>OZ020612.1:10102359-10481646 GCA_963971575.1 Liopterus haemorrhoidalis | reverse complement strand
GTATTTGTCTGTGTGTATCTTTGGTTGGTATGTGTGTCTCTTTATTTATGGCGTATATAAAATATTAAAAGTTTGTTTGTAATATATGCACTACCACATAAATTTTGTATTGATAAGGATTTGAGTTAGTGTTTTGATTTATTTTCGGATATGGATTGTATTAGGAACTTTGCTTTGTGTTGGTTTTTTGTCTGTTCTCATTGGGTATAAACTGTTCTAAAATGAAAATAAAAATGCAAATTAAAATATCAATTTAAATATACAGACAAGTTTACAAGAAGTTCTCTTGAACGGAGATTATACTAAGACAGTGCTTCCCAACCAGTGATTCGAGACTCCCGAGGGTTCTCGAAAGTGTTCTAAGGATTTAGCACTAAAAATTCTGTAATGGCTTCAGTGCAAGTATATTTTTAGAATTATAAAAAAGAAAGCAGTAATATTATTTTATACTGTGAGACTCAAAATTTTATTATTGCGGTGTAAGGTGATATCTAGCCTATATACCTGCATCTAGTATAGAAATAGTAACATGTTGCAGACAGCGCTGACAAGTACATGACTAGTACAGACTTATTAAATAATGTGTGCTAAATAAATTAATTTTTCATGCTATTTTTAGAGTTTTGTAGGTATGGCCACCAAAATATCCTTATAACAACATTTGTGTGTCTGTCCAGGTAAATGGCAAACGGCTGAGTATAGAAAATTGAGATTTGGCATCTTTCTATAACTCTTTAACTCACATATAAGAAAGCTATAGAAAATACGAATAGCACATATGTGTTCAATGAAAAAATAAATATGTTTTTAAAATTCTGAGTGGGGTATCATAATAATAATAATAATAATTTATTGTAGTAGAAGGTATACAAAATACATAACTAAGTCAATATACAAGATATACATTTGATAATTTATAAAAGAAAAATTACCTATTGCGATACTATATAATGAGATCGCCGTTCAAAAATTCATTTATATCGTAATATACTTTCTCAATTAAAAGTTTTTTTGTGACAATTTTTAAATTTCAAAGCTTTGAGTTCTCTGAGATTATTTAGCAATTTATTGTACAGAGTAGAACCAATATAATCTGGATTAGTATTAGCTGATGTATAACGCATCTTAGGTAGGCAAATGTTATTTTTGTCTCTGGTATTGTATGAATGTCTCTCACAATTTTCAAATCAAAAACAAGCAAATTTTTATTTTTGAAAAATCTTTTTTTTTATTGGATTTTAGCCAAAAATGTATCAAAAAACTTTCGTCTTCCACTCTGTTTCCCAAAAGCCAGAGGGGTTGATATAAAAATCTAAAAAAAATCTTAATAATATACAATGATAACCGGAATAGTTCAACCGGAATTTTTGATCAGATTAGTTTATCGAAAAATATAGATTTTTTGGTGTCGTTGAAATAATCTTTTTTAAGATTTTATGTGGTAGGTATTAAAACAAAACTTTTGAGACGTAGATTAAGGAAAAGAAAGTAGTTTTTCAAAATTTCTATATTTTAACACGTTTTTTGTCTTTCCCAAATATACTAAAAAAATTACTCTCCCAGACCCTTTAACCCAAAGGGCTTAAACTAAAAATCTGAAAAAAAATCTAGGTAATGTACATTGACCTGAACCGGAAACGTACCAAAGGAATCAGATTGCAGTTTTTGGAAATTATTGCAGTTTTTGTGCTTTTGACAAAATAATTTTTTTCATTCATGGCTAAGTTATGGCTCATAATGTTAAAGATTTTTTGTATTTATGGCTAAGATAGTGTTTATCTTCTTTTAAACTTACAATTATATATTTTTTTAAATACTGAGAGTTGAGTTTAAATGCGGGATAAACTACGTTAAGTAATGTAACTTGCGGATCATTCATGTGTATAAGCGTTCATGTGCCCGCCTATTATTATACGCCATATTCAATCTATTGTTTGAATTATTTTAGTTTTTTCTTGTTAAGGTATCCAAAAGGAATAAATCATTTACATTAGTGAAATACTTATAAACCAAATAATACATTGTTAATAGTAAGAAATACGTTCCTGAAATTGAAAAAATTAAGTCATTAATTAATATATTTGTTATTAATTTAAAGAAGACTTAGATACGAAGCAAATGAAGGATATCGTTATATTTTTATAATTTAAATTTTATTGTGACGAAATTTTTACAAATTATTTAAATTTAGTTAAAAAATTAAATGATAGCTCTTAGTACTTAAAGAACGAATAACAATGAAATCAAAAACGGTTAATTTTGCTGTGACTACAGAAAAATTATTGTTCTCAGCCGCAAGTATTTAATACTTAAAAAGAGTACCTGTTTATACAGGGGTAATAGGACCGTTCGAAATATCACATTGACTACGTGAATTTTATATCTATGGTCGGCGATCTAGAAATGAAAAACTTACCTTCTGCGCGCCAATACGCCTATCTATGCGTTGGCAATTATTATTATTATTATCCTACACTTATTAAATATCTACAAAACCCTGAAATGTGTGAAAATTCACACTACACTATAATGTTTTATTCTCAAAATCCATTGTTAAAGTAGGTACTTTATGGTACATTATTAGGCATTTTATTGCAGAACTAGAAATTAAGAACAAAAATGCAGAACTATTATTGTTGTAGAACTGAGTTGAAATGTGCAACCCTGACACAGTGTTACACGTCTCACAAATTGAAGATTCTTCTCTTTGGAGGAGATATCTAAAGGTCCACCAACAGTGGACGGTTTATTCTCTACGGTTGTTCCTGCAAGAAGAACCCTACAGTTTGACATCTTCTTTATCTGTGTCAACTAGAGATGGGTCGTTCATGAACGAACCGGCGGAAGTGATACGGTTCACCAAATTGAAATGAGCCGGCTCACGGCTCACTTTATAGTTTCAAGTTTCAAGGATACGATTGGTCGGGCGATTGTGAGCAGTGACCGGAGTGATCCGGATCTAGATCGATGTCATGTTGAACTTCGCGAGAACTCGGCTTGTAATGTATTATCATAAAGTGTATTTTGTCATCAATTTGTAGGGCAGTTTATTTGAAACTAATAGGCTTAGTCTGTATTTTCTTACAACCATACTATATAAAAATATTAAAAATATTGCCCAAAGCCCAGATATCCGATTTATAAGGGCAATAAACATCGCCATAAACTTAACACATCTGGTTTAAAATACAGTAGCTACATAAAGTGAATTATTTGTTTCAAAAATGTTAGATAAGAGCCGGCTCTAAGCGACGTTCTACCTACGAACGAATGACCGACCTGTGTCTCGGAAACATGTTTACTTAACCGGATCACTGAGCCGGATCAATGAACCGGCTCAACAAACTGAACGACCTCCACTGATCCGGTTCCGCAAACTGAGCCGAAATTCCCATTTCTAGTCTCAACGTCACATTTTGTATGCTGTTCCACTCATGTTGCTATTTGACTAACACCAAGTGTTTCAGATGACTTCTTGCGTCATGTGGAAAGATCACAACAATCATAGGTCTGTGGGAAGCGGCTTTTGAGCTACATCAACCGCTTCATTACCTTTAATACCAACATGTCCAAAACAGAAGAGAAATGAGGGACGGTGTAAGTTAATTTTTTTATACTTACTTAATCCTAAATAAGGCTACTAAGTTTCTATCTCCACAATATTCATAAATTACATTGTGAGTACGTTTTAAAGAAATGTTATTAAGAAAAAGACTTCTAAGAAATCATTAATGAAAAAGTTACAGTATTGTTTAGTTTTTCTAGAAATAGTTAACTACAGTTTCGTAAAATAAATATGTATCTTTCATAACAATTTTTTAATCCGTTAGAAAGCGATATGCAAAACATATATTTTTTCCTCTAAACCAACACATCAAAGAAAATTCATTACTCACATACCCTACAATTTATATTTATAGAGCATGTAAAATATTAAAACCAACTTAACTAATGTATGCACTTGTATATTATTATCGCGATGGTTTCTGTTATAAATTTAATATCGATAAAGAGCTGCAGCTCGCGTATAAGGTAATGCACAATTATCATGATAGATGGCTGACTGCACACACAAAGCAGATTAAGCAAGATTAACATGTATTAAAATACTGCCACGTATGAAAATAACAACGCGTATTAACATTCGTTACCCCGGACATGAAACACCGAAGACCCACGATGCACTAGAGCGAATACGAGGGTTACCTTTTATGTTTTTGAAATGAAAATCATTACTATATTCGTAAATTTTGACATTTGTTACTGTGAATACAGTAGCAGCTTATAAATTGAAGTAGTTTGTTGACAGTGAGCGTTAAAAAAAACAAATTTGTGAAAAAAATTATATTACTCGTGAAGGTTTTCGTTGAAAGATTTTTTAAGATTTTAGCAAAGGCCTAACTCAACAACAATGCATAGATTCGCTTCGTTCAACTTTTGGTAATGAAGCACCACCAGAAAAGACTTTTTACAATTGGTTTGCAGAATTTCATCGTGATCGTGAGTCCGTCAGTGATGAATCTCGTGAAGGTCGACCAAAATCAGTTGTGATTCAAAAAAACAACGATGCTGTGCGCAAAATGATTGAAGAAGATCGGCATGTGACTTACCGTGAGATAGAAGCATCCTTTGGCATATCGCAGACCAGTGGCGCACCCAGAGAGCCCCCCCCCCCAAGGAGGAAAGAAATAAAAATAAAAACACACAAACACACTAGAAAATTTGAAGAGATGAGGACCTTTTTTTTTAGGTCGTCAGTTGTATTTTAGAAGTGAGGACTTTTTTTTAAGTCATCACTTTATATTTTCATAATTTAAATAATTTTGTCTTCCGCCCCCCCAACAAAAATTCCTGGGTGCGCCACTCTCGCAGACTGCAATACATTCGATTTTGCATGAACATTTAGCTGTGAAAAAGATCTGTTCCCGATGGATTCCGCATAATTTGACCGAAGCACAAAAAAAAGCTGGTGCTGATTGGTGTAAGAGAATGCTAAAAAAATTCAACCTAGGCACTGCAAAATCCATATACAACATCGTTACAGGTGACGAAACTTGGATTTATTCATATGAACCATATGAATCCACTGTTTGGGTCTTCCAAGATAAACCGAAATCCACAAAAGTTGTTCGTTGACGAAGCACTTCCAAGAAAATAATCGCTTGTTTTTTCAGTTGTACTGGACATGTCGCAACCATTCCTTTAGAATATCGGACAACAGTTAATGCTGAATAGTATACAACAATTTGTTTGCCAGAAGTCATCGACAATCAGGAAAAACAACCAAGAACGTCGCATCATTATTCATCATGACGCTTGCATGAATGCAAGCTCCCACACAGCATTTCAAATTATTATTTGAAGGAGAAAACATCGAATTAATGTCTCATTGCCCGTATTCACCTGATTTATAACCTAACGACTTTTTTTGTTCCCAAATGTCAAACAAAAATGCGTGGATAGCGATTTTCAGCACCTCAAGAAGCTGTTGAAGCCTTCGAAAACCATGTTTTTGAGATACCAACTTCAGAGTGGAAAAAATGTTTCTAGAATTGGTTTGAACGCCTGCAAAATTATATAAATCTTAAAGGCGAATATTTTGAAAAGCAATAAAACAGTTTGTTAGAAAAAAATCTTTCTTAGTTTTTGTAAAAACTTAAAAGGTAGCCCGCGTATTTAGGCGAAATGCGTTCGTTTTCACACGCAGCAGAGTCTAGGATTTTCTATGACCGTATGACAACCTCCATGCAAAAATCCTAGTGGAGAGCGGTCTTATGAAACCCGCACACTGGCGGAATTTGGGTTGGATTCTAAAGAAGTTGGTTTTATGAAAGTATTCGCACGGGCGGGTAACACTCTCGCATCGGCCCTGCATTTAATAGTAGGTAGTAACCAGAAACTTTAAATATTTAAACTAGCTCTTATACCCGTTTCACACTAGAACTTTAAGACGAGTGAACTTAAAATTCACCGATGTTTAACATCGGTTTGCTTTCACATTTGATGTTTAAATCTCCGGTGCTGCTATCTGCTACAGTAATTTTGCTTAAGATACCGTCAGAAAATTTATTACTAGTTTGGAACTGTCTGCGCAGACGCACATTTTGAATTATTATAAACAACTATGGATATTTCATTTCATTCTGCAATAAAGACACTACAATAAAGAATATATTACACCCGTATTAGCATATAAGTCGATACATTTTATCTCAATTATTGTAGCTCTGTATTGTATTAAATACGTTATTAAAATATATAATTTTATTATAACAATAAGTATAAACTTCTTATAACGTCGATATTATACAGTATTCTTGTTTATGATAATATAAAATGTTGACAGCACAAATTCAAACAGTATTTTTTTATAATATAAATTATGTTGGCAATGCGGATGTTTAACATGTTTAACACGCAGATTTGCCTACTAAAGCTTGCTTAATTTAAACCGAGGCCATAAGCTTTCACACCAACACTTTAACTCTCCTTCACTTTAACATCCAAACTTAAACATCTGGTGTGAAAAGGGTATTACTCTAATTATTGATGAATGCTTGCTTGATTGGAGCCATGCCAGGAATGTTAATATGCCTGCGTGCAATAGTGCCACGTATGTACATAGAGTTGCATTGTTCAGTTGCAGTTGCAGTACACACATGCTACTTGGTTCGCAGTCGCAGCTTTACAATGGACAATACTTTATAAGATGAAGGAGATCCTGATAGGTGGTTGTCTGATGGAGGCGTCACTTTGACATTCCAATACTGAATATATTAATTTTAAATATATGACATTATTAACTTCTACCTTACCTTTGTCTCTTATCTCTTACATTTGATTTCAAGAAGATTTTTAGATTGTTTCAAACAGTGGTGTACGCATGGAAGATTGACTCAGGGAAGTAGAAGAGTTATCAGGGGCGGCGCGATACGGTAAGCACGAGAAGCACCGAATTTTACAATTTTTAGAAGGGGGGATAGGAGAGCGCAGTTTTGGATTTTGCATGGAGGTGCCAGTGTACTAAAAAATCTCCTGAGAGTAATATATGTGTACATATCACTGTCACACTGAAAGCTTTGTCAAATTGCTCATGTATTCACTTTATATCTAATGCACAGTTGTAGGTGTGTTTTTCGACGAGAACAGAAGATTCCGATAAAGACAAGTTTTAACCTGTTATTATCGCAAAACTATAATTAATCTACCGCATACAGCGTGGCTGAAATAAGAAATTAAAAACAGGATTATGCTCCAACTTGACAATGCTCCGATACAAGCTGCCTAACGTACCAACGATTTTTTAGAAATAACGTCCGTAAATTTTTGACAGTACCTACATAGCCCTGATTTGGCCACATACGTGTTTATTGTTTATTGCTAAAAAAGCTCTGAAGCTGCGATACATGGGTTCCAAGCGGAAGTGGAAAAGATATGACGAGAAAAATGGAAAACTGTAATAAAAATCGTCCTTTGACGCCGATCGACGAAGACCATTGTTTTTGGTCATCACTTGTAATATAGTGGTGAGGACTAGAGATGGGAATTTCGACTCAGTTTGCGAAACCGGATCAGAGGAGGTCGTTCAGTTTGTAGAGCCGGTTCATTGATCCGGCTCAGTGATCCGGTTAAGTAAACATGTTTTCGAGACACAGGTCGGTCGTTAGTTCGTAGGTAGAACGTCGCTTAGAGCCGGCTCTTGCTTAGACCCGGTCAGTTGTCGATCGTTCGCTCGTAGGTAGACGTCGCTTAGAGCCGGCTCTTCCTTAGACCCGGCTTTTCCTTAGACCCGGTCAGTTGTCGGTCGTTCGCTCGTAGGTAGAACGTCGCTTAGCCCCGATTCTTATCTAACATTTTTGAAACAAACAATTCACTTTATGTAGCTACTGTATTTTAAACCAGATGTGTTAAGTTTATGGCGATGTTTATTGCCCTTATAAATCGGACATCTTGGATTTGGGCAATATTTTAATATTTTTATATAGTATGGTTGTAAGAAAATACAGACTAAGCCTATTAGTTTCAAATAAACTGCCCTACAAATTGATGACAAAATACACTTTATCATAATACATTACAAGCTGAGTTCTCGCGAAGTTCAACATGACATCGAGCCAGATCCGGATCACTCCGATCACTGCTCACAATCGCTCGACCAATCGTATCCTTGAAACTTGAAACTATACAGTGAGCCGTGAGTCGGCTCATTTCAATTTGGTGAACCGTGTCACTTCGGTCAGTGTACTGAGTCGGCTCAGTGAGCCGGTTCATGAACGACCCATCTCTAGTGAGGACCCCATTTTTGTTAAGTCATTACTTGGATTTTAGAAATGAGGACCTTTTTTTAGGACAGCAGATATATTTTAGAAGTAAGGAACTTTTTGTTTTCAGGAAATCACTTTATATAATATGTTTAAGAGTTGCGGAAAAAACAAGCTAGTTACGGCCCTGCCTAGGGGCGCTGAATAAAGTCTTGCCTACGGGCGCCAAAGGCCCTCGCGCCTGTCCGCGTTACAACCATTCCGACCGGATATGTCAGATTTTTTATTTTATTTCGGGCAAAACCCGAATAATAACAAGTCATATGCCTTTTTTATTTCATTTTTGTAATTTACATGTCCAACTTCGTCAACAGCGATAAAAAAAAGGTATCAAAATAATACGAAGATGGGACTTAACACTCATTCGGCGCCCCTCAGAGTAAAGTTCCGCACATATTCTTGTTGCCAAGTATATGCCTACAGATTTAAGAAGAATTGAAACAATATGTAAATATACGCAGATTTGCAGTCATTGAGTATATCATCATGTCTCGAATTTGGGGGAAAAAATCCATCAAAATCTTTGCAATTTTGATAACAAATTCGTAATCTACCGCAGAGTTTCTCAACCGGGGGGCCGTGAAAGCTTCGTCGGGGTGCCGCGAAATCAAATAAAATCGAAGTAACTTCCAAATTTAACGTTATACCTTATATTCAATAATTAAAAATAGTGTATTGGGCCCGGTAGTTCAATTTCAACCACCTGTATACTATTGATAAAATATTAATATATGTGTTTATTCTCATAAAGAATTATTTTAAGCAATTCTGTTCCTTATATATTAATTGTTAATGACTATATTCCTTAATGAGCTTTATCAGGATTAGCCATCTTGATATGTAGTGATACGTGATTTTTGCAAGTGGCGTCTTCATTTTTTTCTGACGTTTTTAGTTATTTTTAAGTGATAAAAGTGCAGAAAATACTTGAAATAGTGTGTTATAGTGTAGACTTTAGTGTTTGGACTCCATGCAGACCAAAATTGGAGCGACTGGAAAGGTATTTGTAGAAATTTTTGTTAATTTTATAATGTAAGTCATTGTTATGTAGAATGTGCTTCTATGGACAATATAGAAACACATATATGCATACACTATCGGCTATAACTAGAGAAACAAAACTATTTTTTAAATCATTTTCATAAATCCCGATTATTGACTAAATGAATATTGAATTATATTGGTATAGCAATAACAATTTATAAATTAGAACCTGCTCTTAAAAATATTTGTTGTACTGGTACAATAAAAAAAGTAATTAACTTTCTGCTACAGCAGACCATCTGCATATTTCTTTTGTAAGACTTAATAATAAAACCATTTTTTGTGGTTAAATTTTTTCCTTTGCCCTAGCTCCCGTTCTTGTCCCGACAATATATATATATATATATATATATATATATATATATATATATATATATATATATATATATATATTGTTTTTTACACACACTTTTTTAACTTCGAGTTGACTACGTGGTGATTTTATTTTATCTGATTGACTGACTGAAGATGTGCATACTACCCATGCACGAAACGTTTCATATTTTATAAATTCACAAGAACATTTTAATAAACTGACGAATAAAAGAGAACCTGCGTTTTATTTCATATAATACTCGTCAAGAACCAAATATCCAAATATATATATATATATATATATATATATATATATATATATATATATATATATATATATATATATATATATATATATATATATATTCTACGTCGAAAGCTACTGCACGATGATAATGGAACGCAATTCGGCATATGTGTTCTTTATAAAAATTAAATCATTTTGACCCGCAGCACCTATTTGTGAACCGAGGCAGATTCATGATGGTGGCGAGAATAGCGCGCCAAGTATGATACGATAACTAATTTTTACGTATAATATATATATATATAGGGGAGCCGCAGACAATATTTAAGTTATTTTGGGAGGTCCCATGCCAGAAAAGGTTGAGAAACACTGATCTACCGCATTATACAGTCAATATGTTTTTAGCTTTTTTGCTCTATCGTAAAAATTAGTTATCGTTATCATACTTGGTGCGCTATTCTCGCCACCATCTTGAATCTGCCTCGGTTCACAAATAGGTGCTGCGGGTCAAAATGATTTAATTTTTATAAAGAACACATATGCCGAATTGCGTTCCATTATCATCGTGCAGTAGCTTTCGACGTAGGATCCAGACTATTATGATTAAAGTCTAATAAGATTAAAAGTTGTATCTTTTAAAATAAGAGAGTTATTGGTCATGATTGTTTTGAAGAGACGCTGAGAGGCCAGCGTCTCAACCACCGGATCAACCACCGGATAGACATTCACGGTCCCATATTTCTGGGCCTCCGCACTCGCTAAAATTGAAAATGATTAATGAAATACAGTGAATGTTCTCTTGCATAAAGCTTACGACCGGCTTTGTGTCCCTGCTTGGCGTACGAAAGATCCCAGTTTCTGGTCAGAGCATGGAAATTTGTAATTATTACTACTTCATCTTCATTAAAATAGAGATAATTAAAATAATCAAATGAAAACCTATCCATTTAAATGATTTAATCAAGGTTTAACCTTGGGCCTTAGCCGGACTTCATCGATGGGATTGTAGACCAATACTTTCTCGTAGTGAAGAGATCCAGTACAGTAGCAATACGATAGAAACCTATGGTTCAGTGAAACTACTGTGGGATCTTTATGGGATATTAATAAAAAAATAACTATATAGGTAAATATTAAATATTAAATATTAATTGTTGAGTTAACGTGAAGTTTAGGACATAATTTGTGAAGTAAAGAATCTCTTTAAGTTTACCTTAAACTATATAGGTACCTAGATTATATATAAGTAAAAATAATAAGCGTATTTTTTAACTAGTAAATATTTTACGATTTTAGAAACGTTTAAATTTTACTGAATTATCTGTACTAAATCTTACCGTTTATAAAAAACGCATGAAAAAACAAGGGTAAGTGTTACCTTTATCATGTACCTTAGTAAGCGTGACGAAAAGTCGGCTATTCACAATAAGAAAACGTAAAATACTTACACGCCCAACATTAGATGGGACATACTGATTTTCAACTTATGTTCCGGACAGAATTGCGTCATAAAATATGTCCAAATTCTGCCCATCATGTCCAACAAAGGTCGTTAAGGTAAGATTTGATTTTTGAAACATGTTTTCCCAATTTAAGGAGCAATTAAAACCTGAATAAATTTGTAACATTTAATAAATACTAGGAAATACTGTTGATATTTTTTAGACATAGCTGTTTTTTTTTAACGATCTATAGGGGCTGGTTTCTGGAAACTTAGTTAACTATAACCAAATGGTTAGAAAATGGTTGCTATGGTTACTTATGGTATTGTTATATTGTAACCGAGTTCAACCAAATGGTTAAACTCGGTTAAGCTCTCAGAAACAGGACCTAGATGTTTTTGATATCGATATTTCGAGGTCGATGTTGTCGGAGTATCGATATTTTTGTCCGACCTTTCTTGCTCATTTTTTTTCACTAAAAATGTAGTTTTATTAAAAAACAAATAAAACGCAAGTTGATATTTGGCTTGCTTCTACAACTCTTTGACCATATAGGAGAAATATAGAGTTCAAAAAAAATACAGCGCTCGATAAATATAAACAAATATGTATTTAATGGAAAAATATATATATTTTTAATTTTGTGTTGGTTCTTAAATGATATCTCTTAATACGTGGATAAACAAACGAATTTTTATTTTCGTAAAATCATTTTTTTCATGAGATTTTCGCCAAAAATATGTCGAAAATCTTTTGTCCCCCACCGTTTCCCAGAAATACTGATCTAAAAATCTGAAAAATCTCCATAATGTACATTGATGGGAACTGGAATACCTCTACAGGAATTTTTGATCAAATTAGTTTTTCGAAAAATATCGAATTTTGTGTCGTTGAAAAAATATATATTTTTATAAAATTATTATTTGGTCTTAAAAGAAATCCCTTAAGACGTAGATTAAGGAACGGAATTTAGTTTTTTAAATATATTTTTTTATTTTAAAACGATTTTATCCAAAAATTACTGTCCGGCACCCTTTAATGCAGAGGTTAAACTAAAAATCTGAAAAAAATTCTAAGTAATGTAAATTGATCTAAACCGAAAAGGTACGAGGCGAATTTTTGATTAGATTTCTTCTTTGGAAAATATTTCAGTTTTTATGTTTTTGACAAAATTATATATTTTTTTAATTCATGGCTAAATTATGTCTATTAATGTTATGGATTTTTGTATTTATAGCTAAGGTAGCGTGTGTATTTTTTTGAAACTACATAAAAAAAAAAAAAAAAAATTAACAGATGAGAATCGAGTTCATGTGTGTAGTAGCGTGTAGTGTGTAGTGTTCAGTAGGCTTCTCCTACTATTTTACGTAATGATTCAACTTATAGTTTCTACAACTTTATTGTTTATTATTAAGGTATGAAAGAAGAATAAATCATTTATAGTAGTGAAATACTTATAAAACAAATAACACAATATTAACAATAAGAAATTCATAGTAAATTTTACTGTGAAGAACTATTCGCAAATTATTTAAATTTTATTTAAACAATTAAATAGAAACTTTTAGTACTCAAATAAAGGACAAAAACTCTTGATTTTTATGTGATTGTAGTAAAAATATTCCTAGACATCCAGCATTGCCTTGGCTTCTAACATTTATCAAATACCTACAAAACCCTGAAATATGTAAAAACTCACACTTCACATATTTGTTTTAGAAATATCCACGAAAATCATTAGGGTTTTTTGTTCGATATTTTTCCAATAAGTAAGACTTTCAATGTTCGATATCTTGTAAACCGTTATCCTCATAAATATCAATATATAATTTGATTTCAGTTATTTTGAAAAATGACAAAATTATGTTTAAATCCTTTTCCAGTTATGAAAACATCCTGTGTACGCCACTGTACAGCAATTTACAAAGTATTATAATTACGAGGGGAAAAACGCAGACTAAATCCATTACTTATAAAAAATTAATAATCGACCTAAGGATACAACTAATATCTATTGAACAGTTAACAATAAATACAAATTGAATTAAATTGTTTGAAAGGATTTTGAAATCTTTTCGGAGATCTAGCACGCGTGTCACTACAACGAATTGAGAAAATTACTTAAAAATACTTACATATCATTGAGTAAATGAGAGAGAAAATGACAGAAAGAGACAGAAGAGGAAATGCCTGTCTATATTTGTTTGAATGAATGGAAAGAGGTTTGCCGGAACAAAATTGTTATGACATCAAAATGATGATAACTGATAAGAGAAAAAAACTGCAAAAAAAATAAGGGTTTTGACCTTGTAAAAACAAGACCCAGCAACTAAATTAGATGCTTTGTTTAGTATATAGCAGCGTTTCTCCACCGGGGGGCCGTGAAAGCTTCGTCGGGGGGCCGTGAAAGCTTCGTCGGAGGGCCGCGAAGTCATATAAAATCGAAGCATGAAATTATAATAGAAAAACGCTCAGTTTTGCAAGATATATTCATAAATATATGACATTTATATTCATTAAAATATACCTTTTAAACTTAAATAAAATAAATTATACTTATTTTGACAAATAATATAAACTAATTAAAACGGTTCGCGTTGGAGGTACTTCAAGTATTTTCAAGTAGGTACGAATTGAACTTGCAATATTTTTGTTATGGTCCGAGCTACTGTTAGCTAAAGAGTAAGGATGCGAAAGTGTTCAAAATGGAAAGCAACTTGGAACAATGGAACACTTGTAAATAAAAATACTTGCAAGCCATTATAGCTAATCGTAACAGATATTAAAAACATGTTTATGTAAAAGTTGTTTTTTTTCAAAAGTTTTATCCAATTATACCCAACACGCAATACGTTCCTATATAAAAAATCGAAGTTGTCCTTGATATCCTGTTTCCTCTATCTTGATACACCTTGAGATCCCTCCCTCGCTCCCCCCTCTCTATATATATATATACAGGACCGGCGGTTGGGAAACACTGCTCCAGGTAACTATCTAACAGATAAGGTTATTTGATACTTTCTGTGCTGAATAAATGTCATCCCGTCTTTCAATACAAATGTATCTATCGGATAGTTATCTAACATTTATTCTGAAGATAAAGTTCCAGATAACATTATCTGTCGGATAGTCACCTAGTGGTTTAAATGAAGGTGGAAAGACCGGGCCTCAAGGTCATAATGCCCGGGGGGGGGGGACATTAGCCCTCCAAATGAACCCGTAAATAAAAAAATTAACCTGTATAAAATTCTCGAGAGATAACTCCATTATACTTCCAATAGTAATATTCATCCCTTTCTGAGATTTTTTGATAGCCCAAAAGTCATCCTATTATCACCTCTGTCCTCCCATTTTACCATATAAGCCGTGTCTCCAACGCTATAGCTCTGAAATTTTAATAAATCCTCAATTAAAATGTATAACTATTTATAGAACTATTTTAGATCATGTAACTTCCAACTTCCAACTTCCAACTTCAGTAACTTCCAAATTTAACGTTATACCTCATCTTCAATAATAAAAAATAGTGTATTGGGCCCGGTAGTTCAATTTCAACCACCTGTATACTATTGATAAAATATTAATATATGTGTTTATTCTCATAAAGAATTATTTTAAGCAATTCTGTTCCTTATATATTAATTGTTAATGACTATATTCCTTAATGAGCTTTATCAGTATTAGCTATCTTGATACGTAGTGATACGTGATTTTTGCAAGTGGCGTCTTCATTTTTTTCTGACGTTTCTAGTTATTTTTAAGTGATAAAAGTGCAGAAAATACTTGAAATAGTGTGTTATAGTGTGGACTTTAGTGTTTGGACTACATGCAGACCAAAATTTGGAGCGACTGGAAAGGTATTTGTAGAAATTTTTGTTAATTTTATAATGTTAGTCATTGTTATGTAGAATGTGCTTCTATATACAATATGGAAACACACATGCATACACTATCGGCTATAACTAGAGAAACAAAACTATTTTTTAAATCATTTTCATAAATCCCGATTATTGACTAAATGAATATTGAATTATATTGGGGTATAACAGCAACAATTTATAAGTTAGAACCTGCTCTTAAAAATATTTGTTGTACTGGTATAATAAATAAAATAATTAACTTTCTGCTGCAGCAGACCATCTGCATATTTCTTTTGTAAGACTTAATAATAAAACATTAATAATAATAAAAACACAATTTTTTTGTGGTTACATTTTTTCCTTTGCCCTAGCTCCCGTTCTTGTTATATATTATATATATATATATATATATATATATATATATATATATATATATATACATATATATAGGGGGGCCAAGTTATTTTGGGGGGTCTCATGCCAGAAAAGGTTGAGAAACACTGGTATATAGAGTATACGAGGGCTAATTTTTAAGTTTTTACAAAAACTAAGAAAGAAAACTTTATTTTTGGAACAAACTGTTTTATTGCTTTTCAAAATATTCGCCTTTAAGATTATACACTTTTGCATGTGTTCAAACCAATTCTCGAAACATTTTTTCCACTCTGAAATTGGTATCTCAAAAACATGGTTTTCTAAGGCTTCAACAGCTTCTTGAGGTGATGAAAATTGCTGTCCACGCATTTTTTGTTTGACATTGGAGAACAAAAAAGTCGTTAATTATCCCCTAACAATCAGGTGAATACGGGCCATGAGACATTATGTACAACAGAGGAGGAAGTAAAGAGAAACTGGATGTAGTGTAATGTAATGTAATGTATGGTTAATATGACGTTGAGATGTTGATATGACATATGTCTTGTAATTGTAGTGAATATCCTAAACACCGAAAGGTCGAGGGGAAATAAAAGATTATATATATATATATATACAGATCTGGGAAAAAGTTCGTGGCGTTTTTTTAGTAAAATTCAACTGGTTTTGTTATAGTGTGGAAATGAATTTATTTAAGCCAAATATGCTCCATTATTATCGACAACGTTACGCCATTTTTCGGGTAGAGCCATGATGCCATCGGTGAAGAATTTCTGTGGTTTCTGGTTGAAGAACTGAATCAAGTGGTTTTCACCGGCTTCTTTTGAAACCAGCTTAATTCCATAGAAAGAATTTTGCAGAGATCGGAATAAGGTGATAGTCAGAGGGTGCTATGTCTGGACTATACGGTGGATGCAACAAAATTTCCCAACCAAGCTCTCGCAATTTTTGACGAGTCATCAAAGGAGTGTGTGGTCTTGCGTTGTCATGCTGAAAGACAACACCTTTCCTATTATTCAGTTCGGGCCGTTCTCTTTCAAATGCCTGGCGTAATCTCTCTAGTTGTCCACAGTAGAGTTGAGAATCAATCGTCTGACCAACTGGAAATAGCTCATGGTGAACGATTTCTCTTCCAGTTGTTCGGCGTCAATCCTCGCTTCGCGAACGCTTGTGACGGCTCACTATCCCTTGTCCACGATCTTTTACGCTTCCGATTGTCGTACGTGATCCATTTTACATCACCGGTTATGACATGTTTCAGAAATGGCTCGATTTCATTGCGTTTCAGCAGAGCATTGCAGATGTTAATTCGGTCTATCATGTTTTTCGCGCTCAACTCATGAAGAACTCATATATCGAGCTTCTTTTTGTAGCCAGCTTTCCATAAATGGTTCAAAACAGTTTTGTGATCAATGCCTAGCTCCGTACCAATATCGACACTGCTGATATGCCCATCTTGCTGGACTTTTTCAAGAATTTCATCAGCTTTTTCACTGATTGGACTACCAGAGCGTGAGTCATCTTTCACATTAAAATTACCAGAACGAAAGCGAGCGAATCATTTACGCGGAGCAGATTTTGATAAAGTACCTTCATCGTACACAGCACAACTTTATTTACAAGCCTGCGCAGCGTTCTTCTCTTTGTCGTAATAATATTGCAAAATATAGCGCAATTTTTCATTACTTTTCTCCATTTTCAAACGCAAACAACTTTCCAACCACTGCACAAATTGTTTAGACACTCAAAATAACACTCGAACTGTCACCTTTCCAACGAGCGTTTAGTGGTGTCGCTGCGATCTGTGTATCCTGAGTTATTTGCAATTTGCGCCGTCTATCGGCAAAAACGCTACGAACGTTTTCCCAGACCTGATATATAAGTTTTTTAATAAACAGTTTTAACCTCGGAACACATCTAGAACACCCCTAGAATAAAAATATTTAAATGCCTTATAGCCTATGTTCAAATCCTGGTTCTACTCTATCATCATACTTAATTACATGAAAATATATCCAATATGTTTTTGTGTGAATCGTGGACAGACAAAAATTGTTTTTTTTTGCTGATATTGTCTTATAATCATCTGAAACGTGTAGAAACCAAATATGAGGCAGAAAAAAATTTTAAAAACAGGTATACAGACCAATTCTGTAACTCAGTTACTATGAAAATAGGAACTAAATCAGATCAATTCTGTAAAAAGTTACTGTGTAATAACGTTACTACAACATAAAATATTATAAAAAGTATAATGCCTTTCATTCATGATAGTAACTGACCTTGCTCATAGTGACGAATTTAGTTACAATTATCATAGTAACAGAGTTACAGAATTGGTCTGAATATCTGATAGCCTCCAATTTTATTAACGTAGATAATTTATTTACAGAAAATACTGTTTATTTAAAAGTTAATTACAGTTTAACGAAATATTTAAGTCCATCATTTACAAAAAGCAGTATTGTGTATGTTCTGGCAACATAGTTAAGTAGAAGAGATAGAGAGAGAGAGTGAGAGAGCGAGAGAGCGAGAGAGGGAGAGTAATGTTGAGTTGAGTACTGTGACTGACGATTAGTGTGTCTGTAACGAGACCTTAATGACGGTCATTCCAGGGCTAATCCCCCAGTAATCCCGTGTCCCGTCTGTCTCACGTCCAAAGCGCCAGCTCTCACTTCAGAACAATGCAACCACTGTCACTGTTCTCTGCTAAAACATCTACACACTGCCAAATGGTTTGAAAAATAATTTTAAAGAATAGGACACGAAAAAACATGAATACTGCAGGTTTTATACAAACAAAAATAGGATAATATAGAACAAGTATTTTAGCACACCTGAGAAAATTTGTGAAAAGTGGCCAAATATTTTTAGAGCGATTTGAGAGGTATTAATAGAAGCATCTCCAAAAAATTGACGTGAAGTGTGAATTTTCACACATTTCAGGGTTTTGTAGGTATTATTTAGTCAGTGAATGATGATTATTAGAAGGCCAAACGATGAATGCCTGTCACTGCATAACATAATTGTTGGTTTTAAATCCTTTAAATCAATAGGCACGACAAGAATTTTGCAGTTAGATTTTTTCTACCGTGTATCATATATCTCTAATAACACCATAATATATATTTTAAAGCATTTTTTTTTTTTTTTATATAATTGCAAAAATATCATTCAAATCCAGAGCTGGGAACACTGCGGGCGATCTTTTGTCACGCAAGAGCATAACGCCTACAGAGACATTGTTTATATTGCGACTATATGAAAAACTAAGCAGATTATCTACTAGAAATGGAATCCCAGCTACCGGCCAGTTATTTATTTATTTTCCTAATCGATATTTAATAAATAAATAAAATAAAATAAAATAAAAATATTTGCAAAATAAATTTTCGTACCTCTTCTCTACCCATAACAAAATGTATCCATGTATATACAAATATATTTTTTTAATTTTAGCTAAGATATTAAACGAAAATCTTAATACTTTGCAAAATTTAGTCAAAATGAAATGTATTTCAA
Source organism: Liopterus haemorrhoidalis (assembly GCA_963971575.1). Classification (NCBI taxonomy): domain Eukaryota; kingdom Metazoa; phylum Arthropoda; class Insecta; order Coleoptera; family Dytiscidae; genus Liopterus; species Liopterus haemorrhoidalis. Next base: position 10,462,520 of record OZ020612.1, on the reverse strand, counting down.
AAATCAATTACTATTCCTTAATCTGCACATAAAGAGCTTTCATTTGATATCCCCACAATAATTTTGTATTTTTTTTTTCAAAAACACAAAGACTGTAATATTTTCCAAAAACGAAATCGGATAAAAAATCCTCTCGTACGTTTCCGGCTCATAGCAATATACATTGCTTAGAATTTTTTCACATTTTTAATTTAACCCCTTAGGGACACTGATTTTTTAGTACTTTTTGGAAAAAATCGATATAAAAAAAACTACTTCCCGTTCCTTTATCTACGTCTTACGAGCTTTCTTTTGATACCACACAATAAATTTAAAAAATATATATTTTTTTTCGAAGACACAAAACAATCAATATTTTGCGAAAAACGAATTTGATGAAAATTTCCTGTTTAACTGTTCCTGTTCCCATTAATGTACATTATTGAGATTTTTTTCAGATTTTTAGTTCAACCCTCCAGAAGATAGGGTGGGGGACAAAAGTTTTTTGCCATTATATTGACAAAAACCCCATAAAAAAGTTTTCAAAAATTAAATTTGTTTGTGCATCCACGCATTAAGAGGTTTCATTTGATATCCCACAGAAAATTTTTAAAAAATATATATTTTTCCATTAAATACATATTTGTTTATATTTATCCCGCGCTGTATTTTTTTCTCTCTATAGTTGTAGGTCAAAAAGTTGTATGCCAAGTATGCCAAACAGACAAGCAGCAGACAGACAGACAGACAGACAGACAGAGAGACAGACAGAGAGACAGACAGAGAGACAGATAGAGAGACAGACAGACAGACAGACAGGCAGACAGACAGACAGACTAAGACACCACATGAGTGACGTTATAAGGGTTTTTTGGTGGTCATTTACCTACAAAACCCTAAAAAGTGGTGCATTTGGTAATGTAATTTAACCTCCCTGTATTTAAAACATTTTATGTGAGCCATGGGCCAATATCTATATGCGGAACACGAGAATTTCCATTTCTGGTGTGTCCTCACTTTGATTCTGCGATGAAATGTAGTCCATGTTTGAAGTCATCATTATCCTTAAGTTGAAAACAGCATGTAAAGTGTTAAAATACTTATATATCTGTATCCCTTAAAAGTATGAGGTAGGCATTTTCTATAAGCTTAATAACTTTTTTTTTTTCAAGAGCCCTAAATATTTTCTAGGCAGACAGTAAGCCTAGTGCCAGTGTATTAAGAGTTGGTTCCTAATGGAATCGTAAAGAAGCCCAGTCGGATCATCTGTCGAAAATAGTATGATTGGCAGGCAGCGAGTCAGTAATGGACTACGGCACTCGCTTAGCGCCCGATCTGGCATTAGGAACAAAATTACATATTATTATACTCTAAAATGTGCCCACCACTGAAATACTAACCACACTACAACGAGGCGGAACATAATATAATATACGCAAACATTTGTGGAATAATATAAATGATGAATTTTAAGGATTTCTTAAGCATAACCAAGAAACCGAATATCATGTATTTGTCTGCCTGTTTGTATGTACGGCAGAAAATATGCCCAAAGGTTGGACGTAGGAAGTTCAAATTTAGCATTCATATACAGATCTTTGGATTGCGTGTGGCAAAAATACTGGACTTCAAAAAACATTACTTGAAAGATATTTGCACATATTATTGTTCGAAAAAAACAATAATAATGATAATAATAAAAATAAATTTTGAGTGGAATTTTAAGTAAAAGGGACACCTGGAGCGAAATGATGAACATGTTAGCAAGAAGAATCTCCAAATTGCTGGCAAATGGAAAAATAAATTGAAGGAAAATCAAAAATATACCTATGGATCAGGAAAAAACTAAAAAGAACTTAAAGTTAAAAATTAGCTGTGGCCACCACAGGACCCACCGCCATCACAAAGTACTTGCATAAAATACATTCTAGCAGCTGAGTAGTTATTATTGTAAAAGACAATAACGTATTATATTATGTTGACAATTTCATAATGTGTATTTATAATTTACGATAACCATAGAAAGGTATATGCATACATACAAAAAAAAAAAAAAAAATAGTCTCAGATAAAAGTTGTTAGTTATTGCTTTTATAGCAACTTTTGTTAAATACATTTTTTCGAAATATTTCTCTGTTGTGAAACAACCGAGACGAGTAAACTCCCATTTCTAGTTCACCGATTTTTACCAATAGTTGATCAACTCGTGCCATTGATGTCAAAAGCTTAAATATGAAATTTCATAAAAATCCTTTTAGCTGAATTTGCTCTGCACGTGTACACAGACCGACGGTCAGACAGACAGACAGACCGACAGACATCATGCTAAAAATAGTCAAAACGTTTTGTAGGGACCTCAATTCTTGGAGATCCATCGAAATCTCGAAATGTCAAAATCGGTATGATCACAATACCTCCCTTATATACAGTGGCGGCCATAGAATTAACAACGATACATAAAAATTCGAGTTTTTAACTGAAAGGAATAACCGAATTCAAATAATTATTTCTTCTTTTGTAAGCAAGTACAAACATGTTTATTTTACATGTTATTACCATCACAACACGTTAAAATTTGTTTCTCAAAATAATACAATTTTTATTGCATATTTCTTCGAATTTATTGTGGACAAATAAATAACAACGGAAGGGTTTAACACAATTTTATTTAGTTTGAGCTAAATATCTGATCTATTCGGACGATTTTAGTGTATTGTGCTTTACAATTTGTGTATTAAATATTTAATTATATTTATATTCACATTTCCACATGGGGAAAAGAAAAAGTTATACCCCTGAGGTACGAAGAATTATTATTAATTTAATAAACGAAAACTGGTCATACAGTGCAATTGCACAACATTTAAATTGCTCTAAGAGGATGGTTTTTAATGTTGTTCAACATTTTAAGAAAAACCAAACAACTAATAATGTTCCAAGAAAAGAGAAAAATCGGAAGACGGATGCATTTACCGATAGACGAATAGTGCGCTTAGCAAAACAAGACCCAAAAAAAAAACTGCTGTGGATATTCACAAAGAAGTTTTTGCAGAACAAGAAGCTAATGTATCCGTCCAAACAATACGTAGACGATTGAATGAAGCAAACTTGTTTGGCCGAGGCATACAGACGAAACCATTGGTTTAAAAAAAAATAGACTACGCCGATTGGCATTTGCGAGGGAACATCAACAATGGACAATCAATCAGTGGAAAAATGTGTTGTTTACAGACGAAACGAAGGTTAATAGATTTGGATCGGACGGTAAAATGTATGTTCGAAGACCTCCTAACACATCATTCAAACCACAATACACCAGACAATCTGTTAAACACGGAGGTGGAAATATTATGGTGTGGGGGTGTTTTTCTTGGAGAGGAGTTGGACCACTTTACCGTGTAGATGGTATCATGGACCAGCATCAATACATCAGTATTTTAGAAAATGGTCTAGAACCCTATGCTGATGAATATTTCCCAGTTAGTTGGAAGTTAGTACAAGATAACGACCCGAAACACACCGCTAAATCTGTGAAACGGTGGTTGGACCAACATGATTTTTCCGTTATTGATTGGCCATCATGTAGTCCAGACCTTAACCCTATAGAAAACCTTTGGGGTGAGGTTAAAAAGAAAGTAGGACAAAAAAATTATAAAAATCTTGATCAATTATTCGAGGCAATTGAAATTGCTTGGTATTCCATTCCAACTGATTACTGCCAGAAATTAATTACATCAATGGACCGAAGATGCAATGAAGTAATTAAAAATAAAGATTTCCCAACTAAATATTAATACAATTGTAATAATTTTTCCAAAATATAATCTTTTTTAAACAAATTAATTAGTGTTGTTAATTATGTGTCCCCTCTTAAATAGTGGTCTTACAAAAAAAATTAGGGGTAAACTTGCCCTTTACAGGTAAGTTGATAAATTTTTTTTATGTTGTATACTAAGGTTAGTTCCGTAAAATAGATAAGAAGATATTAGCCTATTTGTCTACACTAATCCATTTTATTACTATATTCTCAAATTAATGTATCGTTGTTAATTCTATGACCGCCACTGTATGTTGGCGGTCGGTAAAAATTGGGAAACGTTCGGTAAAAATAGAATAAGTTGGAAAAGAATTCTTAAAAAGACCAGGATTCTGAAAAGGTTTTTCGACATAAATGATAGGTGGTTGATTATATTAAATAAAAACTCTTGATACGCAGGTTACGGAACGATAATATTTTTTTAAAAAGCCGACTATTTTTTATTTATTGTCTCATACCCTATAACTAAGATTGGCTGAAATATCTAAATAGAAATCAAAATAATGCACTTTGATATAAACTGGAATGCTACATCCGAGATTTTTCATCTGATTATTTAAACAAAAGTCACCCAATTTTTTTAATGGTTTAAAAAATGTAATGTAGAACATCTAAAGCTTTCGAAGAATAGATCAACGAAAATAATAGTTTCCAAAAATCTTTATATTTTGACATGATTTTCCTAAATATACATATTTTCAAAGTTTTCCGAAATCATACCTACTTTCAGTTTTTACTGTGTTTTAAGTCCAACCGATTGGCTACAATATCTACCGAATTGAAGACAAGATTTATGAAGAGGCAAATGTCGTATAATCTACATTCATAACTTTTCGAAGAGCCCTAGAAATTCAGAAAAACATACTTATACTCGTTATAAATGAATTTCCATAAATCTCAAGGATACATAGGTACATTAAAAATCCTAAATTTCCATAATTTTTTAAAGAATAAACCACGTGCTTTCATTTAGAGACCTACAAGCCAGTGGCGTAGCGCGGGGGGGGCAGGGGGTGCGGCCCGCCCCGGGCGGCACTTTTTTGGGGCGGCAAAAAATCACAATAAATAATGTCTTGTAATCTGAACTAAAAATTTTAACCATTTCTTTTCATATTTTTGTCGCTCCTACACAATTCGAACCGATTAAAATGAGGACGGAACTTTTTATTATTTAATCTGTGACGGAACCGGGGATTCCCCTATTTTTTAAGTGAGTGTAATCTTGCTCGCTCTAGCGACTGGGAACATCGTCTGTACTAACCAATTACCTTGCGGTAATTCTCTTGTTTTATTTTGTGCTCGGATTGTACACGACAAATATTCATCGAGAATTAATTCTTTCATATAAAGCGATTCCCAAATTGTGCGCCGCGGAAATATTACAATATTCCTCCAACTGCGTTAGTTAGACCAGTTTTTACTTGGGGCACCGCGGAAAAATTCAGGTACATTAAGAGCGCCGGAAACCGAATATCTCTGTAGTTTATTTAGTATAGAAAATAATTTGGGGCTTTAATCGTACAACACCTTTTGAAATTACGAATATATAATACAAATTATTTATGAAAATTTTGAATTAAAAAAAAAGCACAACTCCAAAACGGTTTGAGACGACCACCGGTTAGAGACGACCACCGGTTAAAATGTTAGGATTCTCGGTAGTTTATTTAATCTAGAAAAAAATTGGGGTTTTAGTCATTTAACGCATTGTGAGATTACGACAACTTTTTTTAATGGTATAATTTAGATAATTTGTTAAAATTGTGAATTAAAAAAGCAGAACTCAAAAACAGTTTAAGATAGCGATCTGCGGTTGAAATTTTTGGATTCTTCGTAATTTATTTATTTTGTAAATAATTTGGGGCTTTAATCGTTTAATACGTTTTGAGATTATGACAAATATTTTTAATGACATAATTTACATTATTTGTGAAAATTGTTAATTAAATAACATTATAACTCAAAATAACGGTTAGATAAAATGACCTGGGTTTTAATTTTTGGATTCCTCGTAGTTTATTTAGACTAGAAAAAATTTGAGGCTTAATTCGTTTAGCGTATTTTAAAATTATGACAAATTTTAATATGGCGTGATTTATAGAAATTTTCATCTTGTATGGACGTATCTGAAAAACGAAATGCGATACAGACCTGCGGTTTAAATTTTTTAAATCTTGAGGTCCTAATTGTCTTGTAAACATATTTTGAAACAAAACAAATTTTTGAAAATTTTTCATTTTTTTTTTTTATTTTTTGAAAATTTTAATAAATTCTTACTAAAAAATGGTTAGGGATAGAAATTTTCGGTTTGAATTTTTAAACTTCTCCTACACTATTTAGACCTAGAAAAAATTAGGGTTTTAATAAAATAATTTTTAAGTTTTGTATGGGCAGTAATCCAAAACCCTTGAAAATATCTTTTAAAAGTCGAGAAAATCGTAAGGGGTAGACCTTAAAAAAATCGTGAATTTTAAGCAAAACATTTTTAAAAATTGGTATAAATATGTATTTTTGTCATAGACCAACAAAATTTGGTCCATTTAAAATTTTTGGAATTATTGGCGAAACACATACACAAACACTAGGAAAGCATGAATTTTTTAAATATTTTTTTCATAATCCTCACCTAAAATTAGCTTAAAACAGTATTTTGGTAATTTTTTTTACCAAAATTTCAAAATTTTTGTAGATTTTTTTTTTTTTGAATTTTGTTGGAAAATTCGTCTACTTATATATTTTTAGCCTTAAATCACAAATATATGGTCACTTTTGAATTAAGGTCTAAAATTTTGACATTCCAAGCAAAAAAAAAAAAAAAATGTTAGCCTGCCCCCTTTATTTAACTATCTTTATAAACTAATACTTACTTCTTATCTATATCAGCAATTCCCAAATTGTTCGTCGCGGAATTATTCCAATATTCCTCCAATTGCGTTAGTTAGACCAATGTTTTGGCTTGGGGCGCCGCAGAAAAATTCTGACACATTAAGTGCGCCGGGAACCGAAAAGTTTGGGAACCACTGATATAAAGAATAGAGTTCAATATTGTCTAATAACACCTGCAACATCAGTCGTCCAATTCACATTGATTCAATTAACAAATCATGATTTTCTTTAAGTGCGTGTTGTGATTTGTGATTGTTAAATTATTGAACTTTGTCGAAAAATTGTATGTAAACTCAGTGGCGCAGCGTAGCGCCGCCAGCCCCGGGCGACAAATTCTGTAAATTTTGGAGCCTTTTGGATTTAAAGACCTAAATAAGGGGGCGGCGAATTTGGCCTCCGCCCCGGGCGGCTGAAACCCACGCTACGCCACTGCTACAAGCGCACTTAATTACGAGATACGCTCGCATCAAGACCTAGTTCTCCAGTCAGTCAGATAAATAATGTAAGCTCGGTATTGAAAAAAAAATCGCTAAATTTCGAAATAATTCCTGTTTCTCAGTTTTTTAGATTAACATAAAATTAGATTCAATTAAAATTAGATTAACTTGGTTATAGGGTGAGCGGCAAGAGTTTTTAACATATTTTTGGCGAAAATCATGTTCAAATTAAAAATTAAAAAACTTACAATCAACTTTTCATTCCTTAATCTACGCATTTCTTTTAATCTAGAGCTTTCTTTTGATACCACACAATACCTATATTTAAAAGAAATATATATTTTTTTCGGGGATACAAAACAGTCAATATTTTTCGAAAACCTAATCTAATCGAAAATTCCTGTTGAATTATTCCAAATCCTATCAGTGTACGATATTGAGTATTTTTCTAGATTTTTAGATGAACCCATCTGAGAAATAGGGTTGGAGACAAAAGGTTTTTGACACATTTTTGGCGAGATATCCATAAAAAAAAAATAGATTTTTCAAAAATAAAAATGTGTTTATCTAAGCGTTAAGACGTTTCACTCAATACCTCACAAAAGATTAAATTTTTTTATTTTTTTTATTGAATACATTTACCTAGTGATAATAAATACAGTGAGCGAGTTGTACACGCATGCAAAAATTTTAACTTTCTCGATCTAGCCTCTTGGCCAAAATTTCTACCAAACAGACACACGAGGTACGTTAAAAGAGTTTTTGGTCATACCTACAAAACTCTAAAAACAGATATTTTTTGATGGAGTGGATAAGACCGTCTATTCGCAAATGGATCAAGACCGCAACAAGACTAAAGCCTCGTTTATAATAGAACCATAACATAAAAATCACAGTAGATGCTCTCTTTGTTCTGTTTATTATAAACAGATGTTCAGAGCAGCATACCTCTTTGTAGTAATATGCTATGCATTAAGTTATGGACTTATATAAACCAGGCTTGGAGCCTCATTCATAATAGGTTCATAACATAAACGCATCGCATATGTATAAGGCGAATTATTGGTGTATCACTGTTCTGTTTATAGTATGAACAGCCGTTTATAATAAACAGACAATATACTCTATACATAAATCTTTATGCGTATGTCATGCACTTGTGCTCTGGATCAATTATAAATGAAGCTTAACTACAAATATTGCCATTCCTGTAAGTGTCAAAAGAGCCATATTTGAATAACAAAAGGTCCAGATCTGGCTCGCGAGCCATATGTTTCCAACTCCTGCTATAAGGATTCTTTATTTTACCTACGAAATCCCAAAATTATAAACTAACTGACCTAATTAATGAATTAAAAATCCTATATCTCACTTTGTTGGTGAGTTAGAAAGTATGCAGTGTTCCGCTCGCTTGCAACAGTGGTTCGTGCTGAGTAAATGGTCGCCCTAAAAGTGTTCGTGATTCAGCAAGAATATTGCTGCGATTTTAGGCCCATCAGGAAGCGACCAACGTGGAATTACATAAATGAAGTCAGGTAAAAACCTATAATTTTTCAATATAGTTGATGAGGCGTGTGGAATAGACCATGAATTCGCAATAAAATTCAACATTTTGTATCATGAACGTATATGTACAGATTATTTTATTTTATTTTGTTTTACAAATATTTGAGGTTATATTTTTCGGTTGTGGAGGGATGTGGAATATTTTTATAATGTGATATTTGTTTCTTAAATATTTACTTTTATTTTAATTTGTTTTTTGAGTAAATAGAAACAGGAACAGATATGTTTGTGGCTGATTTACTTTCGCATAAAATTATATAGTGTTTATATGAGATAGATATGTAAACTTGTCTAAACAAAATTTTCAATAGTGAGTTTTTACGGGCAGACTCGAATAATATGCTAGAGATAAGTAACCAGACTTTACGATACAGGTGATCCGCAATATCGTCACTTTCAAGTACGTTTACACGCGAAAGTTTATTTTTTGTAAATACAGCACACTGCCACCTATTTAATATTATTAGAATATCAAGATTAGGTAGGCTTACCATACGTCCCGGTTTGACCGGGACTATCCCTGTTTGAAGGTATGGCCCGGCGTCCCGGCCAGTTTGTTATTTTGTCCCGGATATTTCGAAAAAATTAAAAAGTGCAAAATATACATGCTGTATTATCTGTCTCATTTTGTAATACGTAACCAACAGGAAAATTTCATTTTTTATGTTGTATATTGACAATACATTTACAATATTATCATAGTATTGGTTTACACGGATACGCGAATGTCTGTTTACACCACAACAGTCACCAAAGTAACCAGATCTAGTTTCGAATTACAAATTGAGACGGATTATATAAGCAGTTCACTTTTGTAAGAACAAACTAAGAGGAAATTTTGTTTTCAACAGTTTGCACCTTTGAAACTGTATGTCATGTTGGTATTACAGAAAAATAATTTGAAACGTCAGATTATAAATATGTCATTTAAAACAATATCATTTGTCATATTTCATTTTGAATAGTGACATATATATTAAATATTTTGTAAATGTAATAGATACTAACCTAAAATAATACAAACTTAATCCAAAACTGTAAAGCCTTTTTTACAATATAACCAGTTTCTAAAAGTCAGTAATAATAGTTTCGGCTTTCGCCATTTTCAAAGCATAAGTACGTCAGACCCATACTAATAAGAACCCTATATTCCACTTTGTTATTTATTTATTTATTTTCTTTTTGACTTAGCTACTAAGGCCATTATCCAGTAGAAGCATTTATTTTTTTGAAAAATCCATGCCATAACCGGGATTCGAACTCGAGCCCTCATGGTCTAGAAGCCAGTGCATCGCTACACTAACCACTACGCCATGGTGACCGGTTTGTTATTTATTATTTTGTTATAAAATAATGCGGTAATGGATGGCTTTGACCGAAACTGGCGCCCCAGTTACCGATAGTACGTAATTTTGGCCTAAAATTTAGTAATCAGTATTTAAATCTAACTATAATTTTATTTGACAAATAAAAATCCATCCCACATAAATTTTATAAATTTATTCATTAAATAATTTATTTGTAGTTTAAAATATCAAATTAAAAAAACAATTAGAAATAAAATAAATCTAATCTTTTTATGTAACAGAATTAATTTGATAAGGATTTTAATCTACCTAATGGTCATTCTTTGCTCGTTATCAGTTTAAACAAGACGTAGTTTGATTTTAAATGAAAAACAGTTTTTGAAGATTTTTTAAATGTATTTTTAGTGTTATAAGTGCCTTTTGGGTCATCCCTACGGCTTGAAGAATGTTGGAAGACAGCAGTTTTATTTTTCAAGTGCCCAATAATTCAACTTTAACAAAATGCGAGGCGAAAAATATTTACAAAATTGTTTTTGTGGATTATTCAAAATATGTAAGTATTTTTAACGCCCCAATAACCTTTTATTAAAAGTTTCTTGGGGTTATATATTAAAATAGTATTGGGGGAAGATCCCAAAAGGGGTATTACTCAAATATATCAGAAAATAAATGCGTTTGCCGGTATTTTTTTAACGCCCTTATAAGAGTTTTACTCAAAGTTTTTTGGGGTTAAACTTTCAATGGGTATTGGGGAAAGACCCCCAACTATATATTTTATACGTTTGTATTAAATATATGGGTATTACTGAAATATATAGCCCGTTTCTTTGGTTTAAGCGGAATTATATATTTAATTCTAGTAAGTTTTACCGATTAAATAAGGTTTCTGTTTAGCAAAAGCCCTTTTCAAACCCTAAAAAGAGAACTCATGAAAATTTATAAAAATGAAAATTCCATTTAGTTCGGCTTAAACGTTTGGAATAGCCTATATACGCGATATAACCACATTTTTTCGGGATTTGTCTAAAAATTAGTTTAGTTTAACTTGAAATAAATTTTTGGGAATAATTTAAACCTATTTAGTATCAAAAATATTTGAATAATGTTAGTATAAGAGTTCACATTTGTAAGAACAAACTATGTAGAGTAGAAGGCGTTACTTTCTGTTTTTAGCAAAATCTTAAAATTGTCCCGGTTTGAGAAAAAAATAATATGGTAACTCTAAGAATAGGTAAATTTAAGTTTTACATAATAGAGTGTTAATAGTTTGAGTACCATTAACACAAAATCAAAAGCATGAAGAATAAAGGATATAATAAGTCAATTGGATATACTTATAATCAAATACATTCTAGAAAAAGTAGTGTTAAAGGGAATGCATGGTACACTAAAAAATTGATGTGGAGTGTGAATTTTCACACATTTCAGGATTTCGCAGGTAATTTAGTAAGTGAATGATGATTATTTGGGATGCCAAAACAAATTTTATGTCAAAATATTTTTTTATGAATTTTAATTCGAATGCCTAATACCATTATTTAAGTTTCTAAATATGTGCAGTATTTTTTTTTTAAATAGCAAGGTTCATTAAGATTTTGAAAATTGCGCCTATGGCTTCCATTGGTTGCTTAAATCATAAGCCCGCCCTCTGATTCGTCAAACATAGAATTAAATTATAATTTCAATACTTCCCACTATTTAAATTTACGCTTTTAAAAATTAAATGCAACATTTACCAAAATATAACTAGAATTTTGACAAAATAATTTAAACAAAATAAAAATGCAAAAAAAAAACAAAAATTAAAATTGACAGGAATCGAACTGTAGTTTGCAAATTACTAAGCGATGACACTACGCACTACGCTACGGGCGCTTACTTACTTATTGTGTTACATAGTGAATTAAATATTTAACATATTTTAGTTAAAAACACAAAAAATGCGTTATTTTCCGAAAACATAATCCGATCAAAAATCCCTGTTATACTATTCCAGTTCACACCAATGTACATTACTTAGAATTTTTTCAGATTTTTAGTTTAAACCATCTGGGCTACAGGATGTGGGACAAAACTTTTTTTGCACAATTTTGGCAAATATCGTGTCAAAATAATTTATTTTGCAAAAATAAAATTTTGATCGTTAATCCACGTACTAAGGGCTTTCATTTGATACCCTGCTAAAAAAGTATTTTTTTTTCGATGAGCACATATTTGTTTATATTTTTAGGGGGGTATGTTTTTTAGATGTTTTAGTATTTTTTCTATGTGCGGGTTAAAGAGTTGTATAAGCATGCCAAATTTCAACTCTCTAGGTTTAGCCGTTGGGCTACAATTTTTACCGAACAGACAGACAAACAGACAGACAGACAGACAGACGACAAAATGACGTTTTTTTTGTCATACCTACAAAACCCTAAAAATGAACTTTTAGAGCATAGAACATACCATATTATTTTTGAAGATCGGCATAAAACAATTATCCCGTATAACTATAATCACATTGTTAAACTACAAAAGAACTAGGGTTCATGTTTACAACCACGTTGTAAACAGTCAACGGTCAGTGGCGCATACATACGTTTAAGTACTAACTATAAATAAGTATACTTGTTTTTGTTAATCCTTTAAGTAAGATGCGTAATGTGAAAAACTAATCCCTACGGCTATGGGTTGACACGTCTAGTTATATCACTTCTATTGTAATTTAATGAGTTCCCTAACTTTTGTTATTTTATTGCGATCTTCAAAACTAATTTAGTACGGACTATACCATGAAGTCCCTCGTTTTTAGTGTTAATTATTTACACTTATTTTTTGGCTAAATTTAATGTAAAGTTTACACTTACATATTGGTTCAACCATAGTGTTAGAAAACAAATAATGTTAAAGTGTTAATTTTCACACTAAAAAAGTACGTAATATTTCATAAAAATCATCTGTGGCCACCACCGGACCAACCGCCATCACAAAGTACTTGTTTAATTTATGCTGCTTTATCAAAAAATGTCTCAAATAAAAGTTGTCATAGTTATTGCTTTTATAGCAAGTTTTGTTAAATAATTTTTTTCGAAATATTTCTCTGTTGTGAAATATTCGCAAAAATCTTAATACCGACATGGGTAAACTCCCATTTCTAGATAACCGATTTTTACCAAAAGTTGATCAACTTGTGCGATTGACGTCAAAAGCTAAAATATGAAGTTTCATAAAAATCCTTGCAGCCGAATTTGCTCTGCACGTGTACACGGACCGACAGACAGACAGACAAACAGACAGACAAACAGACAGACAGACAGACAGACAGACAGACAGACAGACAGACATCATGCCAAAAATAGTCAAAACGTTATGTAGGGACCTCAATTCGTGGAGATCCATCGAAATCTCGAAATGTCAAAATCGGTATGATCACAATCATCATCATCATCATTGGCGCGACAGCCCGAAATGAGTTCTGTTCCTGTGTCCAGGTTTCGTGACCATGTTTTCAATCTATGTACATTCAGGAGTAATATGGTCAGAATTAAGTCCATTTTTTATCGTACACAGAAAGGAACCTACAGATTAAAGCCGGTTGCGAACGGCTAAGCACAACCTGTAATCTGTATAAATATTTTTACACAAATTATGATGATCACAATACCTCCATTCTATATGTTGGCGGTCGGTAAATATAACATTATTTGAATAAATGAAGATTTACACGGTGATTTGGTTAAAAATAGTGAACTTTTTACTTTTTTTAAATGAAAATTTTAACACTAAAATTTTAACCAAACTGAGAATGAACTTTTACGCTTATGAACTTGCTGTGTTGGTATTTTTTAGTGGCTGCTTTTGCTTTTGTAATAGGTTAACGCAATCCAAAAAAAAAAAGACAATGAAAAATGATTAAATTTGTCGAAGTAATAATAAACGCAATTTGTTCGTTTAATAAAATAATACCTAATATATAAAAAAAAAAAAAACAAAAAACAGTGAGGTCTCTATTTTAAATTCCTACCATAATATGCGCTAGCTGCTTGCTCTGCATTTAGAATGAACAACAGCAATTCAACACAGCACCCTGAGTAGCTACCTTGGACACCGGCGCTCAATGCGCCCTTCTTATTACAAACGCCGATAGGAAGCCAGCAGATTGCACGATGATTGCAAACTTAGTAAGTTAGCCAGTTTTTATTCAATATTGCACCGATAGGGCTGAAATAAAAAAAAAACTTGGGAGACCTACCCCAAATTTAAGCATAAAGCAATCCGTCTCCAATAAAAATCAAATTTTTAATAGAAGATTTAATTTGAACATTTTTAATAAACATGGATATGCCGTTGTGATGTAAAAAATGCACTTTTTTGTTTCCCTTGTTTTTTATTTGGAGTAAAGGAATAAGGCAGAATGTTGGTGAGTCTGAAAGTTAGTTCATTTCCATTTCATTATAAGTACCTACCTACTCTTGTTTAAAATTAAATGTTTATCTATAGAAAACACGGACTGATTAAAAAAAAAAATCGAATAGAATTACAGTTCAATATTGTCTCCCTCAAAATAATTTTCTTGGGAAGCCACACAGCGCTGGAGATGGTTCTTCCAATCCTCATGGCAGTGCTTGTACTTGGATACTGGAATAGCTTTCAGCTGGTCAGTTATGGATGTTTGAATGTTTTCGAGTGTCCCAAAATGAGGTCCCTTCAGGTGATTTTTCAATCTTGGGAAGAGGAAACAGTCACAAAGAGTCAAGTCAGGCCAATAAGGAGGCTGAGGAACCACAGGAATATTTTTACGGCCCAAAAACTCGTTTATTGAAATTGCTGTGTGACAAGGCGCATTTTTCTCATCCCCAATTCATTGGTCAAAATCTGATGAACGGTAGTGTGTCAAATTCGACTCGTCCCCGATCAATCTGACTGTCAACCGACGATCTGAACGCACAAGATCCCGGATTCTGTCGACATTTTCATCGGTTCTTGAAGATGAAGGCCTTCCGTTGCGTGATTCATCCTCCATCAACTCCCTTCTGAAAATGCCTTAAACCACCAAAAAAGGAATGGCCAAAAACTCGTTTATTGAAATTGCTGTGTGACAAGACGCATTTTTCTCATTCATTGGTCAAAATATGATGAATGGTGTGTCAAATTCGACTCTTCCTTGATCATTCTGACTGTCAACCGACGATCTGACCGCACAAGATCCCGGATTCTGTCGACATTTTCATCGGTTCTTGAAGATGAAGGCCTTCCGCTGCGTGATTCATCTTCAATCTGAAAATCTCTTAAAGCACCAAAAAACCTGGGTCCTTGACAAAACACTGTCTCCGTAGGCCTGCTGAAGTTTTGCAAAAATTTTCGTTGCACTGTGCCCTAGTCTGAAGCAAAACCTGATAGCACACCGTTGCTCGAAATGAGTGTCACTCATTTTTAGAACGCACTAGAAAAAACTGTTTCACGAAAAAAATCGCTACAGACAATAAATTTACTCTAGCTAGTTCAAACTCGTACTGAAGGCGTATAACATGTTCACCTGCCGCCCTTCCAGGTCCCGCGTCCCAAATGTTGCCAGATCAGACGCTATGTTGCCAGTCCGGTTACTTAATTTACACACTTTGTAGTACGTTGGGTATAAGAAGTTCAACGCGTCATTGAATTTGACATAGTTCTGCGAAATAGATATAGGTATATATTTGTTTATCGGATCTCAATTAGCATGTTGAGTTTCATGAACTATAGTTAGCAACCTATATCCTATAATAACTGATACCTATAAAAATTCCAGCCCAACCTTTCTGCAACACGAGTCGCCTCTGATATGCATACATATCGTTCTTATGTTATAATGTTATAATACGTGTTGTAAGGTTTTTAACTAAATGAAAAATGTATTTGAGTTAACCGGGTTTTTCAATTATCCGTGTTTCAGCGTTCCCGAACCACGGATAATCATCGGCGTTTTACTGTACGCATTAAAAATGTACCTACATTTATGTCTCAAACAAAAGGTCAAGCAAATTGCGCAGTAAAGCAATCGTCATTAAAATCAAATTGCGTAGTACCTACAGCAATCATCAAAATAACGCATGTGATCTCATTATACATAAAGTAAATAACAGAATTATCGTATCAGCGATCCAGCTGTCGGATACTGAGGTATACAATGTAAAACTGTCGTATGAACGAAACTTCGGCTCGCAAATCATTGTAATATGCTTGTATATTTGATTCTTTAGTAAAAAAGTTTTTATTCTTTAAATAAAAATACATGAACACTTTAAAAAACGCTTAATAATTTTCTAAAGCGCACTGCAACTCAGTATTTTACAAGTAAAGTGCATTTACTTTAAAAACAGCAATAAAAATAAATCTAACCTAAAAGAAATTGTGTTGTAGAAAAGAATAGACTAGTTTTTCCATTGTGACAAACTGCAAATAATTCATCTGTAAAAACTATGAGCATCCGGCGTCTTACGCGTCTCACAGATATATAAACTATCCCACAGTCTCAACAGAACAGAAAAAAAAAACATTTAACAGAACCGGACAGCATTTCTTTAGCTATCCTCCAATACCAGAGACGAGAATGAAAAAGGGGGCTGCAATCGTTAAACAGGCGGAGCCTCTTGATTTGTGGCCGCCATTTTGTCAAATAGTACTGTTTTGTTAAAGCGCTTATCTGATTGGACAATCTCCCTCCTTTGCTTACAACCCAAAGGAGAAATAACATCATACAAGCTTAAACCTGTAAAAAAACACTAAATCAAAACAACATACACAAATCTATACTTTATACACTAATAAAAACAACAGACACAATCATAACCTATAAAAACAATAAATTTCACTATTCAAACCATAAAAATTAACCCTACACTTATAATTTAAGTTTAAAACGCAATAATAATAACATTACTGGAGTTTAAGAGTGAATTTTGGTCCTTTACACACTGTCCAACAATCCAAAAAGATGTTTTATTCCGTTTTCCAAGCCTAAGGTCCGTCTATAAGCTCCTCCCCTTCATATTCGATCACTGGCAACTGTCTCACAACCCACCAATCACAATCCATAAAATCCCGACTAACACCGAAACCTCCTCCGAATCTACACGATTATACACGAATACCGTTGCCAGGGTTACAACGAATGCCGAACGATCCGAGCATTTAGTTCGGTTTCGTAGTTGTGGTCGGTTGTATCGGCAACTTTAATACGTGTGTTCGAACCCCTTGAAAGGATTGTTATTGTTTTATTTGACGATACAGTGATTATATTTTAATAGTGTTGGTGATTTTTAATGACATCTGTGGGTTTTTTGTGTGAATTAGTTTATCTAATAAGGATTGGTTTTTGTGTTTGTTTTCATATTTAAGGTAGGATGAGTGATTAGATTAGATTAGTGATAGGATTAGATTAAATCACGCGCGGTAATTACTGATTAAGAGTAGATAAGATAAACCTATTTAAGTTTCTGTTTTGGATATGGATTTAGGGATACCAACATAACCTAATAGGATTATACAAAATAAAACAAAAAGTAAGAAATAAATTTTAAAGACATATGACAAAATAATACCGCGATTAGTATAATCCCTACGAAGGATTATGCAATTATTTTTTATTACTAACATTTTCACGAAAAGTAACAAATAAAGGACTTTAAGGACTCTATAAATCTACCCGTTCTTATTCATAATATTTTTATGAGTTACGCCAAACATATATATTTACTACGTTAATCATAATATTCGGTTCGAAGGACCATTTTTTAGCCAATTTGCGCTCTTTTTTTAACCATTGTAGAGCCTTGTTTCGAATTTATTAAGTGCTGTATAAAATAATAAATGGATTGCTCGGCCGTTCGCAGTTAAAGACTTTGATGTAAAAAAAAATCTGCCAATCTTTTGAGAATTCAGACAAAAGTGCTCCTGTTTTCCATTGATGGAGAGCTCAATTTAGAATTTATAATAAGTGCAAAATGGTACAATACGGATTACTCAGCTGTTTAAAGAATTAGAAACATCAATAATCCTTTTATCAAAATAATTCGATAATATAGCCAGAAGTGCTCCCGTTTTCCACTGATGCAGAGCTCAAGTTCTAATTTACTACCTATAAGTGGAACATGATAAATTTTTGATTACTCAGTTGTTCGCAATTAAAGTATATGAAGCAAATATTAAACCTTTTGTCAAAATATTTCGATAATGTAGCCAAAAGTGCTCCCGTTTTCTACTGATGGAGAGTTCAAGTTTGAATTTATTACTATAAGTGTGTTTACTATAAGTGTAAAATGATAAAGTTCGAAATACTCAGTCGTTCGAACTTAAAGAATTAGAAGCAAAAAATAATCCTATCAAAATATTTCGATACTGTAATGATAATGCCAAAAGTGCTCCCGTTTTCCACTGATGGAGAGCTCAAGTTCAAATTTATTACTATAAGTGTAAAATAATAAAGTACGGAATACTCAGTCGTTCGAATTTTAAGAATTAGAAGCAAAAAATAATCCTATCAAAATACTTTGATACTGTAATAATAATGCCAAAAATGCTCCCGTTTTCCACTGATGGAGAGCTCAGGTTCAAATTTATTACTATAAGTGTAAAATAATAAAGTACGGAATACTCAGTCGTTCGAATTTTAAGAATTAGAAGCAAAAAATAATCCTCCTATCAAAATACTTCGATACTGTAATGATAATGCCAAAAGTGCTCCCGTTTTCTACTGATGGAGAGCTCAAGTTCAAATTTATTACTATAAATGTTATGACTATAAGTGTAAATATTGCTATAAGTGTAAAATAATAAAGTACGGAATACTCAGTCGTTCGAATTTAAAGAATTAGAAGCAAAAAATAATCCTCCTATCAAAATATTTCGATAATGTAGCAAAAAGTGTTCCCGTTTTCCACTGATGTAGAGCTCAAGTTCGAATTTACTATAAGTGTATGTGTAAAATTATAGGTAAATTACCTACGGATTACTCAGCTGTTGTCAAAGAATTAGAAGCAAAAAATAATGCATCAAAATTTTTAGACCTGCTTGTAGTTAAAACTGCTCCCGTTTTCCACTGTTGGAGAATTTTATAAATGTACTAAGTAGAATTTTATAAATGTACTAAGTGGAAAGATTGGGGAAAATAATTAAATTAGGGATCTTCCAACCGCTCGCCAGGAAAAAAATCAGAATTTTAAGATTAGTCATATTAATTATCTAAGCTAGATCTCCCGCTATCAACTGATGCTTAATTCAAATTTACCAAGTGCAAAATTGACTTATTGCTGATTATTGATGAACAATTTGAATGTTATAACTCGAGTTATTTATTTATTTGGTTGATCTACAGCCATGAGACCAATTACAGATTAACACATAATCCCTAACTTATGTTGTTTTGACTCAAGTTAGGCATTGAGTTAAATCATTTAATTCGTTCTTTATCAACCGGCCATTATCATACATTTTTGAATTACCCAGTCGTTCGCAATAAAAAAGATGAAATAGTTGACCATAATGTAGCAATTTGATCAATTTATTAGTAGCTAAAATTGCTCACGATTTTAACTAGGTCGGGAGTCTAGATTCAAATTTATTAAGTGTCAAATTGAGCCAAATAATAATATTTTCCATTGCCCTGTCGTTCGCAAAAAAACTAGATTTACAAATAACAAAATTCGAAACCAGTTCATGTGTCAATAGCCAAATATGCTGACACCTTCAAAGTAGCTTTATTGGGGATTCGAATTAGGGTTCGTATTTGTAGGTTCAAAACAGATTAACGGAAAATAAAAAAAATTCTCGTCTATTCTTTATTTATTTACAAAAAGTTTAAGTTAAAAAATGTCCTAATCACTTTGATTTTTAAAATTGTTTAGAAAAATAAATTCAAAAATATTAAATGCTGACTTA
Source organism: Liopterus haemorrhoidalis (assembly GCA_963971575.1). Lineage (NCBI taxonomy): Eukaryota > Metazoa > Arthropoda > Insecta > Coleoptera > Dytiscidae > Liopterus > Liopterus haemorrhoidalis. Next base: position 10,442,631 of record OZ020612.1, on the reverse strand, counting down.
AATAACTACAATTTAAAATAATATTTGAAAATTATATGAAATAAAAATGATTTTTGTAATTTAGATAGAGTATTTTTTATTTAAACTGTCTTAACACTATCATAGCTGCCGTCGCTTAGAAGATAAGTTGTAAATAATAATAATTAATTTTATAGTGAATACAAATATTTTATATTTCTTTTTTTATTTAATATTTTATTCAATAAAAAGTTTCGATGTTGTTGTGTAGAAATAAATAAACAATGACATATAATAAAATTCAATAAGACACTATTTTTTTTTTTTTCTTAAATTAAAATATCCAGGAGACTGGAATGATCGGCAGGAGTAGAAACTGGGAACAGGAGGGCGCCAAAGAATGCTGAAAAATCTTAATAAAAAATTGTAAGGGGTAAATAAAATACTCGGGTTTTTGGACAAAAATATGTCTTGCTAAATAAATAGTTTCTTCAGGTGGTATTCTTATATCTGTATAATTTGACGTAAACCAAGATTGTGGCTTACACCATCTCAGGCTATTAGTACCTACAACATAACCACTATGCAAAAATCACATTATGTTTTATATATAGTCTCATTTTACGCCCGGTTTGCGTTATGCAGTCGCATAAATGCAGATATAAAAATTAACACGTTGGTTTGCACCAACGTGTACAGAAATTCTTTCCGCAGGCTGAAGCCTATTTTTATGTCTAATAACTTCATAATATTTATTAACGAACTAAAAAATACTCATGCACTATGCAGACACTGCGTTGATAGGCCAGGGAAAGTCAAAGGCACAGGGAGAGATGGTTTAAATGAAACGGGCATACCAGCTAGTTATTAATAAATTATCTAAATACACATAATTTAAAAAAAATAGATGGTACTTAAATTATTGACGTTTAACTTAATTATAACTAAAGTAGTCGCTTGTTTATGTGAACTAATAGAAACCAGGAGTGTTCATAAAATCAAATTGTTTATATACCGTATTTTTCGGACCATAAGACGCACCTTTTTACACAGAAAAATCGTCTTAAAAATTCGGTACGTTTAAAAATTGTGTGTTGTTAGTGTGGAATCAATTCCGAGCGCATAAAACAGAATCAACCAAGAAAATATAATAGAAATGAATACAGAATTAGCTGTCATTTCTGGACTTACAAGTCAACGACAACCCTTTGTCGATTAATAATCCATTTAATAATTTTATGCGGGAAGAGTGGAACAGATGAGTGATAAAGCTAAATCACGATGTCAGCAAAAAGACGTATTAAACGGACAATTTAGAAGTACCTGGGTAAAAAATTCTTGGGAAGCTGTAAAAGAAAAGACGATTATAAAGTCTTTTAAGAAATGCGGTATAATCAACGCATTGGATTGTATCGAAGATGACTTGGTTTTTGAAGAGATTGACAATAGTTCAGACGAAAATAATACGAACAGTAACATTAACGACACGAGTGATAGTACAGAGAGTGAAGATGAACAGAATGTTGCTGGTACAAGTTATCGTAATAATAAATAGTTTTTCTAAAAATTGTCTCATAAATTTGGGGTGCGTCTTATCGTCCATAAGACGCTCTTATGGTCCGAAAAATACGGTAATCGAAAGTTTATTTTAAAGCAATTAATTAATGTTATTTTATGTTTATAGTACATTAAAATATTGTGTTATTTGTGTTGCCCCTTCCTGGCGCCTAAATTTTTTACTGAAACCTTTTTTTTTGCAATTTCGCAATACATGTCATGAGTATGGAAAATATTACTCCAAAGCTTTATTAAATACGTCTACAGTGTCCGAGGAACTTATTTTATTCATAATTTATTTCATTATTGTTACCATAATCTTCACTTATTATTATTAAAAAACTCTATAGAATCTTATAAAAAATTTTGACTGTTCACTATAGTGGATGGTTCATTTAACGAACTATTCACATAACCGAGCACTTACTGTACATGAATCATAAGGCTACATTTAAATTCATACTCCTTAAGGTTAGAGTCTAATACTTGTAGCTATTGTAGCGTTTTATTGTTTATTAGTTAGTTCAAGTTATTGGCGCACAGCAACGATGGCTGTTTGCTTAAGTTAAGGAGAGCCAAATGGATACTTATGACCAAAAAAATTAACAAAAATCTAAAATGAAATATGCAAAATTAAATACATAAATAGTTAAGTTTGTTACAAAAGTTCAAAAGAATAAATAGAATGTGGTCTTTCAAATGTACTTTAAGGCGGCACAACCCTATAGTCCTCAATAGTTTCTTATACAAAACTAATAATCGGAAATAAAATTAATAACAATCTATATATCAAAATTTGCAGCGAATTTTTATCTATCTAATAGGATATTTTTAATTGTAGAAAAAACTGTAAGGTAGTTGTAAATCAGCAAATTGCATTATAGACGCCATCTTGTATACCAATCGACGTATATTTGCGTACGATGCGGCAAATTGTACCTAAAGCTTCATTCTACAATTATGATTATAGCTATTTTGTTGTATTGTGAAAATTACTTATAGTTATTGTACTTGGTAATCTATTTTTGCCGCCCTCTTGTATCTGGCGCGGTTTTTAAAATTGGTGTTACGGGTAAAAATTATTTATTTTTCGTGAAGAATACGTGTACCAAGTGGCATTCTATTATCTTTAAGTATAATATTTTTCGACGAAGGCTCTATAAATATAAGTAATCAAGTCGAAAAAAAAATGACGTATTATTTGAACATTTCTACACAAAACTATATAAATATAAAAGTTATTCGAAACCCACAAATAGATTTAAAAAATTACAGAACAATATCGCTGATGTCTATTTTTAAGTTATTGAGCGATAATATTTTTACAATAAATGTTTCTACAATTAAAACTATCATATTAGATAGATACAAATTCGGAGCAAAATTTGATGTATAGGTTGATACTAATTTTATTTCAGATTGTTAGTTTTGTATAAGAAACTAGTAACCTCCGGGGGTTATACGCAGCCTTCATGTCTCTTATCGAAACCTCTGCTTGAAAATATCAAATTTTCAGAACTTGATATTAAGTATTTACAAAAATTGTTGATAACTTCCAAAATTTTATCTCCAAAAAACATTTTGCGAGGAAATTTGTTTGTTATCTAATCAAAACTTGTAAAAATCGCATTATCACTTATCAATCATATAAAAAATAGTTGAAAAACAATGATTTATCATATCATTTGTGATAATAAGTCACTTGTTACACTGTTCATTGTGTAAATACTTGTAAATTCGTTATTACACTGTAAAGTTAGTTACGAAATTAAGTGTAGGCATCTAAAAGGCGTTCAGAACAATATTCAATAGGATAGTATAAGATTACACCCACCTGTATTGGGATATTAAGTTTCCATAAAGGTAATGTTATATTTATACAGTAAATTAACGATACTATTTTAATATCTTTGAATTTTTATATTAAACAATCCAGACTGTAAGCTCTGTGATTATAATACTATATCCTGCTTTACCATGATTCGCTTTCCGACGCTTTGTGTACAGTTTTTACTTGGTGTATCCCGGTATCTTACGTCCGATAGCTGTCTCGTTAATATGACGGTATTAAGTGATCACGTGCTTATTTATTTCAATTATATATTGTTTATTTATGTCATTTATACACATAATATCAGACATATCCGGCGATGCACGGGAGAAAAATAATAATTTATCAAAAATATTTTAATTCCGAAATAAATGATTGCTGCACAATCAAAAAATTCAAATAATTTCAATGATGGGTTAAATACCAACAGTACCTTCGATTTTAGTTATTTAATTTAAGAACCTTTAATTTATCAAAATAGTTTTATGTAGGTTTTTAACAATGTACGATCTCTCATCAATTGGTACGTGTAACGTGTAAACAGCACTCATTCGGCAGTAATAATATTTTTACTTTTAACGGTTTCATTGTTGCTTAGCCGTCAATTCTATTGCGCATATCAAAAACAAATATGAAAAATGATCAGCAAAAGATCTAGTGTAATAAAACACAATATTAAAGAAAAGTTTCGATGTTAGTATTTAATATAATCAATACAATAATATATAATACAAATAATAAATAATCAAAACACAGTTTAAAATTTACTTCAACTAAGCACTTGAATTTTTGAACCAGCAGTATTGTTAACCCGCCGAACGATCAGACTAACCAGCTTAGCGTCTACCAATACACGCATCTAATTTATTTACTATGATGTTCTTTCTGTGATTATTTCTGATCTATAAACGATAGGTACATGGATCAAAGGGCTTTTTTTCTTTAGTAAATACTCTTGCCATTAAAGTTTTGTTTTTTCGTAAATATTTAAAGGTAACGACGATATTCCACAGCAAACTAAGCGTTATAATTTTCGCTGAAAATAAAAACTTATAAATGATAATTGTGAGTTATCCATTTACCTGAGATATATGCTCTCGCGGAATTTTTTGTAGTTATATTAAACCTTAAAAGTCATATTTATTTTCGATATATCTCTTACAGTTTAGCCGTCGTAACGATTTTAATGTTCTGCACGCAAGATTTTTTCCAAGATTTTTTAAAAGATGTACATTTAGAAAATGATTTTTTTTGCACCATTAGTTCCGAAGTATAGGAAAAACGTCTCTTTATGTGAAGTGTACAATAAGGGATACCGTTTAATCAAAAGTGGTAGTTTAGCTACGTTTAACCAACAGTTATAAACATGAGATTATTATGAATAATACGGCAACGAATGAAAGATAAGCTACCAAAGAATGTTGTCCACTATATATATGTAGCGTACAATTATGCTTACGATAGAATGAATAGTGCTGTATTTTTTGTAAATTTGCGGCAAATAGTCATCTAAATAAATAAATAGTCATCGAGTTTTTAGGGCCTCGAAGGAGTTTTCTTTGTCATCATATCAATTTCGACTTCATTGTTTTGCTCATTACTTTGATTTGACTTTTTGGACACTATCAGTCGACTCACTCACATAAGTCCTCCCTCTTGACCTGTTCATTGTTAGGTTTTTACATGTGTCCTGTGTTTTTTTTTTTATCATTTACTTCCTTTAGGGGCCCATATCCATTCAGTCTAGGGCCCATAAAAACGCCAATCGAGTTCTGTACACACTTTTATTTACGATAATTCGTTGAGTTACAAATGATTCGAAATATTACTAGTCTTGCTTCTACCGTAACAAAACTAGAATATTTATTATAAATAATAACATAATGTCAAAATTTATGTTTTATAAATATGTATTAGTTACGATTTTTTCCGTCAAAGTGTTGTAACCCCAATAACCTGAATTATAAGTTAGAAATATTGGAAAATTATTTCATGTAAAACAAATTTGTTATTTACATTTATTGACAAAAATCTTGTTCTTACAACTAGATTTATATCTTTGATTATAGATTAGATCAATTTTAGAAAAGTAGATTTTGTTAAATATTATTTTTAAGGAAATATTTGTGAATAAACATATTCATATGTCAATAAGGTTAAATTTATTTGGAATTTGTATGGATTGTTATAGTAGTTGGTACCAATAATTACATATCTGTGAAACATAAACAGGGGCTTCTGACATATCCCACAAATCATACAAGCTGGCACTCTGCTGCTTCATAAATATGTTTGTGTAGCATCGCACATCATAAATTTGGAACGATGTAGCGTTGAGAGCCCACTATATTAGCTACGAGCTATGTTATTTCGTTCGAGGTGTGTAATTTGGAGTCTGTGTACACAGAACTCTCGCACTTTTTTCTAATCACCCGTCAAATGGACTTGATCATTTAATTTCAACTAGAAAATCTTAAACAATCTTATGAAATAGAAGAATGCAGTATTTTGGGACTATAAGTGCTATCTGTTGTTTAATTGTTGAGTCTGAATTTACAAAACCAACTTGGTTGATTCTTCGAAACTCTCTTCTTTAAAAGGACAAATTAGACTCTACCAAGCTATCATTAAGGACTTGGTCGAAACAACAACAACACTTCGCTACTTAAAAAGTATATCACAGAGTTCGACGAGTGTGAGCTCGTTCATGACTGAACAAACCAATTCTCGATACGAACATATTGCCACATTTAGCTCAGAGATATATATAACAGCTACGTAGAATCGACGATAGCACTTCGTTTCTAAAAGTAAAATATTTCACAAATTTCGACGTGAGTGGGCTATTTCGTCGTCTACTCTCGTCGCAATTTGTGAAATATTTGTCATTTAGTAGCGAAATGCTGTCATAGAACAGACTTGGCCGTTATATATCTTGTTCAAGAGTGACGAGGAATTTTGGATACGAATATTTTGTCACAAATAGCGCGGAGATAACTATTGGCAGAATCAGGCAACAGCTTCGTAAGTCCGGATTTGCATTTATTGCGTACTAGTGTTGCACTCTCTGTACGTGTCCGTTCGTACTGCTGTATTCCGTTTGTCACTAAATTGTGCCATGTACTTCGACAGAGGGGATTGTCTTCTTAGTCCGGGCTACTTAGCTGACTTTTTTAACAGCCAACGTGGTGGCCGAGCGCACTTAGTCGTGCGGTTTGTACTGGTGGAAACCCAGTACGAATGTCCGGTCTGTGGTTCGAGCCTGCTTCATTGGTGATATTATTCGGGCGAGAATAATATGTTTACATTACTCTCATTTTCACAATCATTCACCCTTCATCCAAGTGTAGGAGCTCGCCCCCTGGCATCGGCGATTAGCCTCGTTGCAGAAATAAAGGCCGATGTAAAATAAATAATATAATAATAATATATAATAATGACTTTTTTAGCCTGTCTTTGTAGCGTTGCCTAGGAGTTCCCACACCTTTGCAGCCTCCTTCCAACTCTGAGTACACTAATATTTTGGATAACCTAGTATTTGGCATTCTTATGATATGTCCATCCCACTGAAAATGGATCTGGTGCAGCCTGGCCTCACTACTGATGATATTAGCTTTAGCAAAAACTTCTGCGTTCGGCACAATCTTGCCATTTGAGTCTCAATATCGTCCTAAGGCATCTTTGGTGGTATCTTTCTAGGGTTTAAATATGCCATCTATAGAGACACCATGATTCACTGTTGTAGAGAATTACAGGGAAGTAATTAGAGATAGTTGTAGGCAAAATTACGCAATAGCTTCTGGAGTCTGGCTTTTCGTTTATTGCGTAGTTGTAAGCCTCATTCTGTATGCGTCCGTTGGTACTTCTAAATTCCGTTTATCACTAGTTTGCGCCATGTACTTCGACAGAAAGGTTTCTCTTCTCAGTTTGGACTAAACAGCAAATATGTTTACGCGGCTATAGTTGATTTCAAACTATTCTTCTTACTTCACATTTGGTTGTATTTTCAAAAAAGAAGACCCTCTATGGTAATACAAAGATCAGGCTGTATCAAACTGTAATATTTCTTTAGTTAATTACGGATCCAAAATATGAACCCTGATGAAGCGACATCTACACCTCAACAAAGAGTTGTTATTTAAAACCCTTGTACCTATCCTATAATGCCTTTTTGTGACTTTTTTATATAATTCAATTTGACAAATTTATTGTAATTGCAGTCTCATATAAAATGACCACGATTTTATAATACTGTTTACAAATAAATATATAAAAAAACAGATTTAAAATCTTTCAAATTTTAATCAAAAAATCTCAGATTTTAAGATATGTTATTTAATTTGTACATAATTTTAATAAGTACTTAGTAGTGATTTATTAATAATTTATCTATATAAATCAATGTGTATACATTTTATAAATGTGTGAAAGATCTTATCGAGATAATCGAATCAAGATAATCGAAAAGAACTTTTTGACCAAATTTCTCTTTGGTACTATCGTTTGACGTATGTATAAATCATTTAACTTGGTCTGTAGTAATAAGAGATCTTTCCAGTCATATATATATACATTCAGAATCCATTCACGATGTTTTCTCATCTGAGTACGCCATGATATTTTTCTGTTATTGATTATCAAAAATGTGTTTTCGAATATTTCTTATAGAATGTAACAAGAATGATAATTTAGGATTAAAATTATTAGAATTATTTTATTTTTTATGAATTTTATTTTCACATATCTAGTTATATTTCGTTGCTACCATCAAATATGTTACCCTAACATGGCCTAGTGAGAAGAGGAAACATCGTGAAGGAATTATATGTATATCAATATTCGCTAGATCTTCTGTAAGCTGAATTTAAAACTTATCGTGCAGCTTTTCCATTTTCCATTAATTTGAATAGGAGCAAATATTCAGCTTAGAACTTTGTTTCAAATGATTGTGCGGTCAGGGGAGGAGATATGTGCCTGTGTACCTCAAGACTGGGGGGGCGGGTAAGGTTTTGGAGGCGCAAAACGTGCAGTAAAAAGGGCGCAATGTGCTCACTTCGGGGAGGGTCCAATGACACTTATCTAGGCCACTGTGTGCGATATCCATCCTGTTCTATTAAAATCCATAGAACTCTAGGACTATACGACTTCATAGTTTGGTTTGTCCTGATTTTGGTGAAGGACATTTTATTAATTCTATACCATTTTTTGCCGCACAAATTGCGTTTAGTGTTACGGTTGATGTAAATCAGCTTAGAGAAAGACTCAGTCCTCAGTCTGAAGTTTAATATTAAGAAATAAATACCTGTTTATACAAGGATAATAGGGTTGGTCAAAACGGCACGCCAACAATTCAGTTTTTTATATACCTAGCACTGACTGCCCAGAAACATATATAGGACTTATTTTGTCCTATACCCCATTTAAGCGTTGATTTTTTTTTTTAATACAGTTAGTACATTTATGTCATTTTATTTGCCCTTGCGAGGACAATTAAATTTTTCTGGGCAAACACTTCAAAATTATCTTTCTGCGTAATCAATTTTGAGATACGATAGAAATCTGAATGAGTAAATTACTTTTTATCAACATTATAATGCTATCTGAAGTGCGTACAACAATGTTTATATAAAAATAACAATGTCTTTGTTGATTATTTTAAAAAATCCTTGAATTAAAATTGACGCCACATGGTGCTCTGATATGATAACAGAAAAAAATTATCTCAAATTATTGCAAAATTCAGTTAGTTAAATTAAAACAAATAAAAATAAGGTACAAAGTTTATAATTGTTACGTAACCGGAAATAGCTTAAAATTTTGTACCACCTGCTAGAAGTAGTAGTATAAATTCAGGGCCGGAGCGAGGGTCTTTCGTGACTAGGCAAAACAATTCGACGCCCTTTAAATATAATTTAATGGATACGTTTAAGTTGAAGTTCGTCGAGTATCACATTATTTTCCGGTATTTTTTAAATGATCTAGTGCAGTGTTTCTCGAACTGAGGTCCGCGGTTTGGGTCAGTTCTTGGTGGTTTGCGCACACAAAATATCATTAGTATAAAACGCATAATGGACCTTTTCGCAAATAAAATGTTTTTCTTGATGTAGGTGGTTCGCGGTTAGCCTAGAATTCTGAAAGTGATCCGCAACTGTCGAAAGTTTGAGAAACACTGGTCTAGTGTACATTAAATATTAGAGTAAAATTAACTTAATCAAAGACAATGAGTAAGACAAAGATCATTTCTGGAGCTTATAAATAGCCTCCTATGAGCGCTTGTTGACACTGTTTAGAGAAGTGTTTCTCAAACGGTGGTCGGCGGACCACTGGAGGTCCTTGGCAAAATTTTAGTGGGCCGCGAAAGGCTTATAAATGATTATTATTGAGATTTTTTGTTAATTTTTTTATGATTTTTTATTTATTTTCTGTGATTTTTGTTCATTTTTCAGTGATACATACACAATAAATTTGTTTAATAGTACCTTCATTTATTTTTTGTGGTCCGGGGTAGAAAATTAAATATTTTACTGGTCCGTGGTACGTTTTCGGTTGAGAAACACAGTTTGGAGGACACCTAGAAATATTCTTAACGGAGCCTCTTTACTGAAATTTCTTCAAGAAAATATTGCCAGGTTTATAATGAATGCTCCTGTAGTTGCTTGGGAGTGAAATATATCTACACGTGCCCCTTCTGCAGACCAGACGTTGGAAAGCAAATTCATAACAAAATATTAATTTTTATCCTGCCGTTAATAAATGGCGGTAATTAACTACATCATAGAAATTTTATTAGTTACTTTGTGTTTCGCTGCATTATTAAACCAAAAAAATCAACAAAATATTAAAAATAAGTGACTACGATAAATGTTTCCAAAATTTCTGTTTATTGCCGCATGTTATAAGCGACGTCAAATACCAACAAGCGTTCTACGTGTTCGGGTACTTGAAAATAAGACGATATACTCACTGGTCGGAGCATATTAGCAAGGGCTTGTAGGCGCCGGTTACAATTTGCCTACATGTTACTCTGAGTTGGCATGCTTTGGTGTGTAGCGCGACACCTGAAACTATCCAGGACGTTCATTTGAATCCAAAATCCGTATCCGTATCCGCGGATTAGGTCACAAATAATCCGTATCCAAGAATCTGGTTATTATGTGTTTCAGCACATCACTAGTATACATGTAGATTATAAATAATCGGCGATTAATCGGCAATCGGCCAATATGCTTATCGGTGTAACCTTACTAAAAGAAGTATATTGACGATTTAAAAAATGTTTATTTTTGTATTGTCGAGAGTTAAACCGGGAACCCAGATACTGAGTTTGTTAGTTATAATTTGCTGCAGTTGTGCGAAAAAATCTTTTCCTCATAGATGTTGAAATTCTAGGCTGTTTCAACCGATAGTTGAAAAAATATATTTACCCGTCCATTTGAGTAGTATTTTGTTTTCCCCTACATGTATATATCATTTATTATTGAAGTTTGTAAGTGTATTTGTCAGGTTTTCTTTTCATTTGTTTGGTTCAACGATTTTCTGTAATTCAATAAAAAATCAATTTATTGATATGTTATTCTAAATTTTTTGCGATGTTTCTTATAATAGAACAAATCTTATTAGTAATTGTAATATATGATAATTCTCCAACATATGTAAACATGAAACTAAATATGTATATTGTTTCAGGCGGGGAAATATCGTTGAGTAGTTGACGGCAAGCGAGCCGTCGGAAGCGGAGAACTTTAACCATGATATCGGTACCAACACAAGTGAACATGAATTAGTGAAAATGTCTACTGTGATATCGTGTTAAATTCCCTGGTGTTAAAATAATAAACTAAAAAATGGAGATGGCAAGCGAATCTAACCATCATAGATGGTATGAGAGTCCTAGGGTTAATTCCAGTTCTAGTCCAGGACAAAATACAAGTGGTTCAGGACAGATTTCAGGGACTGCTATTGAAAGTAGCGCTAATAGTGGTGCTAGTAGTTCGGAACTTAATGCTAGCGTTGCGGAACATATGGGAGCATTTTTCCTGGATCCTTCTGTAGGGCATCAAAGGGCAGCTGCAAGATATTATCATCAAAGTATGCATAGTCCTTACGCTGGAGTTGGATCGCACGGTAAGTTCAATTTTATTTTTTTGATTATTGAATTTAAACGAAAAAATTATTTAATCCCAGGACCGCCGAGCGAAATTTTTGGCGTACCTAGGGTATGGCAGGCATAGCGCCGTGCTTAAGAGGGGCGCGTGGCAGTGAAGGGGGCGCTTTTTTGTTATCACTTTGTTTTGGTTTCTTTTTAACCAACTGCCAACATATAAGGGAGGTATTGTGCTCATGCCGATTTTGACATTTCGAGATTTCAAGGGATCTCCACGAATTGAAGTTCCTACATAACGTTTTGACTATTTTTAGCATGATGTCTGTCTGTCTGCCTGTCTGTCTGACCGTCGGTCTGTGTACACGTGCAGAGCAAATTCGGCTAAACGGATTTTTATGAAACTTCATATTTAAGCTTTTGACATCAATGGCACGTGTGATCAACTTTTGGTAAAAGTCGGTTAACTAGAAATGGGAGTTTACTCGTGTCGATTTTAAGATTTTTGCGGATATTTCACAACAGAGAAATATTTCGAAAAAATGTATTTAACAAAAGTTATTGTGATCATACCGATTATGATATTTCGATATTTCGATGGATCTCCACGAATTGAGGCCCCTACATAACGTTTTGACTATTTTTAGCATGATGTATGTCAGTCTATCTGTCTGTCTGTCTGTCGGTCTGTCTGTTGGTCCGTGTTCATGTGCAGAGTAAATTCGGCTAAAAGGATTTTTATGAATCTTCATATTTAAGCTTTTGATATCAATGGCATGAGTTGATTAACTTTTGGTAAAAATTTAGAAAGGGGAGTTTACTCGTGTCGATTTTAAGATTTTTGCGAATATTTCACAACAGAGAAATATTTCAAAAAAAAAAATATTTAACAAAAGTTGCTATAAAAGCAATAACTAACAACTTTTATTTGAGACATTTTTTGATAAAGCAGCATAAATAAAACAAGTACTTTGTGATGGCGGTCGGTCCTGTGGTGGCCACAGCTGATTTTTTTTTATTGCTATCTTAGTATTTGGTATCCTTTTTTGTCTTCATTTGGATACAATTTCCTTTATTTTTGCTACGGTCGCAATTTACCTCCCTATAAAATAGAATCATTTCTATCGACTACAAACTGACTAAATAATTTGACTTAATAAGCTGACTTAACTTGTTTATACTCGTTTTCCAGAAAATAGAGCGACTGAGCATTACAGCTTATTTTTTTATGTGTAAAAATTATTATTAATAAACAGGCCGGGTTCTTTTCGTTCAGCCTTCTCTTAGATCCTGTATCGGGAATATGGGGCGTGCTTTAGAGGGCAAGTAAAGTCGGTCTCGGCTACCGTAAAACGTAATCGTTAGGTTATATCAGAGAGCGCTGCGGCGACCTGAAAATCTCGAACAATTAGGCATTATGTCATACGAAATAATAATATTAATACAAATCAAATGCAATAATAAATAACACATTAAAATAAGGTGCAATACTTCACACATAACTTAAATTCCCCCAGGAAGAGTATCAACCTGTCCATGAGTAGCTTGCCGTCACTTAAGGCAACTTACAGATCATGGCACAGTACTTCTTCCTGACATCGTCGAACTGCACGTACTATGTTAAAATGTGTAACACAGTCAAGTCTTTGTTACACGTCTCACATTTAATAATAATAATAATTTAAATTTTCCATTTTCTTTTTAGAGTTCTCTTGAACTTTCTTTTATGTGTCGCTTCAGAAACCCTTTTACTTCTCCTTTATGGTCCATTCTGAATACATGTCCATACGAATTATTCGGGCTTTGTTCTTCTAATTGCTCCGGGGCATAGGCGTCCGCAGAGGGGGACAAACGGAGCAATTATCCCCCCTGCACTTGAAAAAAAAGTTTTTTACTTTACAATTAAAAATCCAGTTACTAAAATCGCGTCTTGCGCCCTTGGAAAAATGTCTGCGGACGTCCCTGCTCTAAGAGAACTGTTCCAAGATTCTATGTATAAATTGTCCAACATAAGGAGATCTATTTACTGTCAGATAGGCGGGCACTCCTACCCTCTACAGGCCGTAGTTTTGAACCGGGAGACTCAGTGGCGTTCGTAATATAAACTCTGAACTGAAACTATTAATTTGATATACGAATCTCAAACAAAATAATTTAAAGAGAATTTATAACTTTGAAATTGGCCCAGCTTACGTTGGACAACTTATACTGTATTTCAAATTCTATCATTCTTCGTTTTTCTTACTTTACTACTAATGAGAACTACAGATATAAGATTTCTGGGGATGATAGTAGGAAAATGTTTAAATATTTTAGCTGTTTTTTCGTGGCAAAAGTGATTATCTTACCATCTGTAACCAAAAACTATCGAATATTCGAATAACCGGCACCGATCAGAGGACCAGCGGTTGGGAAACACTGCGCTACAGCCAGGGATGGACTGTGATTCTCATGTCGGTCCAGTTATTTGAAATTTTTACCGACCTTTTTTCCAAGATGATATGGGTTCAAACTAAAAACACCTCAAAATTTGATTTTCAAAATGAAAAGATGGAAAAGGGCGAGCAATTGTTCGGCCCGCTTCCATCTTTTAGAGTCTTATGCAGAGGCGGATTAAGCGATGGACGGACTGGGCCCACGAAGCCGGGGGTCCACCAAAGTCTATATACAAATATTTCCATTCTATTTAAAATAATAGAGGGCCCATTTTAATATTACCAGGGCCCCCAAGCAACTTAATCCGCCACTGTTAGTATGGAGTTCAAGACTCAGACGGCAAAATGAAAAGATGGAAAGGGGCCGCTATCCATCCTTCGGCCTGTTTTCATCTTGCAGAGTTCTTCTGAAGTTCAGGACTCAGGCTTTCATAACCAAAGTAGGAGCCCGTAAACGGCCCCTTCTCAATCCGGCCCGGCGATTGAACCGGAAACTTATATGGCCATCCCACTCTTATCTACAGCATCTCCTCCACTAATCCATTTCAGTGGCAGCTATGTTATCTCTATTCTTTTATTATCCTGGCTTTATTTCTAATCTACCAATATTTTCCTTGATAAGTAAATTGTAGTTATTTGTTCAATTACTTTCAAATGCTTAGTTGTTATTAAAGTTTGATGATTTAATCACAGATCTTATATGGATAGAGTTCAGAGTATTTAAAAAAAAATCACAAAAAATAGATCCGTTATCTTTTAAGTATCCGGCTTATCTAAGTAGCTAAGTATAGGTTTCTTACTGGACTTGAATTTAAGTGACAGATCTTGCATTATGTATCTATCAATAAAATTAAAACTAAAGTAAATTGTACTAAGATTATTGTTTTGATTATATAAGGTTAGGTTAGCTAAGCGAATTTATTATACCTAGTAGGTTAGTTTTGGTTAGTTTGCAGTAGCTTGACGCTGGTCACAGTAGCGCAGTGGTAGCGACCCTGCTTTTCGTCCTAAAAGTCCTGGGTCCGAATTTTGGTCAGGGCATGAATATTTGTAATAATAATAAATTTATTTCGTGCTTTTCGGCTTTGAAAGAGTCGGTTTACATTCTATAATATTTATATATAATATTCTATGATACATAATAATGTATTTGACTCTTCTTTCCAAGAGTGCTTTCATCCAGGCTAGGCCTCTCCCCGAGTCGTCTAGTAAGTCTTCTGTTTTTCGTATTTCTGGCTGCATTCTCTACCAGTTTCTTAGGTCGTTTATTGTTTCTAGTTCTTCTCTACAGATTCTACATATTTTTTCCGTTTCTTCCATTCAATAATTGTTTGTCCTCTCCTCGTTGCCACATACCTTCTGGTCAAGGCTTCATTTGTATTTGTCTTTATCACCTCATCCTCATAAATAATTTTAAAAAATGAGAAAAAGCACCCCATTATAAATTTATGCTGCCAACCCGGATTGACTCATAAATGGGAGTTGCATAAATGAAACTTATCTCTTCGGAATTAAAGTCCCGTGCTCAATAAAAAGTATCAGTAAGGTAGAGAAAACTACGGCTCAGAGAGATTATTGTGGGACATTTATGGGCTGAAGAAGAAATTTGATCAATATTTAGGAGGCTATGTGGAGCGATATAACTTATTAACAGAAAACATGATTGTTACAAAAGTTGCTTAGTGCAAATAAGAAAACCTTTTCTTTATAATAAGTTTTTAATAAAATTAATATTTGTGGTGGGCGATATTTGGAGGAGGTGTGTGTGTGTGTGTGTGTGTGTGTGTGTGTGTGATAATAGATTCGTCTTAATTTTTACGCATTTTGCCATACGAAATAAAAACAAAAATTAATGACAGTTTCCTATTATACCAGCATTTGCAGTTACTATCAACAAGGTACAGAAAAGAACGTATGAACATGTGGGAGTATTTCTAACTGAGCCAGTCTTTCCCCATGAACAATTAGATGTTGCATTATCAAGATCAAACAAACGGGAATACACTGAAATCACTGAAAGTACAACGCAAGACAGGTTATTGAAGAGTGATGATTTGGTCACAGATAATGCGATTTTTAAAGAACTATTTGATAAGAGTGTAGGTGTATAAAGGCTTGATATTAACTGACATATATGGTACTAGAAATTAGTTGTAATAATTTAATTGATCAATAAAATTAATAAATTATTTTCCCTTATATTCAGTGACGGGTTAGTTAGTATTCATACAATTATTAAAAAAGGGGCCTGCAAATTTGTCCTTTAATTTTACACACTCTTCCAATTATTTCAAATAAGTACACTTCCCGTTATCTTTTGTGTGGTCTTAAAAATAAAAACTTTTATAATAAAACAATTCATTTTTTTGTATTAAATAAAACTTGAAGTCACAGGAAATACCGCGAATATACCTCTAACGAAGTGTATGTAGTAGTACCAACATTTTTAAATAGTTACCATTTATTACCAACCTTGTGGCGGGCTGTTTTAAAAACCTCAGCGTTAAAATAATTTTAATAAGACATTGATCGTAACGATAACAATAATTATTCAAGAAGAATAATTATAAACATTATAGTGATTAGTTTAATCAGTCTATTTAACGCTTAATTAAATAATTATTACAATTAAATATTTTATGCAATTATCATAATATTAATTCGTGTCATATACTATGTAGTTCATTTTTTACATGTGTGCAATACGTAAGTTATTGCATTATTGTCTATATCTTGCTGACAGCGGAACATTGTTAAAGATTTTTTATAAGTCGAAGGTGAGCAAAAATATTTATATTTGCATTTAAATAATTACTATTATAACACATTTGTGAACGGTAGCGTGAAATATTTAACATAATAAAGAAAATAAAGTAATTTGCAAAAAGTAAACGGCTCCAAGTTAACTATTAATATGATTGTTTCTTTTTATTCCTACAGGATATTAGCCTGTATTAGAAGGCTAAATAGTAAATAGTATTTATTTTCATGCTTCATATCTAGACAAGCGAAATGGTGGTGGATAAGCAAAATTTTAAGATAAAAATAATAGAAAAATACTTGATTTAACAGAGCTATAAATAAAAAAAAATGTGAATTTTCACACATTGCAGGGTTTCGAAGGTATATAATAAGTGAAGGCGGCATGCTAAGTGTGTAGGACATATTTACCGTTTTGACTATTTTTAGCATGATGTCTGTCGGTCTTTCTGTCTGTCTGTCTGTCTGTCCGTCTGTCCGTCTGTCCGTCTGTCTGTGTACACGTGCAGAGCAAATTCGGCTGAAAGGATTTTTATGAAAATTTATATTTAAGCTTTTGCCATCAATGACACGAGTTGATCAACTTTTGGTAAAAATCGGTTGACTAAAAATGGGAGTTTACTCGTGTCGATTTTAAGATTTTTGTGAATATTTCACAAAAGAAAAATATTTCGAAAAAATGTATTGAACAAAAGTTGCTATAAAAGCAATAATTAATAACTTTTATTTGAGACGTTTTTTGATAAAACGAAAAAATTCGACAAATTTTTGTACAATTTTTTTAAATTTTTTTGTCTCAATTTTTTCATACTTATATGTAACGTTTCTATGGTCATGATAAATAATATCTCTGTTAGAAAATATTAGGCCAAGTTATTTCTACTCTGCTGCTAGAATGTATTTCATATAAGTACTTTATGATGGCGGTCGGTCCTGTGGTGGCCACAGCTGATTTTTTGCTTTGTAGTAATGACGGCAAAATGAACGATATTTTTAAAATAATTTATCGTCTGTTAATCTAAGAGCTTTAAAAACAAATTTTATGTTAAAATATTAGTTCGAATATTTTTTTGTTAATTTTAATTTGAATACCTAATACCATTATTTAGGTTTCTAAATATGTGCAGTATATTTTTTTTTTATATTAATGTTCATTCAGATTTTAAAAATTGCGCCTATGGCTTCCATTGGTTGTTTTAAGTCATATGCCCCGTCCCTCTGATTTCGTATACATGACACATAGAATGAAAATATAATTCTAACAATTCCAATTGGTTATTTAATTTACGCTCTTAAAAATTAAATGCAACATTTGCCAAAATATAACTAGAATTTTAACAAAATAATTTAAAAAATTGATGTGAAGTGTGAATTTTCACACATTTCAGGGTTTCGCAGGTTTTAATTTTATTAACTGTGTGATGATTATTTGGGATGCCAAAACAAATTTTATGTCAGAATATTTTTTTATGAATTTTAATTCGAATGCCTAATACCATTATTTAAGTTTCTAAATATGTGCAGTATTTTTTTTTATATAGCAAGGTTCATTAAGATTTTGAAAATTGCGCCTATGGCTTCCATTGGTTGCTTAAATCATAAGCCTCGCCCTCTGATACCTTCAAATATAGAATTAAATTATAATTTCAACACTTCCCACTGATTATTAAATTTACGCTTTTTAAAATTAAATGCAACATTTACCAAAATATAACTAGAATTTTGACAAAATAATTTAAACAAAATAAACATGCAAAAAAAAAACTGAAAAAATAAAAATTGACGGGATTCGAACACAGTTTCTTACAGTAGTTTCAACTCACTAAGCGAGAACGTTACCACTGTGCTATACAGGATCACTCATTTTCTATGTTAAATAGCGGATTAAATATATTACATATTTTACTTAAAAACACAAAAAATGCGTTATTTTTCGAAAACATAATCTGATCAAAAATTCCTGTTGTACTATTCCGGTTCACACCAATGTACATTACTGAGAATTTTTTCAGATTTTTAGTTTAAACCATCTGGGCTACAGGGTGTGGGACAAAAAAATTTTGCAAAATTTTGGCAAAAATTGCCTTAAAATAATTTATTTTGCAAAAATAAAATTTTGATCGTTAATCCACGTACCAAGGGCTTTCATTTGATACCCTACACAGAATTGTAAAAAAATATTTTTTTTTTCGATGAGCTTATATTTGTTTATATTTTTAGGGGGATATGTTTTTTAGATGTTTTAGTATTTTTCCTATGTGCGGGTCAAAGAGTTGTATAAGCATGCCAAATTTCAACTCTCTAGGTTTAGCCGTTTGGCTACAATTTTTACCGAACAGACAGACAGACAGACAGACAGACGACAAAATGACGGTATAAGGGTTTTTTGGTCATACCTACAAAACCCTAAAAATGAAAAAAAATAAATAAATATGATTGTCTCCTCTGCCCGGGACGAACCCTAGTATGCTGGGTAACAAGCGAGCAAGCTAACCATTAGACAAGGATACGTCTTCTAATATAATGTGTTACATAACTATAACTTTTGTGCATCGTCAACCAAAAAACACAAAAAATACGTTATTTTCCAAAAACATAATCTGATCAAAAATTCCTGTTGTACTATTTCGGTTCACACCAATGTACATTCAGAGCCGCAGTAAGGGGGGGGGGGCGGAGGCGGCAATGTGCCCTAGTGCACTAAGGAAAAGGGCGCTGACGGGCTTGCTAAGGGGCGCCATTGTGAAGATGAGGACCTTTTTTTTTTTCTCGTCACTTGAATTTTGGAGGTGAGGACCTTTTTTTATGCTCATCACTTAAATTTTGAGAGATAAGAGCCTTGTTTTTATTTACCAAGGGCGCTAAAACACGGCTCTGCTCCTCTGCGCAAGTTTTCCTTACTGCGGCTCAGTGTACATTACTTAGAATTTTTTTCAGATTTTTAGTTTAAACCATCTGGGCTACAGGGTGTGGGACAAAAATTTTTTTGCACAATTTTGGCAAAAATCAAAATAGTTTATTTTGCAATAATAAAATTTTGATCGTTATTCCACATAGTAAGGGCTTTTATTTGTTACCCTACTCAGAATTTTCCAAAAATGCCTCCACGAAGCATTTCCAGAATTGAAAAAGGCGTTGACAAAAGTACAAATGTTTCAGGTTTTTATATAATCACGTACCACAAAGTCGAATTAAATTAATTATTAGTATTTTTCACGCGTTTTTTCTCGAATTAAAATATTACCATGCTTATAATATAAATACCAGTTATCTTATAAGGCTATATAAGCGCCCCTGTATTTCTGAGAAATCCGGACCTGTAAGTTGTGAGGGTATCCGACGGTCCAGAGGACCACATTCCCATCATTCTAGCAGTTCTCTCTTCAGAGACATCGTATATCTCGTCATAGATGACGGGTTTTTTAAAACAAAATAAATTTGTTTACTTTCAGTTGGCTCTGAAATTTGACGCCTGAATAAAAAGTGGTGGGTTTTTATTTTTTTAAGAGTTAAGATTAATATTTTATTGAATTGTCTTGGCACTTTTAAATCCTTTGTAGTTTTCGGTCAGAATATCACCACCTTCAGCAATTGGATGATCTCATGTGGAAATTTAATTGCTTCTTTAAATATTCGTAGTAGAAATGAACAGACTGGGCTAAAATTGAACTTTTAGAGAAGAATAGGAAATATTTCAAGGAAAGAAAAAGTGAGGAACGAACGAATTTTGAAAATTATTAGTGTTGATAAGGACAAATCAGATTGGGTGACGTATATAGGTTATAACAGGTAATGTAGGCGACAGACATTTAAATTTGTTTTCCTTGCGTAAAAGTGCCCATACTAAAGTCTGTTCAAAATATCTATGAAATGACGTCACAGTTAAGAAATGTGTTGTGTTGTCAGTTGTTATTTCTTATTTCTAAATGTCAAACAAGTTAAGTTATATCAAACGACTTTTAAAAAGAGATTGAAAACCTACATTTCCTAAGAAGTAAAGGGGCTAATATCAATTATGTTATAAATCAGTGCTTCCCAACCGGTGTGTCGCAACTCAATACTAAAGGTGTTGCGAAATGTATAGTTTAAATTATTCTATGTATATAATATAATGTTCAATGACGTACGAATCTAAATAAAATAAAATGAAAATTTCAGTGTATAATCATTAAAAATAGTTAATAAGAAACAAAATCATCCTTTGAGCGTGGCTACTAAGAGCTTTCGGCATTTTTATTATAATAATATTGTATACAATTCAAAGTTATGCTCACTCGTCCTCGTGTTAGACAGAAATATGACGGGAAATGCTATTTACGAAGATGTGGCAACGTAGAAAAGGGCTACCAACCTGTGGAAGCCAATTGTGTGATGCTTGCATGTTAATCACATTACATTCTAACATTAGCAACTAATTTAACCAAGTGTGCCGTCATTTCATAGTTATTGTGAACAGACTTTATTTTAATGTAATGAACTATTTTATGTGTGATTAGGACAGTGTTTCCCAATCTTTTTACTCACGTGGCACATTTTCTAAAGAAGAAAAATTTCACGGCGCACCTACGTAGTCATAGAACAAGAAATTTATAACGCTAGTTTTTTACTGACCGCCAACATATATAACGGAGGTATTGTGATCTTACCGATTTGACATTTCGAGATTTCGATGGATCTCCACGAATTGAGGTCCCTACATAACGTTTTGACTATTTTTAGCATGATGTCTGTCTGTCTGTCTGTCGGTCCGTGTACACGTGCTAATTCTGCTAAAAGGGTTTTTATGAAACTTCATATTTAAGCTTTTGACATCAATGGTACGAGTTAATCAACTTTTGGTAAAAATCGGTTAACTAGAAATGGGAGTTTACTCGTGTCGGTTTTAAGATTTTTGCGAATATTTCACAACAGAGTAATATTTTGAAAAAAATTATTTAACAAGAGTTGCTATAAAAGCAATAACTAACAACTTTTATTTAAGACATTTTTTGATAAAACAGCATAAATTAAACCAGTACTTTGTGATAGTGGTCGCTATTGTGGTGGCCACAGCTGATTTTTTTTTCTTTAAGATTTCGTAGCACACTTGAAAATTTTGCGGCACACCCTTTGGGAAACACTGCATTAGGGAGTTGTTTTCAATCTAATTGTGGTAAAATATTCACGATTAATAAAAGTAATTAGTAAAAAATTCTACAAAGTACAATATTCATTGTGATTGATATTTATACTTAATGCTGGTCCACAATTATTAGTGCAAAATAGCTCAAACGGTAACGTTTGCACATCGTATTCATACAAATGCTGTTCAAATCCGCAGAAATATTTATAGCTTTCTAAATAATATTAAAAATAAAGTAAATTAAATTTTATGTAATAATATTTAATTTATTTATTTAGGTTATTGTGTTTTATTTTAATTTAGTTTAATTTAAATTGTTAAGGTAAAAAATTAGTTAAAACTAGAATTAATTTATTTCTCTTATTGTTACGACGTATTAAAAATTCTGTTAAGTTTAGTTAAATAAAATTGTAATTTAATAAATGTTCAGGCCTATGACTTACAAATTGATTATAATTGGGAAAACTATTTTATATTCTATTTTCTGGAGGATGTGTTAAAGGCACTAAAACGGCTCGTCCACTGGACTCGTTTTCATCTTCCCGTTCCCATCGACATGGGATCGTTCGCATTTCGAATGTTTTCAGACGAAAACGGACGAATAATTTCGTATGTACTTTTAATTCCTTTAGGGTTTTGTAGGTATGACCAAAAAAAAACCTTATACCGTCATTTTGTCGTCTGTCTGTCTGTTTGTTTGCCTGTCTTTCTGTCTGTCTGTCTGTATGTCTGTCTGTTCGGTAAAAATTGTAGTCAAACGGCTAAACCTAGAGAGTTGAAATTTGGCATGCTTATATAACTCTTTGAGTCGCACATAGGAAAAATACTAAAACATCTAAAAAACATATCCCCGTAAAAATATAAACAAATATGTGACCATCGAAAAATAAAAAAAATTATATTTTTATAAAATTCTGAGTAATGTACATTGGTGTGAACCGGAATAGTATAACAGGAATTTTTGATCAGATTATGTTTTCGGAAAATAACGCAGTTTTTATGTTGACGATGTAAATATATGTATATAATATGTTAATATTATAATATATATAATATGTTATATAACAGAGTAAACCAATACGCTTTCATAGTGTAATGGTTAGCATTCTTGCGTTCCAATTTGCAAACTATGGTTCGCACCGGCTTCGGCACAATTTTATTTTGTATTTTTTTGCATTTTTATTTTGTTTAAATTATTTTTTCAAAATTCTAGTTATATTTGGGCAAATGTTGCATTTTATTTTTAAAAGCGTAAATTTAATAACCAGTGGAAATTGTTGAAATTGAATACACGAAATCAGAGGGGCGGAGTTATGGCTTAAAACAACCAATGGAAGCCATAGGCGCAGGTTCAAAATCTTAATGAACCTTGCTATAGGGTCATTCCATGTGAATTCACCAAAGGTCTCCCACTCGACCCTTTCTAAATCTAATGAAATTTTGTAATAAAGTAGCCCTAGACCACAAATGAAATTGTGCAAAATATTAGAGCTCAATCTGCTTTGGTTCTTAAATAATAGGTCCATGTTCAATGGGCTCTCATCTCGTTAATGCGTACATATCGTAAAAAGAGCCAACTTTGACCCTTTATAAAATCACGTCTAGTACCCAGAGAGGTGTGAAATTTGGCATACCTGGACAACTTTTGGTGCGGAATACAGTAGTGTAATCAAAAAAGTAGTTTGGGTAGCCATTCAGCTACCAATCCATGCTAAAATCACTGCCAAATTGTGTCGCGAGAAATTTGGACCCCAATTTGGAGACCAGTTACTCATTACCAAAAGGTCTAAATGCCATGATTTTTTGCAACGGTGTATAACAAGCACAATACTATGCAGTGCTGCAATAGCAACTCTGTTGTATTCATATGTCCAGAGATGGTCCACTTGAAAGTTGGCCAAAAACAGTTTTTTTGCAAAACTAGCGAACTTTCAAGGCAAAATATCGCAATATGCGTCATTCCCAATTTGGTTTTGAATGACACCATTGGATAGAGCAGATTTTTCTGTACAATAGTAACTTTTATTTAGATTGGGATCTGAATTCCTAGTTCAGCCACAGGACTCTGAAAATGACACTTTTATATGCGAGGTGTACTTATATTGTAGGCTATTGCAGGCTGTCAAATTCAGAGCATGGCAATTTGCAGAAGGCAAATTTATCCATTATTAGTGTAATCCTTGCTTTGGTCCATGGTGGCTGAGCCACTACCAATGGGAGTGAGTATAGGTTGTCAAGTGACATTCAGAAGAACCACGCCATGGCTAGCAATAGCACATGGCAATAAACTAGTGCTGTCAGAAATCGATCTTGACGGAACCGGAACCGGTTAAAAAAAAAAACGGTTTCGGGTTTACCCGGTTTCGGCACCGGGTAATCGGAACCGGGTAATCGGAACCGGGTAATCGGAACCGGGTAATCGGAACTGGGTATCCGGGTAACGCGACAATTACAAACCCGGTTTTACCCGAAAACCGAAACCGGGTACCCGATAAACCGGTTTCGTTTCCCAGCACTAAAATTATCTCGCCTATGACTATGGCTAAGAATTTAGGAAGTTCGCACTATTTTCTGTCTGACTTTATTTTATGGTTTCGATTCCCAGCATTAATTTTAATATATTTATGTTTACATTTTACTTAAATCAACATCGGGAATTTGTATTCATTCGAATTCCTGGGGTATTTTCCCGAACCCAGAACCGAGTATCCAATCTAGGAACTCGGAATCGCGTATCGGGAACCGGGTATTCGAAACCGGGTATTTGATACCGGGTATCCGGAACCGGGAATTTGGAACCAGGTATTTGGAACCGGGTAATCGGAACCCGGTAATCGGAACCGGGTATCCGGAACCAGGTATCCGGAACAGAGTATTTCGAACCAGGTAATCGGCACCGGGTAATCGGAATCGGTTATCCGGGTAACGCGAAAATTACGAACCCGGTTTTACCCGAAAACCGGAACCGGGTACCCGAAAAACCGATTTCGGTTCCCAGCACTACAATAAATTAATGGAATCCTGGATCCATGACGTATCCGTAATCGAATTCAAATCAAATTATTTAACTAACTGAATACAGTAATTTCAAGTGAGACCTGTAATACATTAATATTAATATTGCTTTTTATTTATTTGTGTATTTATTGCAAGTAAATACACAAATAAGTAAACAGCAACGTTTGACCTGCTGACACGATACTACAAAGATGTAAAGATAAATATAGAACAGGAACCTAAAATAGCACTGATTTTTAAATAATAATTCTGAATCCCATCCAAAAATGTTGTACCCAATGAAGCTTAAAATTTTTCCAATCAGTTTGGATATCAATTTGCTGGCAATCATGATCAGTGCACAAAGAAGATATGGAGAATCATAATTTGATTGTTTCGATATCGCACCAAGGTATGTCATTTTCAGAGTCCTCTGGCTGAACTAGGGATTCAGATCCCAACCTAAATAAAACTTACTCTTGTACAGAAAAATCTGCTCTATCCAATGGTGTCATTCAAAACCAAATTGAGAATGACGCATATTGAGATATTTTGCCTTGAAAGTTGGCTAGTTTTGCACAAAAAATTTTTTTGGCCAACTTTCTAGTAGGCCACCTCTGGACATATGGATACAACAGAGTTGCTATTGCATCACTGCATAATATTGTGCTTGTTATACATCGTTGCAAAAGATCATGGCGTTTAGACCTTTTGCTGACGAGTAACTGGTCTCCAAATTGGGGTCCAAATTTCTCGCGACACAATTTGGCAGTGATTTTAGCATGGATTGGTAGCTGAATGGCTACCCAAACTACTTTTTTGATTACACTACGTTATTCTACACCAAAAGTTGTCCTGGTATGTCAAATTTCACACTCCTACAGGCAATAGAAGTCATTTAACAAAGGATCAAAGTTGGTATGTTTTGCGGTATTTACGCATGAACGGGACGAGAGCCCATTGAATATGGACCTGTTATTTAAGAACCAAAGCAGATTGAGCTCTAATATTTTGCACAATTTCATTTGGGGTCTAGTGCTATCTTACTACAAAATTTCATGGCATTTGGAGAGGGTCGAGTGGGAGCCATAGGTGTCTTTTTGGTGATTTGAGATGGAATGACCCTATATATAAAAAAAAATACTGCACGTATTTAGAAACCTAAATAATGGTATTAGGCATTCGAATTAAAATTAACAAAAAAAAAATATTTTAACATAAAATTTGATTTGGCATCCCAAATAATCATCATTCACCTGCGAAACCCTGAAATGTGTGAAAATTCACACTTCACATCAATTTTTTTGAAATCGGATCTTTCGCAGGTATTCGTCCAAGTTCTGATTTAATTTGTACGAAACCGCGTCCAGTGATCCAAGAACCTAAAACCGATATTGAACGACAATTTAATTGGTGACGTAATTATTAAAAAATTTAATTGTTGACGTAATTATTAATCATTAAACTACGTTTAATGATTGGATTAGCAACCAATGTGGTTATAAAAAAATCTTTATTCTTCGTTTAGTTTTGTAGAAAAATATGCCAATATTCCAAAACAGGTATTAAGCAAAAAATACCAAAATTTAGCTCAGTTTTCATACTTACAGCTTTAGTTATAAACCAGTTCTAGTGTTGTATCCATACAGCACATACAGGTCCGTATTTCCAGGAATGTATCGCGGACCACTACAATCATTCGCCGCCTATCATTCTATCGTTGGCTGCTATTTATGATATGTGATTATAATGTACGCGTGCTGCGTTGGTATTGTCCTTAGCTTGTAATAAACATGTATTAATATGCAGTACGTGCAACACGCTGCGGACGCATCTTGCTGGTGTATACGATGAAAGGTGGACAATTCTTTACCTATACTTTCTAAATGCAATATGATTTATTCAATATTGAATTAAAGAGAATGTATTTATTTTTTCACTAAATTAAGTGTTTAATTAATAATTTCATAAGTAATAATTAACAGCGAAATGGCGACATCTACTTAACCATCTTTAAGTAAATCATAAATGACTTAAAACTAAAACCTTTCACAAATATATTCATGGAGAACATGCAGTCGATGTAAATGATCCGATTATATTTGGTCCAAATTTTATGGACAAAACAACAAGTTTATGTTCCGTTAATTTTCCTCACGCATATTTTTTTATAAACAATGTTATATAAAATACTCTGGTAACAAAAGATTAATATTTCCACAACTTTAAACGTGTTTAAACACATTAAATAACACTTAGAATATAGAATTTCCCTTTTATATAAATAGAAAAGGTAATTACAAAGTCCATTAAAACATTATGAAAGACATTACTTTATTGACAGACAAAATGACAAACACAATGACATAAAAATATCATTTATTTCTCATTTTAGTATTCAAGTCTTTCTTCCCCATTTAGTTATCAATTTATACTATGACGACAAAAAACGTGATCTTCTAATAAGTATTATAAAGCATTCTATAAGGTAATACAGTGCAGTTCGAAGAATTCCAAATCATTAGCAATTCAGTAGGCAAATACAATGGCCAATAAGTAAGTTGTTTAGGGTTCATTAAATTTGGAAGTTTGGAAAAGCTGTCTGGATTTTCCAGATATTATAGCAATAGCGTAGGTCATCGGTTCTCAACCTTTTGATAAACCGGCACCACTTTAACAAAATATTTATATTTCTGTACCACCGAAAAAAAAAGTGTAATATTTTATACTGAAAAACATCTAAACTCTATACTCTATCATCATCATCTGGTCAGGAGCATAATTAAATCATAAAAAATCTATGCTCTATACATTTAATAATAATAATATATTGTTTCGATAAATAATTTGCAAGCAAAATAAACTGGCCTGCGCTCTTATACGATAATGTACCACATATCAACTTTTAATGTGCCACTGATGGTACATGTACCACCGGTTAAGAACCGATGGCGAAGGTAAAGATACGCATATACAAATTCGGCACCAGTACAAGTATTAACAGTTAAAAACAAATATCCATTGTTTAGTTAACGTGAAGTTTAAAAAAAACGGGGATCTCAGTTTTATTCAGTTACTGGGATTAGTTCAGTTACTGTTTTTTTAATTCAGTTACAGGATGGCAACTTTGCAGCCGAAATGTACGTTTAACAATAAAATAATTAGTGAAGTAACTTTTAATTTTACCTCGGGTAGAAACAAAATTGTTTTTAAAAATATTCTTGCTTAAAAATGTGTCACCTGAGTTCTTGTTCTGTTTCTTGACATCCAGCACTATATGAAGTCCATGTGATCGGTGTCTCGTTTCATCCCTGTATTTTCTTTATACACCGGTAGTTATATTTGTACTTGTCTTTTGGCTTTGATTTCAAGTATATTGTTTTTCCGTATTTGCATACCCAATCTTACATATAAAAACGAATTTCTGTTTGTCTGTTCTTTTTACAAAGCCAAATGCATAGACAAATTTTTACCAAATTTAGTACAGAGGTAAAATAATCCAAGAAAGGTTTTAGTAAGGGTTCCAACTTTATCCAGGTTCTCCTAGGGGGGTAATCCATCAGTTTCGCACTCTCCGTCCAGTTATTTTAAACAAAAAAATTGTGAAAAATCTTTAGACTGAAAAGTTTAGAGTGAAATTAATGTCTAAGATAGTTTGATCGAATAAAATAAAACCTTAGTTGAGAAACACATTAAATTATATTTTACTCATATATTAAGACGTAAAATACTAAGGCAATGCTTTGGGAAATTTTAAAATGTTTGACTCATGCCTGGTTGCATAAAAGTCTTAAAACTAGATGTTAGCTAAAATTCCATGGAAAACACAAAATTGTCTAGCATTTAGCAACGCAATGCGTTTTAACAAAAGTTTAATGAGCTTTAGCTTATACCTAGTTTTAAGACTTTTATACAACCGGACATTAGTGTATTATACCAAGGTAATCCCGTTCAACACCATTTTATATAACGAGTTTTTGCTAATTACCTTCTTCTTCATCTACAATACAAATTCTAATTATGGTAAAAAATCTATTTCGTTTTGTGAAATAGGTTTTAACTGAAAAATTTCCTGAAAACACGTGTAATTTAATATATTTCAAGGTTTTGATTCCAAGTATTTGAATGAATTTTGCATATTTCATATTAAAAAAGAAAACTATATTTTTACATGATGAAATTCAATAAAAATAATGAAACACATGAATCTGACCTTCATATAAAATAGAATTTAATAGGAAGCAAGCAAATAACAATAATTTATAACAATAATTGCGCATGGAAAACCTATAATAAGTACAATTAAATAACATACTCATAAACTTTCATGAACACACAATGCGGACCTACAAAAGAACTTAGCATTTATTGCCAATACAATCGTGTATCAATTGGCATTTCGTTTATTGAAAATAATATTGATTTAGAACCGAGAAAATACATTTCAATTTTATTACGCAATGATAGATAATAAAACAATATACAACTATATAAATAACATAAGAATTGTAAAGAAATAAAGATGAATAAGTAGTTCTGTAGTTTATTAGTAATGTTATATAGTTGTGAAACCTGTAAATCACCTCCAGATCACCTGTTCATAATTTTCCGCCATCAGGAGCGTCGAGAGCCGCTCCAGACCTCGGTAAAATATTAATATCGGGCCCGGGCCCCAGGAAATCAATAATTCTAAGTCGCCACTGACGATTGGATGACAGAATTTGTCGAGTCCTCCTATACGTAACATGTAAAATTAGTATTCTTTAGTATTAACGGATGCTCAACCACAAATGTTCGTACAGTTACTTAATAAACCAAAAATTCTACGAAAAGATGGCGTAATTACAATACAACAAATAGCACCGTCACACTCAAATCTTAAGTCCAAAAAGGATCCATTCATTAATGTAATAATTAACACTTGATGAATACTGGATTATACAGAGAAAATATTACAAAAAGTTCAAACGCTACCAAGATACCTGAGAGAAAATAAACACCAAAAGACGATAATCATGTTTATATGAGGGAACGAGGCGGCAGCAAACTTTGACGAAGGAAGAAGATAAGTGCCGTATGCGCAAAAAACATCTAGAAACCCTGAACCACCTGAGACGCTGTCCTGAAGTAGGGGAAGAACCAACGTTGTTGGAAAGGTTTTTGAAGGAGGCAGGAAGCGACATAAAATGAATGACGAGAGTCTAAAAAAGTCCTCAAGCAAACCCAAAGAATAACCAGGAGATGCACCATCTGAATTAATATTTTCTGATATTAATTAAATTAGATATCTTCGTTATTATCAATATTTGATGTATAGTGTAAAATACTTTTTCCACGACTATATAGATATACGGTCATTTCAGGCGTGTCAGTGATTAGTAAATGTAGCACGTTCCCCACTCTTTTTTACTACACACGGCTGACCTGTTTCGTAATAAGCTCATTACGTAACAGTTTGAGCTTATTACATAAAAGGTTCATGCAGCAATGGGCGACCGTTGCTAGGCAACGTAATAAATAGGTTGAAAGCATATTTCAAATTATTGTTAGTTTGTGAAGGAAACCGGATTAAAATTAAATAATACAGTTGATGTTGTCGAATTTTGCAAATATATTTTTTAATAGAGTTGATCTTGGTCAGTCAGTTAATCAGATGACGCTAGTATTGTTATTTTAACTGAATTTAGATTTCATACAGACACGTACAAGACCGTTGCTAGGCAACGTAATAAATAGTTTGAAAGCAACTGCAAATTTGGTTAGTTTTTAATGGGAACTGAATAAAAATTAAATAAGTAATAAAGTTATAGTCGTGGAAAAAGCATAGTATGAAACTTGCATGGAATATTCGTATGAATTGCGCTACTCGCCTGCGGCTCGTGGCGCAACTTTCACACTCGTGTGAAATGACGATCATTCCATGCTCGTTGCATAATATACTATTTTTTAACTTACCTATGGCCGGTTTCTGAAAGCTTAGCCGAGTTTAATATTTTGGTTAAACTCGGTTACAATATAACAATCCCATAAGTAACCATAACAACCATTTTCTATTTGTTTATTGTAAACTAAGCTTTCAGAAACCGGCCCCTAATATGTGTTACTTTTAAGTCGACGATTTAACAGTATTTTATTTTCTTTGAAACCAAAGTAAGCGTGCCGATTTTTAAAAACCACATCACGTCTTTAGATATATTTCTCTTTAACATTTCTTAATGTTTTTCTTAGAATTTTATAAAAATATAACATGTGAAAACAATATTTTATACAAGGTTAACTTATGAGATTTTGAATTAAAATTTTTAGCACGCACCACTGGATTTAGGCTATGAGAATATTTATTTACTAGAATACATATGTTTTGTTCTAATATGGCTCAAAATAGCGTCTGTAGTACTCATTCTGTTTCTTATTTCGTCGATCAATGGGTGAAGAGTGCTCGCCAAAAAAAGCTTGGGAGTACGTTCTAATTGAAAGCATTAAAAAGAGGAAGTCCAAAAAAGTTCTGGAACATTGAAATAGAAAAGGCAAGAGATAGAGAATTAGAACCAGAAGACTGTATGGATAAATCCCGGTGGAGAGGTGGAATCGAGAGACAGCAATAATATGTAACACTTGGAATACGAGGTTTGTTCAAAAAGTATCGCGAATTTTGAATTTCCGCGGGTTACGTATATTCGATTTTCGATTTTTTTGTGGCGTTATATAGGTACTCATGTTTCTCTTTTATGCCGACAAGTTCGGCCATTTTGAATGTTCAGTTAATTTTTGACAGTTGCTTTGCTTGCACGTGTTTTGGCTCGTCTTCGATTTTTGCCTATACCAAAAAATGGATCAAATGGAATCTGTATCAAATTTTGTGTGAAAAACAAAATTAAGTGCGCGGACGCATTTCGAATGTTGACTGTGGCATATGGTGAAGCTACCTTGGACCGAAGCAACGTTTATCGGTGGTACAAAATGTTCTCAGAGGGCCAAGAAGATGTGAACCATTGAGAGTATTGGGCAATCATCGAATCACCGTTAGAGAAGTTGCTGAGGACCTAAACATATCGATTGGCTCGTGCCATTCGATTTTTACCAATGATTTGGGCTTGAGACGGGTCGCCGCGAAATTCGTACCAAAATTTGTCGTGTTTTTTTGCCAAAAACAACACACTAATAATGCCGCAGCCACCGTATTCCCCAGATCTGCCCCCCTGTGACTTTTTCTTGTTCCCGAAACTGAAGAGGCCCATGAAAGGACGACGCTACGCTACGAGTGAGGAGATAAAGACGGCATCGAAGAAGGAGCTGAACAAGATCACAAAAAATGATTTTTTCAAGTGCTTCGAGAATTAGAAAAAACGTTGGCACAAGTCTATAATATCTAGTGGGGATTACTTTGAAGGGGACAAAATAGATATTCATGAATAAATAAATAATTTTTGAAAAAACACAAAATTCGCGATACTTTTTTAACAGACCTCGTATATGTACATATGTTTTGTTTTGTTGATGGAAGAAGATTTTAACAAAAGCATAGAACTATATACTAATCATTAGCAATTTTTTTTTTTGAGTCTCATGATGTGGCGCTCAAAGAATTCATATCAGAAAGAAAACACATTGAAAGTAGATTTTTTAAGAAGTTTTGGATTGTATATTGATACGCATTTCACTTTGTTTGTTTCGCAGTATTCGCATTTTTTTCTTCACGATACCTAGCCCACAAAGCTGCAAATATACACCGATTTTTGTCCTAAAAAGGATATTTTTAAGTGCCTTGGTATAAATTCGGCAAGAAAAACCCAAAATTTTCCTTTTTACCGTATTAGATGTATTTATATAAAGTACTTATACAAATTATGTTAAACCTAATTGGCAATTAATTGTGACGTCATTATCTTTATAAAAAATTCGACTGTATTTGTCAGCAAAAGTTTTAGTGGTTTTATTTGATTTTTTTTCTTCTTATAATTCGAATAATTTTGTTTCAGCACTGTTTATATGAACAGGAAATGGAAAGAATTTCAAAACTGTCAACCGCCTGAAACACTGAAACGGATGTAATGCATTTTTTTAAAATAGTGATCAATTAATTTTGACAATTTTTATAGATTCATAAATTACGGGATATGTAACACTTCTATTGATATAAAATATGTCATTTTGCACAACATATAATTTTATTTATTTGATGGTTTATAATTTAAAAAAATACAATAAAAAACTGTGAAATATATTTATATAATGTAAAACAGTTTAGTTTAATTTAGTCAAAAAAGCTATAAAATATCAAAAAGCTTTATGATTAAAAATATAATATTGTTTAGGCCCGAACATACATTATATTCGAGCCTCGACCCGGGTGAAATAAATCATTGCTATAAATATGCCTGGTGTGTAAGGAGCCTAAAGCATCGTGGCAGTTTTTTGTATTTCAACTTGAATTGAATATTATTATTATTATTTGGGATTTATCAGATCTTGAGTCACAAACTTCAACAACATTTTGAGCCACGTCATACTAGAGACTAGTGGACCTAAATACATATGGTTGCGCCCCAAACCCTGGCGACAAGAACGCGGAAATTATGGCAGTTCCACTGCCCTTACAATGCGGATTGACCCGAGCAATGGTGTTTTCTGCAATAGATAAAAGAGTTGGCAGAAGATCTGCAGGCGGGAATGGACGCGATTTCCCTTCGGTAGGAGGCTTCCATACCACCCAAAACACCAACTATCAGACTACAAACTTAACTTTATACTTTGAATACAGCTTTCTAAGCTCGGACAAGAGATGTTGTCCTCCTCCTTGAGAGAGATATCCTTTTAAGCAGGACTTGAAAATCGATCACAATCATCTATTTAGGAGAGTTATATCCGGCTTACACTATCAGTAACCTAAAGGTGGGGAAGAAGTAAATCCTATAAATGCGGCACTTGGAATTTTCCACCATCGATTCTATATCAGACGGGACGTACGATATAACTGGTTTAGGATCAATACCATAGTCATGTCTAAAATGATAGTAGGGTACGCGGAGAGCAGCATTATGTGAGATACTTAGCTGGATGCCTCAAGAGATGGACGCGCTGGCAGAATGTGCATAATAGTTTCAGGATGGTGATGGCACAATCTACAGAATGTGAACTCTGCCATTTGAAATATGGGGGCCATGTACGCTAAAGTGTTTATAACACCATCCCGACACGCAAACACAAAATATTCTGTTTCTAATATTATTGGTGGGCTGCATAAAATGATTCGGCGGGCCGAATTCGTCCCATGTGTCGCCGGTTAGGAATTCATCTACAACAGGGGGTCGCTGTTGTAGATGAATTCCTTCATGCACAAGTCTCCTTTAACTATTTCTTCTTTTTGGATACTGTCTTCCTCTTATTCTGAATTGTTTTTAACAATATTTATTTTTTTATTAATAAAACATTTTTTTGTCAGATTGTTTGATAAATTTACATGAGTATTAAAATGAAATTGTGCAATGGACATTGACAGACCATACCACACCAGCAGTAACAAACTATGGGTAATAAATAAGTAAGGTTATGTACTGTGCATTTAATCAGAATATCAGTAGTACATGCGCGTACTTTCCCCGGAGAGTACGTTATACGCAAAGGTAGAATGTGTTTTTATACCGTCAATACCTACCGCATCATAAAAATTTGCTTAAGAAAAGTTACTTGATAAAAAAAAAAAAAATACGCCAGATAAGAAAGCTTTAACTATCTAAAGAATTTACGGATGATTGGAAAAACAATTTCAAGTTTGATGTGAATTCGTGAGTGTATGTTAAATAAATTTTGTACTTTAAAATATTTTTATTATCACAAAATGTATAGACGACAATGGCAAACGACTACAAATGAATTGGTAAGGAACTACCAATTTTTAAGTAAGTTTGGAAGACAGGCTTATAACTATTTCCATTTCTTACAATGCTGAAAATTCCAGTTAGTTCCGCTTAAATGCTTGAAACGGTATAAGGTTCTTACTTACGAGGTGTGTAAATTAAGTAACCGGACTGGAAACATAGCGTTTGATCTGGCAACATTTGGGACGCGGGACTTGGAGAGGCGGCAGGTGAACATGTGATACGTCTTCAATACGAGTTTAAACTCGCTAGAGTTATTTTTTTCTAGTGCGTTCTATAACTAAGTAACATTCATTTCGAGCAACGGTGTGCTATCAGATTTTGCTTCAGACTTTGGCACAGTGCAACGGAAACTTTTGCAAAACTTCAGCAGGCCTACGGAGAAGAACCCAAGTTTTTTGGTGGTTTAAGACATTTTCAGAAGGATCTTGTGCGTTCAGATCGTCTGTTGACAGTCAGAATGATCGGGGAAGAGTTGAATTTGACCCACACTACCGTTCATCTGATTTTGACCAATGGATTGGGAAAGAGAAAAATGCGCCTTGTCACACAGCAATTTCAATAAACGGGTTTTTGGCCAGTAAAAACATTGCCGTGGCTCCTCAGTCTTCTTATTCGCCTGACTTGAGTCCTTGTGACTTTTTCCTCTTCCCAAGATTGAAAAATCACCTCAAGGGACGTCATTTTGGCACACTCGAAAACATTCAAATGTCTTTAACAGACCAGCTGAAAGCTATTCCAGTATCCGAGTTCCAGCACTGCTATGAGGATTAGAAGAACCGTCTCCAGCGCTGTGTGGCTTCCCAAGGAAGTTATTTAAAGGGAGACAATATTGAATTTTAATGCTATTTGAATAAAAAAATAAATAAAAAATCAATCCGGTTACTTAATTTACACACCTCGTACACCTACGAAATCATAAAAATAAATTAAATATAATATTTAGTAAAAAATATTTATTACGTAAAATAAAATATATAAAAAGTAATTTAAAAAAATGATTAACTAATAATTTTGCAACAAAATATAATATCTTTTTCACAAAATATAAATTTTCCCATAAGTGTTTCTATGGTGACGATTATGTTCTGATTTATGCGCGAATCCCACCATATGTTTATTTGTGCCCACACATCCCATATTACAATAAAGAGGGGGAGGAAACATAATATCATACGCTATTTAATATATAAACAATTTAATCGTCATGTAGACGTATTTGGTAAACTTACATTGACTTCATATATCTTCGTTGTTATTTGGCCACACAGTTTGGTAATTATTTTTAAATTGTTGGACATTACTCAAAAAGATTACGACAATATACCAAAAAAATAAAAATGAAAATTTGTCATATATGACCATTATACAATTTACGAAATTCAAAATAAGATGAACATAAGAAGTTTGAACAAAGAATAATGCCAAGAGAGAAAACAGTGGAAACTGAGAATCAGACTTCCTTTGGACTTTTTTGGACTCTCTTAAGAAAGAAACAAGCCTGTGGCTGTAAGCGCTATAACGTTTGTCTTATTTTTTTTAATTACAATATTTTGGGTGCTTCAGCACCTAGGCTTTTAACACCCGGTACAGTGTTATTTTTACAAATTATTGTACATATTTATGGTCTTAAGATAATTTATAATGTTATATTCCATTGTAGATGAGGGTGTAATACCCTTTTCACACTAGAACTTTAAAATCGGATGTTAAAGTGAATGTATCTTTAAACGCTAATGTGAAACCGTATGGTCTTGTCTAAATACAAGCGATGTTTAAGACAGAGATCTGCGTCTTAAACATCGTCCGCATTGCCAACTTAATTTCTATTATAAAAAAATACTCCTTGAATTTGTGCTGTCAACATTTTATATTATCATAAACAAGAATACTGTATTATATCGACGTTATAAGAAGTTTATACTTATTGTTATAATAAAATTATTTATTTTAATAATGTGTTTAATAAAATACAGAGCTACAATAATTGAGATAAAATGTATCGACTTACATGTTAATACAGGTGTAATATATTCTTTATTGTAGTGTCTTTATTGTAGAATGAAATGAAATATCCATATTTGTTTATAATAATTCAAAATGTGCGTCTGCGCAGACAGTTCAAAACTGGTAATTTCATGACGGTAACTTAAGGACAAAATTACTGTAGCTGATGACAGCACCAGATATTTAAACATCAAGTGTGAAAGTGTTACTATAAAATATAGCTGGTACCTATAAAAGTTGCAACCCCTAGATTTCTAGAGTATGTTTTATAAGTACGACAATATAAAACAAACTATCAACTTCCTCAAATATTTTGTCCATTGAAATCCCCGCCATCTATTGAATTTACTGCCAACAATAATGTATCATTTTTATTTGTTATTGAAACTGCAAGAGCTCTTAAGTGTTTGGAGTATAGATCTTTTGTTCGCCCTGTTCTCACAATATCTGAACAATAAAAAAGCAACATTTTGAATAGTATGAAACGGAAAAGGACACATTTAATACCAACTTTACCTGTAACACGATACGTTTTGTTTTCAGCTTATAAAAGTTGGTAACTTGATAGGGCTATATCTTAGCCGCTGTGATCATAAAAATGTCCTCAGATGGGACTGGGACATTGCGGTAAAATATCTTCGGTTGCCGTATGTTCAATGTTTTCAACCAATTTTATTTAGATAATCAAAATTTGGAGACAAAATACAGGGAGTTGAAGGACGAATCTGACAAACTTAAAGGACGTATTCTTTCATTAATTTTAAGCAAAACATGTTATGCTGCGTTCAAAACCTCGAAATTAGAATTAACGTTAAATTAGTACTTAACATTAAAGTTGTAAGTAGAAATTAAGTAGTGTTCACAATGTAAATTAAGAAATTAAGACGCTGGCAAAAATTTCTATTGATTTCTACTTTATCAATCGATATTTGACAGCTGTTTATATTTGCTAATGAGGTTTTGAGTGTTTCATAGTTTTGAAAAGAATTAAAATAGAGGGAAAATTTATATCTATGCTCATAGAAAATAGAAAGATATGGATAAAAATAGAAAAATATGGTCATAGAAATTTTCAGGTTAGGAAAATTGTTTCGTCAATTATAAATTAACATAAGGGTTTCTAGCTAACAAGCTCTTAATTTTAATTAATAAGTAGAGCCGTAGGAACGGGTTGGCATCGGGGTATTTGTCAGGGGCGCGCGGTCTGAAGAGGGGCGCCATTGTGTATACTTTGTCATTGCGGAGGTGAGGACCTTTTTTTTTTGTTTCAATAAGTTATCAATTTTCTTTATTTGCCAAGGGCGCCAAAAACATTGCTACGGCTCTGTTTATAAGTACAGAGCGGTCATAATTTCTTGTCAGTTATGCAATAGTTGACAGAAACATTTTGTTATCAAATTTATTTCCAAGAACATGCACACATAGACGTAGATTCGATTTTTATATTGGGTTATGTATGTATTCAATATTTCACTTACCTCTAAGAGCTAACCTCGATCAACAATCGTCTTCCAATTACAATCTTAATAACAATAATATCAACAACAACAATAATAACGAAATAAACAATAATAT
Organism: Liopterus haemorrhoidalis; assembly: GCA_963971575.1. Lineage (NCBI taxonomy): Eukaryota > Metazoa > Arthropoda > Insecta > Coleoptera > Dytiscidae > Liopterus > Liopterus haemorrhoidalis. Next base: position 10,404,410 of record OZ020612.1, on the reverse strand, counting down.
ATCTTAACAAAAACCACTACTTTTTCTCTACACGCCAATGAGTTAACGAACAACATGAAGTTATCAATACAATATCGTTTCTGATTGGTTCTTTGTTAAATTGAAAATTTTAGATATGAGATAGAATACAGTTTTGATATTTTTAAGCTCATTGTTTACTGTAATGTAACTGACAAGAAATTATGATCACACGGTATAAGTATTAATTAACACGTTCGCGGACAGTACGGCTATAGCCGTCCTACTTTTTTATTCATATATACAAATGACGGCTGGGGCAGGTTTTAATTCCATTTAAGTATATGAAAACTAGTATAAACTGTCCTATCAGGAACATACCAAACACAGTAAATGTGCTATTATAAACCAAAATCTAAAAAAGTGACATTTTGGGTACTCATTGAATAAAACTGTCCGCGAACGTGTTAAGAAGTTTAAACAAACATTTACGTTAATTCTAAGTACTAGTTCTAATTCCTAATTTCGAGCTTGTGAACGCAGCATTATACCAACCAAAGCTGTACCAAGTACTCAGTAAAAGTATTTAAAATACCAAATACCGATCAAAGTATTTGAAATAACAAATACTATAAGTCATCACTCGTATTAGTGCGTGCTTAGGATCTGATCTAAGTTTAATGTGTGTTCCAAGCCCGCACATAGCAATTTTCCTTGGAGGGGTTCAAAGGAAAAGATTATTAAAATTATTAAAAAGGTTCTTACTTCTAAACTGCAAGTGATGACCTAAAAAAAGGTCCTCATTTCCAAAATATAAGTGATGACCAAACAAAAATATGTCCTCACTTGTATTTTGACAAAAACACATAACAACCTTATGTTTTGAAGCTTTTGAGGGGGGCTCATGTAACTAGCTCTTTGGTAAAAAGCTTTTCGATTTCCTTCCCATTGACTGCTTACTTTGCCATATATGTCTCTCTGTTCTCTTTCTCTGCAAAATTCATGAAATATTTTTTATTAACCCCTGTTCTTGCTTTTTCTTCAACTTAATTGCTCTTCTGCCTCTTCTATCTGTTTGTTTCTTCTAGAACTATATACGACCCCGGTGTCAGTGAAGTTGGCCCAATTATCAAAAATAGTGTTTTCAAAGAAAATATTTATATTAGAAGAGAAATTTCTCTCTCTCTTTCCCTCTCTCTCTCTCTCTTTCTCCCTTGCATGATTTACCTATCCAAGCCTTCTTCTCTTCTGGATATATGATAGCTTATAATTGAAAATATCGGAAAATATTTTAGTGAAATACTTTTAATAAAGTACTGATATAATAAAAACCATTTATCTGAAATTATATTTACTTTATTTTAACATAAATTCATAATTTTCATGATTTATATAGTTGGGCCAACTTCACTAAGACGGGGCTCGTAGCTGGGAGTGTTTTTATCCAATCCTAAGACTCATTTTATACATCTCGATTGCAGTTTTTCTATCTTCTGTTGTTCTTCCATCCCCACATTTCTGCCCATACAATACTATGTTGGAAAAAAGTGGCATCTTGTTTTGAAATTTCCTCCAAATTTTCGCTTCCCTATTCTCCAAGTTTGTTTCGTTGCCACTGTAGCTTTCTTAAGGGGGGGTATGGTTAATTTTGCATTTTTTAAGCATATTTTTAACAACGATTTGTTGAAATCTGGTAAAGGTAAGCTAAATGGGTGAAAGTCTATCTTAAAGAACAACACTTGAAGAGTATTGCGTTAAATTTTTATTGAAAAATATTGAAAAATGAGCCATTGGCATCATTTTTTAGTAAACACTCCAAAAATTTGATTTGCGGTGTACACGATATCTAGTGACACAATCATCTGAAACATATAATTCAAAAAGTTTTGGTTAGTTTAAAAGTTTCTTCAGGTAGTGACGTTGAGATTTTTTTATTAAATTGAGTTTTAAATATTTGGTACGACTTTAAAGTCAAAAAAACGTAAAAAATCGTGTTTGGTAATCGGAAAAATGGTTATAAAAAAAAAATATTCAAAGTAAAAGCAAAAACTCAACGTCACTACCTAGTAAAATGATTTATAAAGAAGTGTGCAAAATTTCAGAAATATCCATACATTAGTTTTTGAGTTATGATGTACACCGCATCAAAAAAAGCTATTTTTCAGAAAACGCGTTTAAAAATAAAGAATGTTTTTTTATTAAATAAATATTAAAATTTTTTCCTCTACTTACATAGAATCATCAATACCAGGTCCATACAATGAAGGGCCTTCAATGAAGAGTATAAAGCAGCTGATATCGATATTAAAGCCACATGCGCACAAAAGCGATACAACGCCACATACATACGATAGGTGCGAAAAAACTATAATAGGTACTAGTATTAAAATTAGTATATCTCAGTCAATTTTGCTCCGATTAACTTGAAATTTTAATGGGATACTCTTGAAGATATACACAATCGAATAAGCCAATAAAAAAAATGAAAAAAATCATCAAAAATACTATACCCCCCCCCCCCCCTTAATTACCTCTCTCGTGTGTTCCATCCTCTTGTTGTCACTTTTCAAATACATTCCTAAATACTTATATTCTTTTGCTGTTTCTATTTCATGTCCTCCCCATCTCTATTCACATCTCTTCGATATTAGATCCTTAACAGTTTTGCATTCAAAACGCAGCTGGTTTTGGCATTTTGAACAATTTTGGTGATTTATTTAGGTATTATTTTTATTGAATGTGTTATTTTAACAGGTTATTAAAAGCCAAATAACTTAAATATATTTTAGTAAATTCTGTCTATATCAACACCAGACTTGGCAAGATTTCAGTAAAGATAGAATATTTCAGTTTTCATGAATAATCTGTCCATGAAATTAAGTATACAAAATTCTTCAGAAGTTTAACAAAACATTACATAATACAAGAAACAGTTGCAGAACAATTTAGATAACAATTTAAGAATTCAAATTTTTCTGGTCCAGATGCTGTTACTTACGGTAGAACTGTTTTTTAACTGTTCATTGTTAACATATTTTTTTCGGTTGAGTTAATAGCTTTATTTTACACCTGCATTGAAATTTCAATTTCCTTTGTGAAAAAAAATATTTAAATTTACAGAACTAGGTATTGTTCTAAAAGGGTTACTGATTTTATGAAGTATTTTCACCATATGTAGAAGTAAAATGGTAACTTACTTACTTATATTCAAATTTTACTTTGAATAGTTCCTTTTTCACCACGTGAGCGCTGTTTTGGCGCCTAAATTCAAATCAGAATACCTGTTTTTTTGAGTTTAAGATAATAATCAAGAAAGCGTGTTGAATCAGATTAAGATATCGTATCAAAAACATATTTTTATATCATCTACAACTCAATTAATAAACTATTCCACAAAACAATAAAAAAATCTAAACAAAAACAAAAAAATTAGAAGTTCACGCTCGAGTAGTTCCGTAAAGCAACGCACGGTGCGCTGTGTTGCAATCAAAATGGCTACCGGAAGGAAACTTGGATTGCCGTACCGTATCTTTTAAAAAGATCTAGATGACTGAAGCGGAATTATATATGAAAATAAAACAAGTTTGTATTAATATATTATTTCAAAATAATCAGTTTAGGTACCTTTGTATTGTTTGCAAATATAATTTAATATTGTGATTGTAATGGCTACTGAAAAGAGTTTAAATTTTTACAAACTGATTTAAATCTGTAATCAACGTAATTATGATCGCGTGAATTATTGTTTTGTTTTGTTGTTTTGTTACAATTTTTGTTTCGCACTTGGGTTTTTTAGGTTAACAATTTCTTTGTAATATCAAAAGTTGTCTATTGTCTCAAGTTTATGAAATTATAATTAGGATAAACAAAATTATTTTTAATACACTAATATCTTGCAACCACTTCAATTACAATTGATTTGGATGAGAAAAAAAATCGAAATAGTAGATACATGCCTACTGAGTTATGGCAGACTGATGCCGGAACTAAAAAATATTCGGTCTTTAGTTTACTGCTCTGCTGGCTAGACCTAGAGAGTTGAAATTTGACGTGCATATACAGTTCTTTGATCCACATATATGAAACATATTAAAACTTAAAAAAAAAACGCGTAATATTTGTGAACAGATGGCTATTTAACAAAAAAAAAACGAAAACAAATTTTAAGTGGGAATGAAAACTTTTATGTGGATTAAGCAGCAAAATCTTATAAAAGGAAAGTTTTAACGCGTTTTTTGCAAAAAATGCGTTGAATTTTTCCACCCCCTTCTGGGTTACAGTGACGTAACTAGCGGAGGGGGAAAGGGCACACTGCTGGCTGTTAATGTATATTTTTTAATAATTGAAATTTGTTTATATAAACATTAAGATGGGCGGTGTTAGGCGCAAATAGCCATTGTTGCTGTGCACCTAAAAGTTTTAGCAAACCAACTCTTCTAGGTCCCTAGATGACGCAAAAAGTCATCTGAAACACCTGGTTTTACACATGTGGCAATATGAGTGGAGCCGCACACAGAACGTTAAGTTACGACAGATTAAGGGAGACGTTAAACCATGGGGTCCCTCATGCAGGATTAACCGCAGGGAGGAAACCGCCATCACACGCCTCAGTATAGGTCACTGTTGGTGGACCCATGGACACCTCCTTCGAGGTGAAGAGTCCCCTATCTGTGAGACGTGTAACACAGATTTGTCGGTGTTACACTTTTTAACTGAGTGTATACAGTTCGAGGATGTCAGGGAGAGGTTAGGGCTGTGCTATGACTTGTCAGTTGCTTTAGGTGACGACAGGGTACTCATGGACAGGCTGATACTCTTCCTGAGAGAATCGAACTTATTGTTTTATGTGTGAACTCTTGCACCTTATTTTAATGTGTTTCTAGTTTTAGACTGTGATATTCGATGGTAATTGGCCCCTTTACAGCCTCTTACCATCACCCTTGGTCTGTGCAAGATTTCTTTTATTGAGTATGCGTATTTTTAATGACTTTATTTATTTATTTATTTATTGTCTCATTTATTGTTTTTAATATATAGTCTAGTCATTTAACTGGGCTGCGTTAGGCGCAAATAGCCTTTGTTGCTGTGCGCCAAAAATTTCAACTAACTAACGCAAACCAACTCTTTTAGGTCTATTTCTTCATTGAAATCGTTCTGAATTTCAAACATAAGACTTTTTTGATATAGTCCAGCGGTTCCCAAACTTTTTTGACCGCGACCCGGTACGAGGTTTTAAAATTTTTCGCGACCCACCTTATGAAAAAAAAAACATTTATTTACAAAACAAATTTTATTTTAAAGCAGTAGCTTTATAGTAATAAAGAGTTAAATAGTAATAAAGAGTATAGTATAGTAATAAAGAATATAGTATAGTAATAAAGAGCACATATTAGTTCTCTGCACACTATTCTAGTGATTAACTGACGTAAAAAAAAATAATATGTACAAAAAAATCTTTTTTGTGTTTTTACAATTTTATTCGCGACCCGGCAAAATTTTTCTGCGATCCGGTGCCGGGTCGCGACCCACACTTTGGGAAACGCTGATATAGTCTATTGTTGTAGTTGGGTTAGAAATTTTATTCCGCGTGACTATTTTCCCTACTCTTCATTTTTTTCTGTCGTAATAATTACTAAGGAACTTATAACATAGAGATTTAGCAACAATAGCATATAAGCACATTCGTGAAGGTTGTAACGCTAACATATGAATTTTAATTCCAACCAATTGCAAATTATTTCCATGAAGGTTAGAGTGTTTATTAGTCCGAATAATGTATTGACTGAAATATTATAATGGAGGGTAGCTTTGGTTTATGCATGAGACATTTTTATGGAATGAGCTATTTAGAATTACATTTTACTGTTTGTATTAAAGTTATAAATCAATAAGAATTTTTTGTGTTTTCCTGGTATATTAAAATGTTTTTCTGTGTATCTTCTATATCGTACTAGGATGGTCTAACTATTACTAACGCACAAAATGGAAAATTTCACAAACCGGTTCGTTTCTTGCCACTTCACAATCGGGGTAGCCCCCCCCCCCACAATATCGCTCTGGCTTTAGTCTCCCCCCCAGAACTTTTTTGTTATTATCAGTTGTTATTATCATATATTTAGATTTGTGACGACCTTTATTTTATTAGGTCATTACTTGTAATTTTAGAAGTGAGGACCTTTTTTGTTTTAGGTCATCAGGTCGTCACTTATATTTTAGGTGAGGACCTTTTTTTTAGGTTATCACTTATATTTTAGAAGTGAGGATCTTTTTTTGTTATCATTTATATTTGTGAAAAAATTTTTTTTGTTCATTTATTTTCATGAGTATTAATAACGATAAAAAATTGTGCCCTCCTCAAATATACCCCCTCCCCGGCGATTTTAAGGACTGCGCCGCCACTGTTCACAATAGAGCTGTAGGGTGAATTTTATTTTATTTTTTTAAAATGAATATTAAGCTGTTTTTATACACATTGGCATATTTAATTTTGTAAATTTTAGTTATGATTTTGGCAAAAAATAATTATAAACACTTTTAAATTTTTAAATTTTCGTAATTTCGACGTCGTTGTCGTCAGTGGATCTTCTGCTTATTATTATTATTCGACGTATGTTTATTATTTCACTCTCGAGTGCATGAACATTTATGTATTCATGTTATCTCTTACTATAATTGTTAAACATAAAGTTAATTGTTTATATCATTTTATACCATGAGTTCAAAAAGAAATTAGTTCATCCATAAGGGTTGGCTGTGAAAAAATAAAATAATGTCTATAGCAAGCTTTATATAACAATATAAATAAAATAAAATATGATTCAACCATAAATTTTTTGTGTTCTATTGTAAAAAACATTATAATTGTAGCTTAATTGTATTTTCAATAGAAACTTATGGCAACAACAGTGATGACAGTTAATTAATTGACAGTTAAAGCTTGCAGTACACATTATTTTATTTTCCCACATCCAACCCTTATGTAATTTCTTTTTGAACACATGGTATTTTGATCATCTGTTTTAAAATTAACGCAAATAAAAAACAATTCGTATCTTTGGGACACAGAAGGAGGGGTTTGAACTCGCATCCCTGTGCTCCGTAGGCAATCGTCTTACCACGGAGCCTCGGCAACTCTCAAGTATTTAGATTAACAGACGACACATTATTTTCAAGACCAAAAAAAAAGAATTGAATCTTCTTTGGCCCTAAAATGGTGTTTTTAATAAATAATTTTACATTCACGATGTTTCCTGATCTAAGTAGGCCATGTTAGGGTAGCAGTTTTGTTGATAGTCATGCGAAATTACTAAACATATGAAAAATAAAAAATAAATAATAATTGTTCTGAAATATCATTAATGTTACATTCTATAAGAAATTTTATTATTTAAAAAAATAATAATAATAATAATCCTTTATTCAACTTGAAGTAATTTACAAGTTATTCATTTAGAAATTCTTGAACAGAATAGTTGGTTTGTTTGGTAAGAAATTTTTTTAAATTATATTTAAATTTTTTCGCTTTTATATTTCTATCATGGGCTGGGATTTTATTGAAAATATTGAATCCAATATTCATCCTTCTCGTAACTTCCAGTCGTGATTGTGGCACAGTTAAATTTTCTTTGAATCTTATGTTGTGTATATGAGATTCTTTGCGCATACAAAGATTTCCACATATTTTCTTTATTTCCATGGCTTGCAGAAATATAAACTGCGCATGAAGTATAAGTATATTCAACTCCTTGAAAATTGGTCTGCAGGATACTGTTTTTGGTTCATTTACAATGGCATTTTTTAGCCCTGACTGCTTTCTTCTGAAGTAGAAATATCATTTCTGCCTTTGGTATATTTAGTTGATGTATAAATGTCAAAATCATGTAACCTGAAAAAAAAAATATCATGGCCTACTCAGATGAGGAACATCTTGAAGTAGTTATAGATACCTACGAAATCTTGAATCATCTTATACTAAATTTTATTAATGGTTAACTAGTCTTTCTCTGTGTGAACGAACTATTCTTTTTTGAGCGATTTTTTGCACATAGCATCGTTATTTCGTCGCGACTTCATTGTGTAGAATTGTTATTTTCATACCACGCCAATATGTAATAATATTAGTAATCTCCAAAATTGAATAGTTTTACGATGAAAAATGGCAGTCATATTTCAAATTACATTACAAAGAAATGCAAATAAAAAAGTAAAATTGCATGTTTGTAAGGTATATAGTTATTTCGTGTTATATACTGCTGGGTATGGCATAACTCAACCTGCTGTGAGCGACTCAAACACATCTGGTACGATATTATTATATTTGTTATAGTTTGTTATAGCGCAGTAGAGAATTTTATATATCAGAATCAAGATCAGACATAGCAGTGGATAATTTGACGTTCACTGCTTCCACCGTAGGTCTTTTAATGAAGTGATATTATGATAAAGACGGTCTCGTCGACCTCACCAACCCCAAGCTACGTCCAGTAGATCATCTTAAAACCACAACATCTTTCACTACAACAAATCATCAATCCTCCACTGATCCACTATAGCCATACGCTTCAAATCATAGAGCACGCGGACACAGAAACGATTATGTATATCGCATCATGCAAAAATATAGTTTTTTAGGGTTTTTATTTATGTTTTTTTGCATATTTCTTGTTGTTTTGCTCGTCTTTAAAGAACGAGTGGGATGTTGGATATTCGATATCGTCGGCTCGTGTCCTTAGTTCGGTTATTTTGCCGCCTGATTGAATTACATACACCCGAGTCAGATTCAATAATGTTGGCATATACTACAGCAAGACTTCAGTTAACGCTTAGGATACGTTCTTAGAATTTGTAATGATAAATGGTAAAACGTTAAACGGTTTATTTGGGGTATTGTTACTGTACTGTAGTAACAGTAACCAAACTGCATGCATATACAGTTCTTTGGCCCGCATATAGAAAAGAAAAATACGAATTTCGAAGAAAGATATCGCTGGTGATCTGGCAATACCTCCTATCTACAATTTTTAGCGAAAATAAGTTCTTGGTTTGCATTGTTATCCACGTATTAGTGCACAAGTTGTGACAATACTTCTTAAACAAGAAAAATATTTAAGGTCTAAACTTCGTATAAAACATTACCTTTTATCTTAAACTACGCAAAAACGGCTGACATAAAGCAGTTTTTTACCTCTCCTTTAAATTTCTATTTATGCAGATAGGAGGTATTGCCAGGTCACCCGCGATATTCAGAGTAAAGCTTTTTTTTTTGTCATCATTTGCATTTTGGGAGCGAAGACCTTTTTGTTTTAGTCCCAACAAAAATATAGGTCCCGGTCCATTTCTGATTCGAACAATTTTGATTCTAAGCGCCCATCCCTAATAAAAAAAAACCTGAATGCGCCCCTGACAAACACATCGCATATACATAAACGCGAATCAATGGAGTAGCACTTTAATGCTTATAATACGAATATCTGTTTATAATACACAGACAATATTGAGAACTGACACGCTCGGATACGCAGTCTGGTGGTATAATATTGTACTAGGCGCTCTAGTACTGTTTGAACTTATTACATATGTTCTAGTGTTGAATTTTTGTTAGAATGTCGATAGAAGTTGTGAAAAACTATAAAAGTAGAACAAATTGTAGTGTTTTTGGCTGTCATTCAAGACAGGACAAAGATAGGCATCTTAGTATTTTTCTTTTCTTAAGAAAAATGCTGGGAAAGTTAATATTAAGTCCAGATTCGGAAAAGATTTGGTTATGGACAAGAGGAAGGCATGGGAATATATTTTGTTAGTTTTTTTCTTTTCATATATTAAGTAATATTAAGTCCAGATTGGGAAAAGATTTGGTTATGGACAGGACTGATTCTATGCGAGTTTGTTCATTACATTTGTCGCAGAAAAACTAAACTGCACTAATATGTTTGCACCTGCAAGTTGCATATTTAATTTTTAGCTGCTTCTGTCCAACTGAAACTAATTTTATTTCATGAGGCAATGAACATAATGCACTTGTATACAAACATAACATAATCCATATATTGTAAATTCAGATGATCGACATTCAGATGTACCACATAAAATTACATGCCTGGCATTTAACACTTGCTCAACACAAATTACACTCCAATAAATCTACTGAAATTAAACTTTAAATACTGTAATTTGATGCCCACCTTCTGTTATACACCTCGATACATGTGTAGCGCGTAAAAATTAAAAAAATTCGCAAATTTTAACTCGCATTTAATAAAAATGTACTGTGCTTAAATTAACCTGTTCGCTATTAGCATATTGAGAGCTGAATACTAGACACGACAGCCATATTGCCTTGGAGTACAGCGCCGCCACCGGTAATGTCACTTCTCAATACTCCATTGATATATCTTGGTGCTTATGTCATGCACTTGTACTGTGGATCTATTATAGACCAGGCTTAAGGGTGAAAACACGTAGAAATATTGTTGGTGGCGCCTATACGAGGGTTGCCTTTTATATTTCAGGATTGCGCTAAACTGTGCTGCCATTTGGCAACTGACGCTTCTATTGAAAAATTTGACATTTTTGACGGTATAAGTACTCAGAACATTTTGCAATACGAGCGCTATTTGTGTTGTTGATTTTAAATCGTGAACATTTTCGAGCGATTATATTTTACAACTTTCGACGTGGATTAACCCAACAACCGTACATCGATGATCTTAATTCGATTTTGGCGATGAAGCACCATCAAGGACTACTATTTATCGATGGTTTGCCGACTTCAATCGTGGCCGCAGTTCGCTTAAGGATGAATTTCGTGAAGATCGTCCAAAATCGGTTGTTGTTCCGGAAAACATTGATGTTGTGCGTGAACTGATATTGCAAGATCATCATGTGACTTATCGTAAGATTGAGGTAACCTTGGGCATTAGTGGGACCAGCATACATTCACTATTGCATGAACATTTGACCGTCAAAAAGATTGGATCCCACATAATTTGACAATCGCAGTGGAATAAGCCTCAATCGGAGTGGAAAAAGTGCCTCGAAAACTGGTTCAAACGCATGTAAAAGTGTATTGATCTTCATGGAGAATATTTTGAAAAAGAATAAAGCCATTTTTGGCCGACCTGCGTAGCGTAGTGGTAACACACATACCCTGCGTTGCTAAGTCCTCGGGATAATGTTCAGGCATGGAATTTTCGAAAAATTAAAAATTGTGCTGGCTAATTGCCTCACTAGCAAAGGCCATAAAATTAAAAAAATCCACTTTTGTTGATAAATAATTGTTTTTGATCTCAAATCCCGACATATAAAAGGCAAGTATAGACTGTCGCATAAGCTCAGGAAAACAAACTTTTTCTATCACTTTTCTTTCTCCATATTAATGTATTTCTAAAAGAATCAAATCGTTATTATAGTACGCTGTTTTATACTAGTAAACAATGATTAAAAATCCAAATTGTTTTTCTGATATTTAAATATAGAAAACAGTAACCACAATTAATTATCTGATTTTATCTCCATAAAAATATACATACAAGACCAACATAAACGTAAACTACATAGTTTGTCTTTCATAATGCCTCATTTACAGTTAAATAAACCTATTTCGAACGTTAAAAATGAAATCAATAAATACGGTAGAACGGTAACTAGGTAGTAAATCGACTAGACCAAATATTGAACCAATGTAGGAAGCAATAAACGTAATCCTGCATGCAATAATAGGCACATGTAAGTTAAGAGAATATAATAAGGAGGGAGTAAAGAGTAAGATAGTGGGCAAGGGAGCCAGAGGGAGTACATGACCACACAAGCAGTGCCGGCGGAAGTTATGTCCGATATCGGAATAAATGAACCCGGTGAATGCTAAGCGTACACTAAGCGACAGATTCCATCTTTATGACATCTAATAACCGTAGTTTGTTCTTATCAAAAACACTAATTGATACTGTTCCTAATCATAATCTTTCTACCGTGTTATTTCTGGCTTGTTTGTGGAAATACTTGTAGGTGATTGTATGCAAAATAGGTCCCGATCAAAACACTGTCATATGTATTATTGCTGTATTATTACTTACCGCAACGCCGGTATTAATGCCCATAAATAAAATAACGGGACGTTTAAATATTAGTAATTATTATTATGTGATATTTATTGCTTAGTTTAAAATAATAATTGATATATTTTCCTTTAATCAACCGAGTCACGGCATATTTTATTGTCGATCTATTTTCAGAAACATAAACTAAATTGTATTGGCGTGTTTTAGCTAAATTTCTTATTTATTTTTTATGGACTCTTATCAAAAATGTCATGGTGTTTAACGATTACACCAAAAACATATAAACTACAACAAAACTAGTAGATAAATAGTCTATAGTGGATATGACACGTCAGGCGCGCACTATGGGGGGTCGACCCATCCTAAGAACTCAAAAAACACGTGGTTTTTGCGTTTCTAAAGCTGGGACCAGATTAGCGAGCCGATCCTGTAATGTACGGTAACGTAATGCTCGCTTGAAATCTACGTGTCGCAAACGTATTGCAGACTTCCTTTGAACAGACCGAGAGTAGATTATGCTGCGAACATAACTAAATTCATGCTCATTTTAACATGTTTCATATCTCTAAGTGTCTTGTTTTTTAAAAAGTGTTCCAGTGACCGAAATAAGTGATAGTCGGAAGGTGAAATGTCTGCTGAGTAGGGAGGGTGTGTTAGAATCTCCCAATCAAGCTCAGAAATTTTTTCACGTGTCTTTTTTTTATGAATGAGGTCAGGCATTGTTGCCTTGAAGAATAACTCCTCTTCTATTCACAATTTCTGGTCAAGTTCTGATTCAGTCGATCCAATTGTTCACAGTAGAGATCAGAATTAACACTTTGCCCCGGTTTTAATATCTCATAGTAAATTATTCCTTTATAGGACCTTCCAGATCGAACTTCATCATCCAAGCATAAATTTCCTGATTTAAATTTTTTAAACCACTGTTAACATATGCGTACACTTAGTTTATCTCCATAAACAGTGCAAATGTTTTATGTAGCAACTGTAGCAGATTTTTTTTTATGGTACTCATACAACAATAAACAGCATAAAAAATGTTTTGATGAAAATTCTTCCGCAAATGTACTGTCCATTATTTTCTATCACTTTAGACAAACGCTCAGGCAATTTCATAATGCCATCTCTCCAGAAGGTTCCGTCTTTGCTCTCGAAAAATCTGTCCAGGTGAACTTTGTTAAATCTGTTAAGGGAATTTTGTAGAAAGCAGAACAAATGGCAGTCGGATGGTGCGATGTCTGGACCATATGCTCCGACTACCATTTGTTCCGATCTCTACAAAATTCCCTTAATGGAAAAAATTTCGCATCTTTGAACGATATCAAAATTCACCTCTACAGATTTTTCGAGACCAAAGATGGAACCTTCTGCAGGAATGGCATTATGTAATTGCCTGAGCGTCTGTCCGAAGTGATAGAAAATAATGGCAGTACATTTGATAATAAAAGTTTTTTTTTAGAATGTATATTTTATTGAATAAAAGGTGAAAAAAAAAAAAACGAATGGACTTATGTAACAACTCAATACATAGGCTGCTAGGAAATTTTTGTCGTGTGCCATATATATATCCTATCAGCTGATTCCTCCATCTTTTGAAACCGGCAACACGATCGAAACAGGATCGAAAAAAGGCGTCTAAGATAGCCATGGAATTTATTTATACACCACACCACACCGGCAATACAATATGATCGAAAAAAGGCGTCTAGATCACATCACAAAACTTTCGCCCAAAATATATAAAAAATATGGAAACTGCACAAAACCTAGCAGACGATTTCAGAAGATACCGCGCCTAATTAGAAAATTGAGAACTGAAATGACTTTTTATCTAAAAATTACTTCAAATTATTTCATTTTAAAATTGTCGTATATTACTGTTATTATTTAGTTTAGCTGTGATTCATCAATTATTATATTTAAAATATCCTTGAAACCTAAGAGAAATTTACAGGATACGTGAAACTTAATATAAAGTTAACTTTCCTTACCTTGATGTTCATAATTAAGAACACTATCTAATATTCCGATTTGAATATATATCACGCATACACATAAAACCTAAATTTGGCTAGATTAATGTACATAGATATTAATTTTATTATCCGAAACAAATATGAACATCTGACACATATTCCCACATATACACACGCAAAACTGCTAAAACAAGCAACACATTTATCATATAGAACGGTGTTTCCAAACATTTTCAGACTGTGCTAAGTTTCATTATTGCTATCTTTCATTAATAGCTGCAGCGTTCAATAATAGCTGTGCCGTTTTATATATAACATGTATAGCCTATGTACAGCCTATGAAACCTTTGACAGCTTATATAACGGCCTTTTTAGGATTTTCCAGTCGTTTTTAAATAGACGAATATCTCTAAATGCATAAAATAGTTTTCTGCAGCATCGAACCATCTAGTGCATACTGGCTCTATTCGCGACTCCAAATAACAGTGAGACATAAGGTGGCGGCTTGGTAAATTAAACAGAAGCGTATATTTGTATAATATTTGTAATGTGTTTTGCTGCAGTTTATGTGAATTAAGACGTATTTTTAAATATAGTGGCTTAAATACAGTGTTTTTTTGCCGAAATATTGTTTGAACAGATAAATATTAAGAAAAAATTTCTGATATATACGCTTCTCGACGGCCATTAACTGTCGTACGCAGCGCCGCCAACGTTAGTTTGAGTCGCGATTAATATTAGATTTATAGACACCTTGTTGCCGGATGAACTTTTGACGCCTAATCTTCAAAGGTTCTTTATGAAACCTGCTGAAAGAATCTATGCAGGGTGTCATCAGGGTTTGCTACTGCTAAAGCTGTTTTCACTCCTTCAGCCAGATCCTCCAGTTATTTTTATCTTCCCATTCTCTATCTTTCAGGCTTCACTTCTCCATCGCTTCATCTACCTCATCTCGCCTTATCTTCTGATTCCTTCGTCCTCTCGGGCATCAGTCTGTCACTCTATCTATCTTCCTTCAATTGCTCTCCTAACATGACCGTTCCAATCTTTTGTCTTTTGTCTTCTCTCTCTCTTAAAGTTTACAATCCTAAGATTGATTGGCAGCAGCTCGCCATTCCTGACTTCTGCCTTTCTCTTTAGATCTATATATTTCTTACAGTTAAGCTGCTCCTTCAACTGCTCCTGCTCCTTCAAATAGTTTAAGGGGTGTCTTCCTTTAACATTAGTTCCTTTGACTATACCTTCAACGATTATTTTCAGCAAACACTCATGTCTGAAAATATGCCCCATCAGGCTTGCTCGTCTTTTATTTATATTTTGAAGCAGGAATCTTCTTGCTTCAGCTTTTTGAAACAACTCTTTATTCGAGACTGTCAACCCATTCCACTTTTAACTTGTGTCGATAACACCAGGTCTCGAAAACTTCCAATCTTCTTTTTTCTGTAGTTGCTCCATTCATATGTTTTTAGAATCTTTGCTTCTATGCATGTTAAAATGTCCTTTTCTAATCCGTTCTTCTTTGTAATTATTCATTTCTGATCCTATCCATTCGTATTCATTTCCGTGATTTTATTTTGAATCCTCTTTGTTCATAATCCGATCGGATCGAAACCCACCTAATTTTTTTAAAATTAGTTCACATTTTTTCCAGGATTTTTGTTAGACAGGAAGTAGATACAGTGAATTTCTTTTATCCAATATAGGTATTATCGTTATTATGATAATTGAAATCTGACAGCAATGTAAAATGGCGTTTCTTTTAATTTGCAATACAGGCGATTTAACATTGCTGTCAAAATAATTTGTCGTTACCATACAATAATAATTTCAATGTTGCAGAATAAAATATTCACTGTAGGTTTCACGGGTTGGATTGAGTTGATCCGAGACCAGATATTAAAAAAATCACTTGAAGACGAGGGAGTAGAAATTCCGAACACCGCTGCGGTCCGGATGGAAAGAGGAACTACCAAAAATATTTTGAGGATTGGGGATAGGATCAGCGAAATTACTTAAATACTTTTGAAATCACTTGAGATGCAGAAAATTCATGCGGGTCGTTTGAAAAATAACTTGAGGACGAGAGAATAGAACTTGCGGAAATCACATGTGGATGGGGGGATTCCGAAAAACAGTTGAGGATAGGGGTAGAAATTGCGAAAATTACCGAAGGTTTTTCAGAATAACTCGAGGTGCAGAAATTTCATGCGGGCCGTTTGGAGCTTAGACTCGGACTGGACCCGGCCCGCGGGCCTTGTGGACCACTACTGCTCTATACTATAATATAAGCTAGATATTTACCGGTATTTTACAATAAATATGAATTTACTTTAATTAATATAAATCTAGTTATGTTTGCAATTCTGTGTTTTATTATTTTAGAAATATTCTAGCAACTTTTCGTGATTCCTTTTGTTTTTGTTCTAAAATTTGCATCTTTTAATTGTTAGCAATCCCTGATATAGCATTCATCAAAGTTTTCATTGTGATACGTGAGTCCTGTAGCCAAAAACACAGAGGATAGACAGAGGCCGGAAATCCGTTGAAATCAGCCACTAATCTGGTGTTATCTCCTCTCGATCTGGAATATCACGCGATACCAGCAGTAATCCTGCCACAATAGCGGCCATTGTCAGGAGGTAGATAGACAAAATGGCTGCCACGACGCCAGGTGATACAAACATGCAAGGGTTGGGGTAGAGTTGTGTAAACTCAAATGTTACACCCTAAAATCGTCTGTTGTTTGTTATGTTGGATGCTTAGGGGAAAGTGTTCATCACGCATATTGCCAACACAAAACAAACGCTCGATATTACTGGATGATATAATTGTAAACTAACGAATGTTAATATTATTTCAAATCTAGTTGAAAAAGTCATAAGCTAGTCCAGTTTTTTGGTGGATATCCCTAATAAACATGAAGACAATATAGGAATCTATACTGATGAATCCAAAATAAAAAGTTACACTAAAGCGACTTAAGTAAAAAAAAAAAAATGACAAGAAGGGTGAATTTTCGCATATTTCATTGTTTTGTACGTATTTAGTAAGTGACAAAAAATTGAAAGTACATATTAAAATTCACAAAATTCGATAATGCTTTCATCTATCAACTTACAAGTGTACTGAATTAAGAGATGCGCGCATCTACCCGGTTGTTCACTTAGCCAGTTAAATAATATTAACACGGTATTGCAAAAAAACGATTTTTTAAAATCCGAACTTTTTAAAAATTAATCAGATCAAAAATTCCTGTTGAACTATTCCAGTTCAGATTGTGCAATTTTATTTTGATACCACACTGTAAATTTAAAAAATAGAGTTTTTTTTCAATAACTGAAAATTCAGCATATTTGGAAATACTAATGTGGTCAAAAATTGCTGTTGAACTGTTTTGGTTCACATCAATGTACATTGTTGAGAATTTTTTTCAGATTTTTGGACCAACCCTTTTGTAAAATAAGGTATTATAAAATTTTGTTCTTTTATCTGCTCATCAAGAGCTTTTATTTGATACCCTACTCAATTTTTTTAAGATAATATTTTATTTAACAAGCATATAATCGAAGATAAATTTCACGAGAATGAAGTTTACCACCCGGGCCGTAAACTCGAGTACTATATTTTTTCGTAAAATACAAATTTGTTAATATTTTTCGGGCAATGTTTTTTTTTTATCTCAGTATTTTTCCAGTATGTGGGTCAAAGAGCTGTATATGCAAGCCAAATTTCAACTCTCTAGGTCGAGACACAATTTCTATAGTGCAGACAGATATTTAGACACAGATATTTAGACACATGACTGGTATAAGGTTTTTTTATCTTAATTTTGTCAAAACTATATAGTTGTATTTGATAAAATATTGTATTTGACTGGCTAGACTTCACTCGGATGATTACAACTCTCGCCTACGGCTCGGGTGGTAAACCTCATTCTCGTGAAATATAGCTATATATGTTTATTAAGTATATATCTTCACAAAATACAAATTTATTGTGTTTTTTATCTCAGTATTTCTCCAATATGTGGGTCAAAGAACTGTATATGTAAGCCAAATTTCAACTCCCTAGATCTAGCCATAATTTGTATCGTACAGACAGACAGACAGATAGTTAGACACAAGTGTGACTGGTATAAAGGTTTTATGATCATACTTACAAAACCCTAAAAATAAGACCTATAAATACTGTCCTTCAGGTTTCTCAACCGCCGGTCCGCGACAAAATCTAACCGGCCCGCGAAATAAAACAATTTACGACTGGCAAGAAACTATTTTCTCTATTCTGACAATCAATATTGTGCGATTGTTGTTTGTGAAAGTATATACACTGTTGTAGAGTGTTTATATATTGTTTTGCGAGTATCTATCCTTTTCCAGCATGAAGAATTTTTAATGGAATGAACCGTCAGAGATATTTATTTTTATCGGGCTCAGTAGCTTGTTTTATGGCCTCGACAAGATAAAGCATAGTAGCCGAAGTAGTATAAATGGAAATATAAGTTTTTGTGAAGGGTATAACATTAATCTCTGGGCGTTAAACACGTTTACACGCTTTTGAAATATTATAAAGATAAGATATTGGAAGAATAATGCATTTCATTAGTCTCAACCATGAAACTTATAAAAGGCGTATGAACGAAGTATTTAAAATTAGCAACATGTATAAACACGTTGTAATTAAACATTTTTGCACTCTGAATATTAAAAAAAGATACCATCTGGAATATATATTTTAAACAAATTTAAATAAGTTTGTTTAAAAGATTAATTGGATCAATTTTGAAAGATTATTGTAGCCATCGTAATTTACTTCATCTTCGTTCATTTCATACTTCTAAGAAGGATTTTATCTTGCTTTGTCATTCTTCTTGGATTCATACATGACCATTCCGAGGAGGGCTGCCTTTGAAGTTTTTACAAAAACTAAGAAAGACAATTTTAATTTTTTTTTGGAACTTCTTTTTTATTTATTTTCAAAATATTCGCTTTTAAGGTTTATAAACTTTTGCATGCGTTCAAACCAATTCTCGACACATTTTTTCCACTAGGAAGTTGGTATCTCAAAAACATGATTTTCGAAGGCTTCAACAGCTTTTTGGGGTGATAAAAATCGCTGTCCACCCATTTTTTGTTTGACATTGGGGAACAAAAAAAGTCGGGGATAAATCAGGTGAATACAGGCAATGAGACATTAATTCGATGTTTTTCATGATAACAATGATTTCACAATAACAAATGTAAAATTTTACGAATATAGTAATGACACATTTCAATATTGCCATCTAGTGGTCGTTTGTAAAAACATAAATGGTAACCCTCGTAATAGGTCCATAACATAAAGTTAGTTGGTTAGTTAGTTACAATTTTTGACGCACAGCAACAAAGGCTATTTGCGCCTTCCATAACATAAACGCATCACATATGCATAAGGTGAAACAATGGTGTATCACTGTTCTATTTATAGTATGAACATCTGTTTGTAATAAACAGACAATATACACCATTGATACATCTTTATGCTTGTGCCATGCACATCCTCTATGGATCTATTATAAATGAGGCTTAAAGCCTTCTAAGTCCGTTGCTTTGCACCCAAGCGACTGTACGATTTCTGGTTTCTGCGCAGGTAACGTATTGCCCTCACCTCCTCAGAAAAGCATTCTACATTGGCTAGTGCTTACGTAGTTACCTATCTGTTATGGAGGCGCATGTTATAACAATTGCATTCCTCAGAAAATTAATATTATGGTGACTGGGTTTTAAAATTTGCTTTTAAAGTGACCCTATAAAAATAAATTACGTTGTGTTAAATCAGGAGATCTGGTGGGCCAATTTAATGCCCCACCTCGATCAATCCATTTCGAAAGGAGTGATCTAAATAAACTCATACCTCGCTTTACGGCCTAGATACGTTCCGGAAAAGTTGGCCGCAAAGCGAAAAGCCGTATAACGAATCAATTCCGAATTCTCAAAACCAAGATCATTTGCTAGGTTCAATATGGTTTGTCGAAGTTCAGAAATAGAATCAACTTAAGGATCATTAGTTTTTATTCTTTCTGGCCATGTTTTTTTCACATTTATTATTTTTTTGGCCGTTTAACGAAACATTTTGGGCCGTATATCGAAAAAGTGCCATAATTAAAGAAGGCCGTTATAGCGAAAAGCCGTATAAAGAGCGGCCGTATAGCGAGGTATGAGTGTATTCCCTTACATTCTGTTCAAATTCTTCGTTTATAATTGTATTACTGCATAAATATATTAATGTGTTATCGTTGTTGGTTTTCAGCTGGAAGGATGTCATCAACCCAAGTGTGCCGGCCCCATTTCCACACGCCCATTCACCCTTGGTTGACAGCAGAGAGCAGCAAAGGTCTTACAGCCCATTCGAACCCCTGGGTGCCTTTCAGTGGAGATCCAGACAAGTCCCAATCCCCATCCCAACCAAACCAACCGCCCCATAACCTCTTCTCTTTCCCTCCAACCCCGCCAAAGGATAGTACGCCGGATTCTGTCGTCCCAACATCAAACCCTGGGAGTTCGGAATACCAGAGTGCAGTAGCCCATGCCATGGGTGTGGCATTTATGCAGCAACAACATACAGACCAACAGAGCTGTTCCATGGACGTGAAACCATCATCAGCAAATTTGCAGAATGGAGTGAAACAACGCGAAGGTAGTGACTATGAGAATCCAACACAGAGCATGTTTAATAGTAATTACGCGGATGGGGCTTACGCAGCCGGGTCATATTCACATGGGTTACATAATGGAGCTTATGGCCCATCAAGTAAACACAACTTAAGTGGACAAAGCGCGCAGTCACCGAATAAACCACGGAACAAATCCAGAACAAGTGCGGGTAAGATTTTGGTTTTTGTTTTTATTTCATTTATTTTTTTGTTTATTTCTTTTTAACGGCATAATGGGAAACATGGATTTTATAAAAAGTTGATCATTCTAAAATTTAATTCAAATAATATATATACTTCATATGGCAACGCAACATGTTCTTAACAAAAGATACTGTACATAAAATAAAATAAATAAATATTAATAATAAACTCGAAAAGATATAGATAGGAAATAAAAACAGATATATGGTGGCGTCAAAACTAAATTGGTGTGTCACATTTCGAAAATAATAAAAAATTACTTCATATCGCTACATGAGTTAAAAACAGAATTAACTTGAAAATTTTACAAATTGAGTTATTACTGAAAAACTTCAGAAAATAGAAACTAGTATCAGTTTCAAAAGGGAAACAATTCATAATATCAGTATTTTGTCTGTAATTGACAGAATTTCTTTTTTGAAACTGATACTGGTTACTATTTCTGTTTTGAACTGGTAGACTTTTTGATATGGTAGCAAAAATTAGGCATTCAAATCTCTTAAATTCAAAGCTAGAGCAAGTCATATCTCTTTTCCTGTTATTAAATTTCTAAATATTTCAAATGGTGTTATGTGTAGGTATTTTAACCCTTTAACGACATGAATAAAAATGTTTTCAACAAAAAAAGTCTTAATCATTTTATTAAGTTAAAATATCATAAAACAGGATATCATGCAATAATTTTTTAAAAAGTGGTTTCTTGGTGTTACCACTGGGAACAAAGAGGTTTATACAGTGAATCTAAATAAAACAAAATGTGACTTACACCATTTTTTACCCCCTCATATGTGCTATTCTTGTTACCCATAAGAACTAAATCTTTTTTCTTTTAAATTTGAAACTTGCGAAGTATTTGAAGTAAAATAATATTTTTGTCCACCATTTGCTTTTTCACTACATTATTTTCCTTATGTGAAGGAGATTTCTTCCCTTTGAAGAGCTGCCTTCAATCTTTATTCTTCTAATTCCATAATTCTTCAAAGTATATAGTCAATTGCAGCAACTTTCTTGCGCAACTAACCGTGTCTTTATTTGAAAGATTTAATGTATTAACAATCTGTCTTCTTTTCTCTTCACGGTCTTATTTCTATAAGGATATTTTGAATTGCAAAATTGTTAACGCAATTAACTATAACAATATTTGTTGGCACAAATTGCTGCAATTTTTTCTTCTTCCAAAAAATCGTAAAAACATTTTGAAGTAATTAAATGGCAATATATATTACGTTTCCCACTTAATTGTAGCAGTAACTGCAAGCAATAAAAATTCTTGCAATATTTTTTAACTCCACTAAATGCAAAAAATGTTAAAAAGATGAAATGGAAGTTGTTAGAATTTGAAAGGGTGAAATTATTTAAATAAGTTTCTCGTACAATTGCAGCAATACTTTCAAGCAATTAAGGTTGCTGCAATATTTTTTGCACCACAAAAACTGCAGAGTGGGATTTTTTTTTATGCAATATAAGCTATTACAGTTCAAAATAATAAATTTATTGCAGCAACATTCCCAAGCAATATAAGCAATAAAAGTTGCTGAAATATTTATTGCACTATGAAAATTCATTTTTTTTGCGATTTTTGAAAACTTAAAATTTATCAATTTTTTAGTGCCACAAAAATTGCAGAATTGGATAATTTTTGATGCAATATAAGCTGTTACAGTTCAAAATAATAAATTTATTGCAACTTTCCTAAGTAATCGTATCAATAATTTCAAGCAATAAAAGTTGCTGCAATATGTATTGTATTTCGAGTTTTGAAAATTAATACAAAAAACTGTTCCCAAGCAATTGTAATAATTATTGCTAAAAAATTAAAATTTCTGCTATATTTCTTGTGCTACAAAAACAGCAAAATATTTGTTATTTTTTGCTATAGAATCAAATTTTTTGAATCAGCAACTTTTTGCACCAAAAAAATTGCAGAATAACAAATTTTGATGCAACAAGTTTGAAATGGTTAAAATGAAATATTTTTCAAAATAACAACTACTTTTTCAAGCACTTTGCTGGGTTAAATTGCAAGCAATAAAACTTGCAGCAATAATTGCAAACAATAAAACTTGCGGCAATAATTGCTGGAAATAAAACTTGCTGCAATTTTTATTGTACAACAAAAGTTGCAGAATATTTGTTACTAGACTTGTTTCTGGAATTATCAACTTTTTTAAAATCTGTATTCCCAATTACGCCGATTTTTTTTATGTTATTATATGTGCTTTGTTTTGCTTTCTGTTTTTATTTTCACTAACAATTTCTTTTAATCAAAGGTGCCACATTTCTAAAAATTACATAAAAATATTTAAATTTCAAATTTTCTATTGTCTTTTGCACTTAAAAATTTTGAAATGAGTATATTTTTTATCTAAATCTTAAAATAATTAAGATCATTTGTCATTGTCAAATTTACTGTGAAAATTATTAGCAAATAGTTTTATGAATAAAAAATTTACATTAAAATTCTACCTGAAAGTGGTACCCTTGATATTTTTATTTTATTTTAATTTATTTATTTTTATTTTGTTTACACGGGCACCAATTAAGAGAGTGTTTCGCCGAATTTTTTCAAAGTTTTTGATTTTTGCGCACGCGTTCTGACCGCTCACAACTGTGTTTTGCATTGAGTGTTTCTTAACTTAAACTGCACTTTATCTTTGTCGCGCAGGCGTAAACACGACTTTTTATGTCAGGACAAAAAGACAACACTTTAAAAATGTTCACTAGATTTATATGCTAAAATATTGGATGTTTTATTACCGGATTCTTTATTGAATTTTAAGAGGCGTATAAAAATATTTTACCTTTTGAATAACAATGTGTTATGTTTTTAGGATTTCGTAGGTATAATCAAAAAACCTTTATATCGTCACTCCTCGTATGTATGTCTGTCTGTACGTATGGTAGAAATTGTGGACAAGAGGCTGGGCTTAGACAGTTACATTTTGGAATGTATATACAGATCTTTGACCTTTATATATGAAAAGACTGAGACATCAAAACAACATTTTTCGAAAAATATATACGTGGATGTCTTCTTTGTATGTATTTTTATAAATATATTTATTTATTTATTTATTTTACATCGGCCTATTTCTGCAATGAGGCTAATCGCCGATGGGGGCGAGCTCCTACACCTGGATGAGGGGTGAATGATTGTAAAATGAGAGTAATGTAAACATATTATTCTCGCCTGAATAATATCACCAACGGAGAATCGAACTACCGACGCACAATCCAGACTGCTTTTCACCAGCCCAAACTGCACGACTTAATGCGCTCGGCCACTCCGTTGGCTAAAGAATCTTTTTACTTTATTTTTTTATTTTGACATTTGTTTCATAAATTATGTTAACCATACTAGGATCCAACCATAATTCGCGGGGGGGGGTTTAATAAATTAAAAAGAATAATACATATTTTTATAATCCTTCCCCAATAAAATAATAAACAATAAACGGTAATTTTTTATCTTTTTGCCAAATAAATTATGTATAATTGGTACATAATTTCTTTTTGGTATTATATTTTTAACATATTTTTAAGGCTTTTGTAGGTATAATTCCGAAACCCATACGCTGTTATTCAAGTCTGTGCGTGTCTGTCTGTCTGTCTGTCTTTAAAGTAGAAACTGGAGCTAAATTGCTGCATGCATATACAGTTCCCGAATATAGGAAAAATTCTCAGTTTTTTTTTTTTTAAATTTTATTGGGATATTAATTGAAAGCTCTTAATTCGGAGATTAACGGAAGAAAATTAAATAAAAAAAGAAATAATTTTCGCGATTCTTGTCAAAAATGTGCCAAAAATATTTAGCGAACATCCTGTAATAAGTTGGTAATAAGTAAATTTAGGCTAAAATCATTTTGACGCAATATTTTCAACAAAAAAAATAAATCATTCTATTACTGGAACGGTTGGTTTAGAAATCTAAAAAAAATGAGTAATGCATATGGATATAAATCGAAATAATACAGCAGGCGCGCTTGCATGATTTTTTATGGGGGGGGGGGGCTGAGGAGACAAAATTGTTTTACAGGGTCAGGGATGGACTGGGATCTACATTTTTACTGGCTCACGCATCTCTCGAAACATAAAAAGTACTGCCCAAAAACCAAGAAGGACTCTACTTTCAAAATTTAAGTGATGACTAAAAAATAAAAGCTCATGGGCTCAAGTGAAGGTATGAAAACTCAAGGGTGTTGTTTAAAAATACTAAAAACACGTATTTTTTAGGTTAGGGGGGGGTGTTGAATCCCCAGAGCTGTCCTGGGTACGAGCCTGTAGTACAGACTAAATTTTTATTCAGATATCTTTTCGAAAGATATCGATTTTTTAGATATCTGTAAACGAATATTTTTTAAATTTATTTTTAATAGTGAATTAATAAATTTTTATTAATTTTAACAGGATTATAGTCGAAAATGTGTCTAAAAATATTACCACTTACACTCTAAAAAAAGTAGTGTTAAAGGGACTTCCTAAAAGTTCATTTTTTAGTGTACCATGAAGTCCCTCGCTTTTTGTGTTAATTATTTACACTTTTTTTTGGTTAAATTTAATATAAAGTTTACACTTACATACTGTAAAATTATAGTATTAGAAAATAGTATTAAAGAAGTATTAATTTTAACACTGAAAAAGTAATATTTCATAAAAATAACACTATCTGAATAAATGAAGATTAACCCAGTGATTTGGTTTAAAAATAATGAACTTTTTACTTATTTAAATGACAATTTTAACACTAAAATTTATTTTTTATACTTTATGCACTTATTACAATTACAATTTTTCGCTGTGTACTAAATACTTACGAAACTCTAAAATGTGCGGACATATACATTTACAACAATTTTTTTTAAATTTAATGTAAGGTATTAAATGAAAATTATTAATACTTAGATTAAAAGGCGAATGATTTTCTAATTATGGTTCATTTTGTTGCGATCATAAACAAACTTGTTGGCCATCTTCGCTTATATACCTACGAAATCTTGAAATATGTAAAAATCACACTTCACAGTAGATAATTTTTATATTTGATATAAGGCAGCGTTTCTTAAATTGTGGTACATGTACCTGAAACTATTCTTGATGGTAGGTACGTGAAAAAAAGGCCTCTTGGCTTTTTTGTCAATACCAGTATATTGTACATTTTTATGGGAGGTTTTTTTTAAATTTTGGTTTTAATGGTACATGCTTTTAAACAGTTTGAGAACCACTGATATAAGGTACTTAATGAAAACTTTCAATACGTTGCCAATTATAATCCTTGGCAAATGTATTAGAGGACAAGGGGTATTCTCATATTAAGGTGTAACAATTAAAAATTTGGAAGTACATTTTTACTTTGTTGTCTTTAATTCCCATCTTTATTTTGCAACAAATTACAACACGTACTATATGGACATTAAAGTGTACGCCAGTTGCGAAAATCCTCTTTACCATACAAAACAATGTTGTGAAAACAACAATTTGTAATTTCCGTTTCTTCGTCCCATCCGGTTTATCTTTGCATTGTTGAAGACCGCCATCTTAAGTTCGCGTGACTGACTATTATTAAAAGTTGATCTTAGCGAAATCTATCTGTACAACAACAAACTAAGAGAAATACTTTTGAAATTATCTTTCATATTACTTGATGGGGTGTATTTAATTGTGTGAATATTACAATATAATTATTGGAGTAGTAGTGAAAGTAGGATGAAAATTGTTATAATGCATGCTGCATGCCTTGCATGGAAATTAAACACAATTTGTAAAACACTTTTTACACAAAAAGTCCCGGGATTGAATCCTAGGCACTGGTGTGACATTTTTCTTGGTTTTTGTATGCGTCAGTTGAATAGTGACTCAGTAATAACATAGCATTGTTCTTTATATTTATTGACGTTCAGGATATATACCCGAACTTTAAAATCAAACTGTTTAACCAGAAGAACAGTTTACCTGGCTGAACAAGTGTCAATTTGTGCTTAATATAGATTTGTCCCAATTAGCAATTTTAAGCAAAAGAAGTTTTAAAGACCGGCTTGAAGTTAAGCCGCATTCAGAACTCTTTAAATTAACACGTTTTAAACTGTTCGTTGTTACGCTGTAAGTTATGTTTCTATGCATTGTTTTAACGTTCTATGTACCGTTCACAGCAAGTTATAAATTAATGTGTTACGACTAGTTCGACAACTGTGTGTCTTTAAACCAACTATATGGCTTCGTAAATTATTTTCTATGTATTATCGTTTTTATAATTCTGTTGTCTTATATTTTAACTAACTAAACCTAACCTAATTACCTAAATTGATCATATTTACTGTTCGTCTTTGTAATTTTGAGCAAGATTCGTTAATGATGACATTATGTTAGGTTTTGTAAAGGCATACGATAACTACGGTGTCACTGATAGACTGAGATAGCCAATGTGTTTATATGTCTGTCTCATTAAAACATCTCACTAGCTATAAGTTTATAAAATTATTCACAATCCACAACGAACAACGTTTAATTTAGAGGTCTGAACGGTTTCACGTCTTCACCATATGACAAACTTCTAGTGACAGTAAACAGAGTACAATAGTCTATAAGATATTGATTTAAGGCTCTGAATGCGGCTTTAAAGTTATGGCTTGTTGAAAGGAAAATGCATTTAATAAATATTGTTTTTATTTGAGAAATTGAAGTAATAACCAATTAATAACTAAATCAATAATGGTTCAAAATGACTATCCGTGTCTTGAATAAACATTTGAGTATTGTCAAATAAAGCGTTTGTAACATTCTCTAAAATTATAGGCTTAAGACAAATTTTAGATGCAGTATTAAAAATTCTGCGAAGTAATGCGCATTGATTTTTTTTGTCCATTTTCATCCCCTTATCCTGCAAAGGGCAATATTTGGATGTTCTGCATGCTTTTTTTTATTCACAGGAAAATGATGAACCTGTCAATTTTCAGATCAACAGCTGCTTTGGTTGTCGATTTACAAACGGTGAACCTTAAAAATATTTTCCTACATATCAAACGCTTTGCTGGACAAGCCTTCAAACAAAATATATCTCGCTGGGTATTTAATATAACAGCCTAAAAATTAGCAGAGGTTCATCTGTAACATAAATCTACAACCAATTAATTTCAGCCAAATCGAAGATGATGGTGAGGGATTTATAAAATCAAAAAACTTGATATTGAATAAATATATAGGTATTTTCTTGAGTTTCGGTCGATAATTAGTCAAATATTTAAAAAGATTTATTTATTTGCTAACTAGTTTCGGTTCTATCTGAACCATTCTCAAAGCCTAAAAATAAGTACATGTTTGATAAAATGAATTACATAAAATAAATATAAAATTAATAATAAATATAAATATAAAATTAAACATTATTACACTTACTTGCAAAAAATATTTATAAAAATCAGAGTTAAAATTATTATCATAAAATTTGAAACATATGAAAATAGTAAGTGTAATAATGTTTAATTTTATATTTATATTTATTATTAATTTTATATTTATTGTATGTAATTCATTTTATCAAACATGTACTTATTTATAGGCTTTGAGAATGGTTCAGATAGAACCGAAAGTAAATAAAACAATGAAATGAAAACAAAAAAATAAATAAATCTTTTTAAATATTTGACTAAATTTGCTTTTAATTATCGACCGAAACCCAAGAAAATACCTATATATTTATCTATAAAATACGGTCAAGAATTCTTTTTATTCAACTTGATATTGAATGTTTGTGCCCATTATTGTGTAACAGTTGTTTCCAACGTTTACTCCTTAAAATATTTAAGGTCTTGCATTTTTTTTTCTTCTCAGTTTCCTGAAAATTGTATATTCGTTCTCTATTAGCTTAGTCCTACATAAACTGCCAGATAGTCTCTCTTAGGACTAATTGTCTATATTTATTACGTTAGTTTGATTGTCAAAGTTTTGACGAACACTGGTATAATCAAATAGTTGTCTTAAAGCTAATAATAATGTGTACTTGGACGAATATATTAAAAGACAAGGAAACACATTATCCAAATGACAAATTCAAATCTGACAAACAGAGATATAGTACTTATCCGGTAGATGTCAGTCGGTAGATATTGGCAATGAATGCAGCAATATGTCCAGTGATAAAAGGCTCGGATAATATGACATGATGTCAGGAGTTATCGTCTTGAGCACGGATTGCAAGTACTGTCTCTACATTGCGTTCTTCCACCATTAACGTGCTCACGTTAGCGAGGAATATTAGTCACGGTTGGAATTCAACATGGCTACTAAGTACCCACTAATGTTACAAATTTTAGTGGGACATGAAAATTCTGACATCTACATGTTTAGATGTAAAATCATTGGTAATTATTAAATCTTGATTTAACTGTGATGTATCTTGGAAAAATTCTACACATGTTACAACAAGTTTAAGATATTTATTTCATTTCATTTTTACATTTATTTAATATAAATATCAAGAGCGGATTTCATAAAAGGGCAAATGGGCAATGAATGGGCAAAAATGAATCTTATTATATTTTTAAATGTTAAAATTTTAAAATTTTATTTTAGGATGTTAAGATTCTTATTTCATTTTTAATTTAAATCTTTAAACCTAATACCTTGTTTATTTTTATACTCTCTCCTCAATTTGAATTCGCGCGATTGTTCACACTGCAGCGCTCCCATTTTTCGGGTATTTAACTATTTTGCGCCAATACACTGCCTGTATCTATATGTAAACTCTCCTTGCGAAGCATCGTGCGGGGTAACGTCGTTCTATACTCCCCATTAGGACAATGCCCAAAGCTATGAAATTAGTTACACTATGACACGACAAGTGTTGTAACTGCGAAAGCGCCACTGATTGAAATGCGAATAACATCACAACATTTACATTTTTAGTTTGCTATTATTGTGACACAGTAATAAGTGAATAATTACTAAATATGGATAAAAGTGATATAGTTTTACGTATTTTGAATACTGGAGAAGCTTTGACATTCGAAGAATAATTTTATTCAAAAACAATGGTAGGCCTTTACCTATAATGAATATGACATCTATAAATAAATTTAAAAACAAAGGAGTTAAAAGGTATTTTAATAAAAATATGCATGAAATAAATGAGTGGATTTGTGGAAGTGTAACGAAAAATGCTTTTTTATGGAAAATGGAGGAGAACACAATAGTAAAGAGGATCTGTAAACTAAGACTAAACATCCGTGGGCAGAAATTTAGCGAGTATTGGTTTATAAGATACTTAGACAGACCTTACAATTAACAGAATAACATGAGGGCTTTGTGTGTCTTAAACCCGACTAACAGAAGGAGTATACAAATTGATTTTAGCCCCCGAATGCGGATGATAGAAGATGATTGACGGTAAAATTGTACAAATTTCCTCTTTTAATATTATTTCCATAATTTTCTTACAACTTTTTCCGCTAAAGTTTTCTCTTTGATGGTTTTAATTTATAAGTTATTTCATTGTTATAATTCTTGCAACATACAATTACTTCAATTTAATTTGCTTCATAATTTAATTCAATACACTACTTTTGCACTAAGTACTTATTTATTATCTTGTTCACATTAAATTTTCTATAAACTTCCTTATGTTACTTGCAAGATTATTTCAGTTTTTCACTTTTCTCACATTAACAGTGTTGATACTTGAGAAATTATAACAAGTGATACATGTTTTTAAAAGAAAATAGTTTATTATTTCGTGAGAAAAATAGTTGAGGGTTTTTATGAAGGGTTTCAATTAGGAGTAGTGCCCGCATAAGATTGTAGTACCACGCGTTGCCACTTGAAAAAGATATTGTAATATCTTCCCAGAGATATATCACGTACTCAATCAAGATTTCTTAATTATTACCTTACTTCGTACTCAGACTACCAGCCAATTACTTCTTGCAGAAAGAAAAGGAAAGCACTCATCTTTTGTTTTTACACCATCTCTTTTCAAATATTGATAGCTATTCTAATATTTGATACAACAGCCCAAAAAAGTTATGCGTTAAGTAAACCAAAGTTTTGTAATTAAAATATTTTTCTTCTTCATCAGCACCGTCTCCTTCATATGTTGGTATTAATCTTGATATTTTGTCTTTTGATTTAACTGCTTAGAATAGATTTACAGAAGTGAATTCAAACCATCCGCGGAATTTCTTCTGTTGTGAGTTTCTTCTACCTTCAATGCTTATAAAATGTAAAATCATATTCGGTTTATTAACACTAACAGATATACCTGGCGTTGACCGAGAGAAAAATAGTTTATTAACCGATATTTAATAAATGATGCAAAATCAAAAAATTCAAATTATTTCAATGAAGGACTAAAATCAACATACGTTACTTTCGATTTTAGTTATTTAATTTAAGAGCGTTTAATTTATTAAAATAGAGTCATGTAGAGTTTTAACAATGAACGTAGACTGCGTACGATATGTCATCAACTGGTACGTATAACAGACCAACACTCATTCGGGAGAGCAGGTCAATTTCACAAAGTTTACGACATGACAAGAAGCCTAATGCCGGGTTTACATTGGTAGAGTAAAAGAGCTAGTAACTAGCGCAAGTAACTAATAGCAACTAGTTACTATCCCTGTGTAAACAGTTGACATTGTGACTAATAGAGTACTAGCTGCCGTAGTTGGGCTAGGATAGCAGCTAGCTCGTATTTACTAGCTACTGCCTTTTCCCCTACTACGCAAAATTGATTCATTTCAAATTGGCGGCAAGCGGTAACCTGTCATAACAAATAGAAAAAAAACCATATCAGGTAAGTTACAATTTATTTACATAAATTGCGTAACATTGATTTATTAAATGATGATTTTTGAAATCATCTGTGAAATAACTGCCTTTGATACACGAAAAAGATGTTGTAAACCAGTGTTTCTCGACCAAAAACGCACCGTAGACCAGAATAATATATAATTTTCTAACGCGGACTACTAATAATAATTGTTGGTTTATTTTTTGCATGAAAACAAATATATTTAATGTGCTACTAAACACATTTATTTTATTTGTAGAAAATCACAGAAAGTTTACAGAAAATAAACAAAATATAAACTATTTACATAAAAAATGTGCAAAATAAATTAAAAATAAAACTGCAAAAAACACATATAAAAACTTTCGCGGACCACTAAAATTTTTCTGGGGACCACTGGTGGTCCGCGGACCACCTGTTGAGAAACACTGTTGTAGACTACAATAACTATTTCCTTTGGCTAGGAAATAAAGCGTTAATTCCAATTTTATTTTTGCTGGAATCGCATCCCTTATTAGTGCATCAGTTCGTTGTATTAATGGACTAACTAAATTTAATAGCCTATTAATCTGGTGTCATTCTTAAACACAGTCTGTACTCTTTTTGATCTTCCACGGCTAATTCACGAAATAGAAGGACTGATGCGCCATGGGTAGTTCTTCTATCAATCCATTTTTTAACCCATTTTTGTTTAGGCTTATATTCTGTACCGAATACTTCAATAAGAAAATCAATTATTTCCTCCACAAGAAATGATGTAATTCAAAATATCACTTCTTTAATGAAATAACGCCGGCGACGATGTATATCTACATTCATAAACTATTTTTTGCAAAAAGATAATTTCACTACAAAATCACAGTGAAGATGTCAAATGTGTTTTGACACTTACTATCCAGAAAATAAGATATGTATGTCAATTGCGTATGAACACCTACTATCCTGAAAATAAGATAGTAGAGTAAAGCGCGTAGTACTTTCGCTAGTTACTAGCTCTTTTACTCTACCAATGTAAACCCGGCATAACATTCCCACACACAATCCACAAAGTGGACACTGGCATAGACAATACAATCGATCACTTGTCACTGCAAATTTTTGGCAAGAAACCAAACAACACAAGACAAATGTATACGTAAGTCTCATTTGCTTCAGATCTGTCTCTTGCATACTTTTTTCAAAATTCTAAATTCAAGATTCGAACTAGGATCCTTTAGCACGCAAAGCAAGGTCGCTACCTCTGTGCCAACGATGCTGCAGACATAAGATAAAATACGTCTATTTTCGAAAGAATGATCATTCTATTCTGTATCAAAAAAACTGAAAAGCAAATATCAGTAGTCTCGTATTTCATTTGTTTGTGTAACAGATCAGTCTGTACCGCTAAATCTATAATCCATTGCGTTCGCCGAACCAATAAATACGATTCTGGAATATCGACTAGCTGGTATTGTTATGGCTCGTTCACCTTAAAATCTCCAAGAAACCACTTTACCTACAATGCGTATGAATTTTACCTAAACTTGTATCTTTTCAAATGCAATTATTTTGATTATTGTCACATAAATCGTCCCCAAATACAGGGTGGCTTGCAAAGAGGATTATGTATACAGTGTGTGTAAGAAATAATTGGATACCTTTACAGATGGCATGTAACTACCTGCACAGAATGTGGTTTGATTTTATTGTCCTTTAAATTGAATTTTATTTGATTTTTATATCTGAATGTAAAGTTTTTAATGCCTCTGAAAAAATCCGACTGTGCAAACAACATGAATTCTTTGAAGTTTGGATTAACCTCCTTAAAAAAATTTGTTGTCATCAGGGAAAATATATGGGACTTGTTGAGACGGGTTTAAAATAATGCAATTAATTTTGTAATAAAACGTTTAAATGTTTACACTAACAACAATAAATTTTGTTTTGTTTTTTGTTCAGAAAAATATCTTAATAAAATTTCGGTTATGAGACACGCTTAGAGCCAGTCTTAGCGATTGAGGGCAAAAATAAATTAGTGGTCGAAAAAAGAAAGACGTGTATTTAAATTTTCAAAACATTGCCAGAACGGGGCACACCCTACGCTTCCTATGACTAGCTCTGGACACGCTATAGTAAATTATTAAATTGCCAAAGTTTGCTATCAGTAACTTAAAACTTAATATTTCATTTTTAGCAGAAACAGTCATCAAACTAATTTGAATATAAATGGCAAAATGTTTGGGAGAGTTTGCACCTATAAAGATGAATGAGTAACCGTGGAGAAGAAACTGTCGTCACATGCATTCGATAGGCCAGTGGTTCTTAACCAAGAGTGCCCAAATATTTAAAATTCTTTAGTTAAAATTTGTTGCTTCTAAAAGAAATATTTTTCGGTCTTTATTTAAGTTTTGTCAAATTTTTATCGTTTTGTATCAGTAGTCTGAATTCGGCTTACTAATAAGTCAAAGGATGAGCTAGAATAGAATTTGTTGAGTCATTCATCATCATTATCATCATTGGCGCGACAGTCCAGGCTCGTGAGCCTAGGCCTCCTGTTTCCAGGTTTCATGACTTATACCGCAAGGTAGAAAGGCTTCACGATTAAGTATTTTCATTCTCTGTACATTCAAGAGTAATACTAAAAGAAATTAAAGAAATTACATAAGGGTTGGCTATGGAAAAATAAAATAATGTCTACTGCAAGCTCTATATAACAATAAATAACAACAACAGTGATGACAGTTAATTCTAAAGCTTGCTGTTAATATTACTTTTATTTTCCATAGCCAACCCTTATGTAATTTCTTTTTGAACTCGTGATATAAAGCTTGCCGAAGTCTTGAAAGTCAAATATTTTTACCGACCGCCAACATATAAAAGGGAGGTGTTGTGATCATACCGATTTTGATATTTCGAGATTTCGGTTGATCTCCACGAATTGAGGTTTCCGCATAACGTTTTGACTATTTTTAGCATGATGTCTGTCGGTCTGTCTGTCTGTCCGTCCGTCCGTCTGTCTGTCTGTCTATCTATCTGTGTACACTTGCAGAGCAAATTCCGCTAAGAGGATTTTTATGAATCTTCATATTTAAGCTTTTGATATCAATGGCACGAGTTGATCAACTTTTGGAAAAAATCGGTTGACTAGAAATGAAAGTTTACTCATGTCGATTTTAAGATTTTTGCGAATATTTAACAACAGAAAAAATATTTCGAAAAAAATAATTTAACAAAAGTTGCTATAAAAGCAATAACTAACAACTTTTGTTTGAGACATTTTTTGATAAAACGAAAAAATTTTGAAAATTTTTTTGAATTTTTTTAAGTATCTATATTTTCATACTTATATGGAACGTTTTCATGGTCATGATAAATAATGTCTCTGTTCGAAAATATTAGGCCAAATTATTTCTACTCTGCTGCTAGAATGTATTTTATACAAGTACTTTGAGATAGCGGTCGGTCCTGTGGTGACCACAGCTGATTTTTTATTATATATATTTATTTTTATTATGCTCCGAGCTACAGATAGCTTAATCATCAGTTATTAAAAAAATTTAATTTTTGGGGTGCCCCATTCTAAATTATTATCATTGTTTTTTACTGAACTCAATCAGACCAATTCTGTAACTCAGTTACTATGATCATAGTAACAAAATTTGTCACTATGAGCAAGGTCAGTTACTATCATGAATGAAAGTCATTATACTTTTTATAATATTTTATCTTGTAGTAAAGTTACTACACAGTAAATTTTTACAGAATTAATCTGTCTATTAAATCTTCTATTTCCATTTTTGTTCTCTTGCGAAATATTTTGGCCGATGAGGACCAATATTTTTTCTAACCATTTAGTATCATAGTTAAGAACGTTTAAGAACGTTTAATTTTAAATAAATCAGTGTATATTCAGAGCCGGTGCAAGGGTCTTTGGCGCCCGTAGGCAAGATTTAATTGAACGCCCCTAGACAGGGCGTAACTAGCTTTTTTCGAGCATGTCAAATGAAGACCTAAAAAAAGGTCTTGCCTTCTAAATTTCAAATGAAGACCTAAAAAAAAAGGTCCTCATTTCTAAAATTACATTTCACTAAATTAATTTTACATTCATTTGGCATTTGGCGTCCTTTTGAATCTCACGTCAGCGCCCCCCTCGCAGCGGCGCCCGCATGCCCGCTTCCGCCGACTCTGCGTATATTTAACGTCTAAATACTTATCACAAATCAAAACAAACGAACTAAGCTAAGGACACCGGCCCAAATTCACTAATACATGCACACTAAACGTCGCCCCGGTTGCCTTTTTCAGTTCATGTTTATTACGTCCGTAGATAAATACGTATCGCTGTGTATTGGGACACTACTCGAAGCGACCCAAGAATTGTTTTCTAGATCTAAATTTTTTAAATCAAACATTATATTAAACATCTTTAAATTCGAAATAATAAAAATAAATATATCTAGATAAATTTAGCTAATTTAATGTAATTTTAACGTATAAATGAAATTTTAAATTGAGTTTTTTTATTAAAAATTTTTAGGTCAATGTCCCAGCGCCACCCTGTCTCAGTCGCTACTGATAATAACAATGTTCTAGTAATAACTAAAGTCTGTTCCTTTGGTTTAGGCGGAACTAGATTTTCAGTTCTAGTTACTTTTACCGATTGATTGAATCTTTTGATCATTTTGTTCAGGAAAAGCCAACTTCAATATATAAAAAAATAGCTAATGACAACTTACAAAAAGGAAAATTCCGGTTAGTTCCGCCTAATCGTTTGGAATAGACTGTAGTAGTATATCTAATGAGTATTAGAATACAAGATTGCTGGACTTGACACTTGACGGAGCAAGTAGAAGGATTAGTGTGTCAAGTAAGGCCCAGTTAAACAAAATTTTAAAATAACCCGCCAATTTTGTGTTTATATAGCATATTTAACAAACATATTAGTTAAACTCAAATATCTTAACGCACCCTAAACAGTTCAATACTTTAAATATGTCCCTTGCATTCAATGAGCCGTTAAATTGATCAGTTCTGCCCTAAAGCACTAGCCTGTTGTCCTACTATTAGGACACTACTGTAGTACGCCGGCGCCCTCAACTAAACACATAAACTCCGGCACATCTGTATGTTTCCCTAATTTACCTGCAGCTTAGCGCGTGGCTTGCGGTTAACATAGGAAATCGATTCACAAAGTAAATTTACGGTTTTGAAGAGGGATGGTTTATTTGACAAGGGTGTTTTGCATGATTTCATTTAAGGAATTTGGGTTATTTGTTATATTTTACAGTTCGTTTAATGCCACTTTAAAATGTAACGTGTTTTCTATAAAGTGACGTTTATACAAAAGTATACTTAAAACGGAAATTTCATATTTTAATATTATACAATCATGAGCTAAAGTACCAGTCCAGATATTTTATAGGATTTGTCAACGTATCATTGTCCCGAAGTAAGTTATCAGGACCAAGCTAGTAGATTATTAGAGGAAAAGGTCCTATTATGCCCCCCCCCCCTTTTGTTTTTTTCTCGATAATAAAGTTTTTGAAGAAATAATCTTGTAGAAAAAATTGTAAATAGAATTGGTATATATCTAGCCCAAAAACGTATATACAGGGCCGTCTTAGGCCATGCAGGGGCCCTTGGGTACACAGAGTTTGGGGCCTTTTTAGAAAGTAAAAAAAAAGTGAATGAAATCATCAGTATGTAGTTTTATTTAGTGACTTTATTGGTTATTATGGTTAGCTTTATACAAATCAAATATAAGTGAAGTGATTACTATTTTGAGAATTGAACTTAAGTGGGTTTTACACGATTCAATTAATTGATCAATTAATTGAAAAAGTTGACATTCAATTAATTGATGTGTGTAAAACGTAAAAATTTCGTCAATTAATTGCTCAATTTATTTTGAAAATAGAACAAGTTCTATTTTTCGTCAATTTTTCATCAATTTTTTAGGGAATTCTAGGTATATTTTAATCTGTTAAGATATTGCCACCTGTTTAGTTGTAGCATAACCTCGAAACATATTATTTGTGTTTCGTTTTCAAATCTAACGTAACCTGAAACGTTCTAATTTATCATCATCTAGGTTATTTCTTTTGTTTTTGTTCACAGCTCGTAATTTTGTGAAGATTTTTTCAATATTTTCATTTTGATAAATATGTCAACATGTTTTACACTTGGTAATGTAAAATTTTTCAAAAAAATTGATAAATAAATTGATGTGTGTAAAGTGTTGTTTTTGTTCCCAAGGTTACCAATAAATGTTTCAATTAATTGACAAAAAACGATCAATTTGTTGATCAATTAATTGAACTGTGTAAAACTAACTTTACGTTAATGATGATGGTTTCTTCCGAGATTTCTGTTGCGCCAAATCTTCTATTATGTCCTCAAAGTCTAATTTTTGAAGGATATCACTTTCTATGCACATGATTGACAAATTAGTAAGTCGTTCTTGTAACATACTCATTCGTAATTCAATTTTTATTCTTTTTAGCCGGGAAAATGAGCGCTCTCCAGTACAATTGGTGACCATTCAGCAGAGGAATATCCTTGTAGCAACTTCCACATTAGGGAAAATTCCTTCTAATTTATCTGCTTTTATTAGAGTATGTATGTCTGAGATACTCAAGTCCGCCGATTCATTTGCAAGGTTTTTTAATGAAAGTAGTAAAATTTTAGTAAAATTACACTAAAAATTGAGCTTCTCAGCATTTTGAGGCCCCCATCAAGCCGGGGGCCCTGGGCTCGTGCCCCATGTGCTCTTATGGAAAAGACGGAACTGCTTATATACAATATTAAAAATTGCATTGTTTCGCAAAATAGATAAATAATCTGATTCAAAGCCAACTATGAAAATTTGTTAAATGTTCGAATCAGGATTGAGTGTATGAATCCATTAAAAATTAGGTAGTTCAAAATAAATTTTATTTTTGTTCAAGATACAAACTCAAAGTAACAGTTTAACAATTGATTACTAACAAAAACCACATTCACATAAATCTTTTTCTGTCCCGGAGCCTTCATTGTTCATGTGCCCACATATTAGGCATCGAACCCAAAGGCGAGCTTTGATCCTGTAAAAACAACCGTCAAAAAACATGCAAGCAGCATCTTCATAATCCGGACTTTGTAGCCCTACTTCATCAACGTCCATGTCGTCGTCAGCTTGACAAAATTGTTGAGTATGCCCTGGCTCATATTTAGACCTCGCGGGAGCTCATATTTCCAACATTACACATAGGAATCTAAATTAATGTTTGACTTTTTTGAGATTAAGTGAGGCAGTAGCTCCTAATAGCACAATATACCTCGATCACAATACAACAGTTTCAAGTATAAATCACAAGCAGATCGAATAAAAATCTTGCACATTCTTATAACAACAATTTAATAAAATTAAGTAAACATATTTACTGTAATTCGTTTCTAACGGAACAATAACTCAACTGCACTAAATTTGTAAAATTGTTGAACGAAAAGTTGGTATGTTTTAAGCTATTGCCGAAAGATGATGTTAGCTATATTAGTAGATTTTCTTTGGGGGTCAATATTAGGATACATGCATAGGATACATATGTACAGGCATGAGTGGAGCCGCACACAGAACGTTAAGCTACGACAGATTAAGGGAGACGTTAAACCATGGGGTTCTTCCTGCAGGATTAACCGCAGGGAGGAAACCGCCCTCACACGCCTCCGTATAGGTCACTGTTGGTGGACCCATGGACACCTCCTTAGAAGTGAAGAGTCCCCTATCTGTGAGACGTGTAACACAGATTTGTCTGTGTTACACTTTTTAACTGAGTGTATACAGTTCGAGGATGCCAGGGAGAGGTTAGGCCTGTGCTATGACCTGTCAGTTGCTTTAGGTGACGACAGGGTACTCATGGACAGGCTGATACTCTCCCTGAGAGAATCGAACTTATTGTTTTATGTTTGAAGTCTTGCACGTTATTTTAATGTGTTTCTAGTTATTGACAGTGATATTCGATGGTAATTGGCCCCTTTACAGCCTCTTACCATCACCCTGAGTCTGTTCAAATTTTCGAACAGACCTTTTATATTATTTATTTGTGTTTGTCAGTGCAAGATTTCTTTCATTGAGTATGCGTAATTTTTAATCATTTTATTTATTTATTTATTATCTAATTTATTGTTTTTTAATACATAGTCTAATCATTTAGATGGGCTGCGTTAGGCGCAAATAGCCATTGTTGCTGTGCGCCAAAAATTTTAACTAACTAACTAACTAACCAATATTAGGATCTTCTCCTCAATTATTTTGGGTTTTGTCAGATCTTAACAAGAATCCACTAATCTTACACTTAAGGCTCCAAAGAAATTTAACACACAGAGGTCAGTGCAGCTAAATAAACACGACTGCATCCCAAACCCTGCTAATATGTTGAAACGAAATTCAACACAAGTATAATTCGGAGCTATCCGAACAATACCACTTTCTATATCCTGCAAATTAGAGAGGAAGCAGACTATTTACAGGCGGAAATAGTTTCTATTTCCCTTTTGAAGAAGGCCTTGCGGTCACTCATGACACTAAAACGATGAGCCTAACCTTAAAACTGAGATGCAGCTCGGACAAGAAACCAATGTATTTTCCTGTACAGAGAGAAAAATTTAATGACAAACTTGGGTAAAAAAGTTTATATAAAAAAAAAGAAAATGTGCAATCTTGACGTATACCCCTCGAGCTCTTAATCTTATCACAAAAATTTCGGATAACTATATTTTTTTACAAAATTTTGCTTTTAAGCAAACGTTCTCAACTTAATAATTTACATAAAAAGCTCTCGATTTTCGATCTCGGACTTTTAAGGTAAGTTATCAAGTATCGAATATTTTCTAAGCAAAATTTTGTTATAAAACAGCTATCCGCACTTTACCCGATAAAATTTAGAGCTTTCGGGGTGTAACTTATGATTATATTTCGTATAATGACATTTCTGTCGAACTGGCATAGGTAATATGTCCAGAAAACTGCGCATACGCCTTGTTTAACTTTTTTTTTTATGGTAAATTCCTTAAAATGTTTAGTAAACAGAACGTTCCCTACGCATAATTCGTGCCATTTATTAGAATAATAAGCATAAAATTAACAAAAAATTGAATATTTATGCACTATAAAAATATTATAAAAAGATTAATTTCCATACAAATCTTTCGAACCCCGTGAAGAATGCATTTAAAAATTCCAAATTTAATATTTGGGTTATTTTATTTGGAATAAATAATTAAAATTGTAATTATTCATGCATATCCCCATAAAATTAACGGAGAATATTTTATTTTTAATATTTATGAAAAAATATTTTTAAAAATACGCGGTAATATATCTTTTGAGAAATATATATTTTGACACATTTTCAAATGGTAGTCAAGTTGGAATTTTATTTTTACATATTCATAATATCACGCCATTTTTCGTGTTGTTTTACGGTTGAATACTTCAAAATTTCATCATTTTTAAACACACATTTTTAAAACAAAAATTGCAGTTATAATATTAAATTCTTTACTTACGTGCAGACTGCAACAGATTTGTTATCGAGTAGTTTAACTGTTGAAATATTTGTAATTATTATTTATCTTTCTGGGTTTTGTCAGAAGTGTTGAATTCTGGTCGCACTCACGTAACTTCTACATCTTGTTCTGTTAAGTGTCAGGTTACGAGTTAAATCTCATGCTCCTTTTTACCAAAAATAAGAATCATATCTGACAGTAATAGTATAGGTTCAGCATTCCTATTTCGAAATTTCGAATACCGTTTTGTTGAGACCGTGTATATAATGACGCACCGTAGAGGAAAAAGGGAACGAACACGGCAAAACTGAAGCCAAAGGTTTAGCAAATGTACCGTACAATATTAAGACATTTCGTTGAAGCCATTTGCTTCACGTGAAGAGTACAGGATTTATACAGATCAATTCTGTAAAAAATTAGTGTGCAGTAACGTTATTACAAGATAAAATATTATAAAAAGTATAATGACTTTCATTCATGATAGTAACTGACCTGGCTCATAGTGACATATTTAGTTACTATTATCATAGTAACTGAGTTACAGAATTGGTCTGATAGTCATTTTTAAACAAGGAGTAAATTCCAAATTCATATTTACACTATAAAAAGTTTATACACTAGAAAAGTTTCTGGATTTCTTTTTGTGGGAAAATTGAATTTTGACTTAATCAACGTCATTAATTGTATGAGGAAATGTTATTTTATTTAGGCAAACCTACAATATCTTTTACCATTAAATGCAATTTTATTTATTATGCATCAAACTGAAAGAAATAATCAAACATAAATCTTTATTGTGTTTATTTATTTATTTATTAAAATTTGCTTACGGAAGAGAATTCCAGAGCAAGAACAAAGTATAACATTAAAAACAAATTACACATTAAAAATAAATGTAAAAAAATATAATAAATTAAGTAGGTACTTGTTAAAACTTAAATTTTAAAACTAAAATTAAATATTATAAAATTGAGAGACTTAACCCGGTTAGTAAATGCCTTAAATACCATATCGAATAAATCCACAGTATTATTATTATATTTAATAATCCAATAATACTGTAATAAAACAGTGTCTGGGAACAAAAATCACACCATTCATAAGTTTGTATATAAAACACATATCGTCTAATGATTACTCAATGTCTTGAAATCTTACTGCCATGAAGACGATGTCAGTGTAATTAGGAAAAACAAATTACATTTTACAAATAGCATTTTTCGGTAGATTAACTTATATTCACTTTAATAACTTGTGTTATAATAACTATTATCAAAAATTATAATAACTTTATAACTATTATTCGAGAATTACACACACAATCAACTGATGCATCAGTTATGGCTGAATAATGTTGTCATTTTTGAGCTGTATAAAACTGTCAGATTCCCAGCTAATCACAGGTTTAGTCCTTTGCGTGAAAAATTTAAAAAGCTTTTCGTAGTTTAAAAATTGCCTATAGTATATACGTCGTATTCCCGATTTTTTTGTGGTTATAAGTACGCAATTAGTATATCATTTCAACCGACAAATTGCACCAGTAGATGACTCAAAATCTGGCTAGCATCGTCAGCAATAATAAACAATTATTTGTAGAAATCAAAACCAGGAATTTCGCAGCAAACAAAGCTTATTACTCACATTTTGCTCTATTTCACAATTTGGCTGCCAAAAGGTTTTTCTGGGAGGCTTTTTCAGTCAAATATGACAGCAGCCTCAGTACGGCCTCATCTAAGAATACTTTGATGAGTTCGTACGAAACTACAATCGGTCCAATACTCACGTACGGCAGTGAGTTTTGGCTTCTGATATTTGGAGCAAAAAGAACAGACCAGAAGAAGTACTGATGACCTCTGTAAGCCCTAGAATACGATGATTAGGGCACTTGTATATGTTGCCAAGTACTGACAATGTGCAAAGAGTTGACAGCATAGCAAGTACCGCAAAGCCGAGGAGTAGATCTCAAATAAGGTGGATGCGCAAGATATACAAAGACCTTATAAAATTGAAAGCTAACTGGCGTTATCTAGCTTCGCAACGTACATCATGGACGCGAATCCTTCAGGAGGCAAAAGTCTTATAGGGACTGTAAATGCCAATAATGATGGAATGCTAGAAGAGAAAGAGGTGGTGACTCTTTAAAAATGGACACAAAAAGTTAGAAGCAAATACAAGTCTCAAGGATGAACGGAAGTAGATTATGCAGGGCCACCGAGAGGACTTCTGGGGCCCCGAGTAGAAACTTTCTTTGCAGGCCCCGGGTAATTACTTTCTTTGCGAGCCCCGGGTAATGATCAATTTTAGAGCCGGGACCGTCAAGAGCGTGAAAACTAATTCTTTTAGCTCGGACTCTGGACCATATAACGGGTGTTTTTTTTAGAGGTATAGAACTTTAAGTTGGCATTACTGTTCAAGATGGCGACCGATTTAACAGCTGTCAAGTGATTTATTCTCAGTTTGGTTTGGCAATTCATCATGAATAGACTCACGCCTGAACAACGCTTGCAAATAGTGCAATTTTATTTCGAAAATAATGGTTCTGTGCGGAATACGTATCGCGCACTACGTCCATTTTATCGTCGACAAAATCGTCCATCAGAGCAGTTAATTCGATTAACCATGGAACGTTTTCGCACCACGTTTACTCTTATTGATAACTCGCATCCCCAGAGACGCCGTACGGTGCGTACAGAAGAAGCTATTGGTACTGTAGAGCG
This sequence comes from Liopterus haemorrhoidalis, assembly GCA_963971575.1. Taxonomy (NCBI): domain Eukaryota; kingdom Metazoa; phylum Arthropoda; class Insecta; order Coleoptera; family Dytiscidae; genus Liopterus; species Liopterus haemorrhoidalis. Next base: position 10,360,500 of record OZ020612.1, on the reverse strand, counting down.
TAGCATTGAGGAAGACCCGAATGAGTCCATCCGCCATCGAGCACAGGAATTGGATCTGTGTCCATCCACTTTATGGAAGATTTTGCGGAAGGATCTTGGTTTGCGTGCTTACAAAATCCAACTCGTGCAAGAATTGAAGCCAAACGATCATCAAGCTAGGCGTAGATTCGTCGAATGGGCCCAAAACGAGATTGCCGTTGTTCCCGATTTTTATAAGCGAATTTTGTTTAGCGATGAAGCGCACTTCTGGTTGAATGGCTACGTCAACAAACAAAACTGCCGCATTTGGAGTGAAGCTAATCCTCAAGTGTATGTCAAAACACCGTTACATCCAGAAAAACTGACTGTTTGGTGCGCTTTATAGGCTGGTGGAATCATTGGTCCGTACTTCTTCAAAAACGATGATGGCCAGAACGTTACAGTCAATGGTGATCGGTATAGAGCCATGATTACTAACTTTTTCATTCCTGAATTGAACAGCCATGATGTCCAGGAGCTGTGGTTCCAACAAGACGGCGCAACATGTCACACAGCTCGTGCCACAATCGATTTATTGAAAGACACGTTTGGTGACCGCCTAATTTCACGTTTTGGACCTGTGAATTGGCCTCCAAGATCTTGTGATTTAACACCGCTGGACTACTTTCTGTGGGGCTATGTAAAGTCATTGGTCTATGCGGATAAGCCACAAACGCTTGACCATTTGGAAGACAACATTCGCCGTGTTATTGCCGATATACGGCCACAAATGTTGGAAAAAGTCATCGAAAATTGGAAGTCCAGATTGGACTACATCCGAGCCAGCCGTGGCGGTCATATGCCAGAAATCATATTTAAAATGTAATGCCACAAGATTATCTTTCGAATAAAAAAAAATTCATGTCAATCGAATAATCCATCGTTGTTTTATTGCAATTTAAAGTTCTATACCTCTAAAAAAAACACCCTTTACAAATGAAACGAGAATTTTTATTATAATATAGGTGAAAATACAACTGATGACCTAAAAAAAAGGTCCTCACTTCCAAAATACAAGTGAGTGACGGCCACGTGCCTCTGGCACTTGCCTCAATGCCAGGCCATTCCTACGGCTCTGCCCAGGACCCTGGGGCCTCAAGATACCCCGGGGCCCCGAGAATTTTCCCCGGCTACCCCGCCTTTTGTCAGGCCTGAGATTATGGCATATCATTGATGTTTTTTTCTCCACCTGAGACATTATAAGACCTATTAAATTATGTATACCCGAATTTTTGAGGGCTGTTAAATGCGTGCAACTCAACTGTTCTGTCTCTTTATGAACGTATCCTGAATCATTGAAGTGTATTTAAAATCGCGTTGAGATAAGATGTAACGAAGCGTGTAAAACTTATTTTTATTACACACCAACAATAGTTGGTTATCGTGTTTTGGTAGTAACACGCTTGATTTCTGCTTAAATTAGTTGCGGTCAGATATTTATGATAGAAACTTATAACAGGCGACATAATTTTATATTATTTACACGAAAAGGAACTTAAATATATGATGAATATTATTCAACACCAATCATATTTATCATAATATTACATTAATATTTAATTTTATTTTCTACCAGGCGAAACAGTGATTATAACACTAATATTAATAAAAAGGGGCATGAAAATCCAACAGACTCGAAAATTTTAGTGAATAAGCAACGTTTGAAAACTGATTTGAAAAAATGTTATGAAATTGAAGGGACAGTGTAGCAAAAAATCATCCAACGAAAACCTTCACGAGTAATATCCATTTTTTTCACAAACTTGTTTTTTTAAACGCTCACTGTCAACAAACTACTCGGTCAATGTATAAGCTACCACTGATTTCACAATAACAAATGTCAAATTTCACGAATATGGTAATGACACATTTCAATATTGCCATCTTGTGGTCGTTTGTAAAAACATAAAAGGGAACCGTCTTAGTCACCATAAGTATGCGTGGAGAATCGCCACAGTTGAAAACCGGCAGCAATAGCCACATATACGCGGCATTAGTAGTCTCAGATGCCGTGGGACTAACGCTTAGTTGAAATCAAAACAAATTAAGTTTATCTCTTTCGCAATTACTCAAAGAAATTAAATTTCCAAGGTCGAGGTATCCGTGATTTAAATGTCGGTGAAGAAGAAACATAGTAAGAATCTAGTAGTTTAATTAAACAGTAAATTAAAAGCCCGTTGACAAGTATACGAATGATGGTTTTATATGGCATAGCAAGCTAAGGCACTCCTCTCTATAGCACTCACTTCATTATTAAAACAAATAAACACATGACACTCCCATCCATTTAAATATATCACACTATGACTTGTTTATTAGTTCGAAAAAATTAATTTTATTAAATTTATGCAGTATTATATCTGTTAAATATTCATAAAAAAATGTATCATCACTAATCGATAATAAATTGTTAATTAACAAGTTTTACAATCAGCATGATCAACGACGTTGGGATAAAATTTGGAAATTATCAACAGCATCACTAGCTATTTTTCTTAAACGAATGGATGCGTTTGAAATGTGAATCTATCGTAGCGTTCTATGAATATTCGGAACAGTCTGCCCAAGAAATGTATTAGATTTAGAAGAAGTTTCTTATTTGACATTGGCTTAGTATTTTACCGTTATGTTTTTTTCTGTTGGAAAGTTACACATCTCGCCTGTTTAAAGAAATCATTGCATGCTATAAAAAATATTAAAAACTTTTTTTAAAAATTAATTTTGATAAAAATGGAGCGGTTGGAAATTCGCACTATTATGAAGTATGAGTTCTTACGTGGACCTACGGCTTCGCAGACCGCGCGAAACATTAATAGTGTATTTGACTCTAGTGTTACTACGCAGCAGACAATATCAAATTGGTTGGCCAAATTTCGTACAGGTAACTTAAAAACTAAACAAAAAAAAACCTGGCTCATCGATCACAGCAGAAATATACTGCAACCAACTGGACGAAATGATGCAAAAATTTAAAGAAAAACAATCTAGATTGGTCAATAGATCGACTCCTATCTTATTGCACGATAACGCTAGAGCACACACTGCACAAATGACTGTGGCAAAATTATAGGAATTGGAGCTGTTGCAAGAGAACAGTCAACAGGCACTATAAAAAGAAGACGACGGAGTACAAGTTAATAATTTTTTCAATGTTGCATCATCCTTCTGTCCTTCGAAGCTACTGTTAGGTATAGGCGTCCCTTAAAAATTCCATTTCTCTCTGTCTTGAGCTTATTGTAGTTAGTTTGTACATATAAGCTTTAGGTCATCTGTCCAGCAAATGGGTAGTCTTCCTCAGCTACGTTTATTTACTCATGATCTACACTCGAGAATGCGTTTGGTTGATCTGCCGTCTGTTGTTCTAGCTAGATGGTCTGACCATTTCTAATTCATGATAGTTACTTTTACAAGGATATCGGTTAATTTCGTCTGTGGACGAATTTTAACATTTGGTATTTTATCCCTCAGTATTATACCGCGTATTATACCGTTCCATGGTCCTTTGTTGCTTTTTAGCAGAAACTTTAGTCAGTGTTCCGGTTTCCGCCCCGTAGGTTACAACGGATATAACACATAGTTCGAAAACTTTCTTTTTAAGGTAAATTAGGATTTTGGGATATCATCTTTTTTTCAAAGTTTACCAAATGCTGCTTATCCTTGTGATATCCTCCTAAAGATTTCACACATTTGATTGTCTCTGTCAATTCGAATCTGGTGCCCACGATACTTGTAAGCATCTACCTGTTCAATTTTGGTATCGTCGATTTTCAGATCGATCAATACAAGATTTGTCATCATTTTAATTGTTTGTTCATTTATTTTGAGCCCTACATTACTAGCTGTGTCATTTAGTTCCTAAAGCATTTGGAAAGCATCATGAACGCGTCTGACATAAGAACAATATTAATATCAATGTTTGGTAGCAGAATATTCAATGTTTTAATGCTATATTCATTAATTTCTTTCTTTAATCAACTCGGCATTCTGTGTTTAATATGTACATTTTTTGTGATTTTTCTCTATTATTAAACAAATTCCTATTTGTTAGTTATTTTAATTTCAAAGTGTATTTATTTTGTAGTTGATTGATGGGTCGCGGTGAACTAAAAGTATCCAGGTACGTGATTATAAACAATTAATAGGTCTCGTGATTTAAGAAATATTTTGAATGGACACATGGCGTTCAATCAGGCACCTAACGATGTGGCATCTTCGCATTACAAACATTCTTTTACTGGACTTTAAGCACTTAGAATTTTTCAAGAATTCCTTGTTACTGAATCTACTAACTTTAATTGTATACAATTTTGAGTTATCTATTTTATTTTATTATATATCCTTGTTACTCTACAATGAATATAAAAAAATGTTATATCAGATTGATTTAACTGTGAATAATATATAATGAAAATATTTGATTGCTCAATATTATGCGAAATTTTTCTAATGTATCAATGACACAGATTATTATATCCTATTTTAATATATGAATAATTATATTAAATTCTCCGTTTTAATTTACCCTGATTTATTTAATATTATTTTAATAATAAAAGCTTTATAATTATTAGTGTTATTAATATGAAACAATAAATGGAAATTAATTATTAATTACTACCTGGAAAATTATAATACACAGCTTTCATTTATGAATTGTGCTTACTGAATAGTTTATGCATTCAATTTTATTGATGGAAAAATAACATTACCAGGATTATGGAGACAATATTTCAAACTACGTTTCAATATTGAACGTATCGACTGATATTTTATTTAGTGTAACCTGACGTTTCATTAAAGCTTATAAAGATACAGATTATTTAAATAATTTTGTATTATTATGAAACGAAAAAAGTGTGTAATAATCTTCAGAGGCACTTAGAGATTTACAAACTTAAAATCAAAAAAATATTTAAATATGTATCACACAATAAATTAGACGATTAAAGTGGATCTATGTGTTTGGAACATTATCGTTATCATCACCATCTACTAGTCGAATTCGTCCACTGCTGGACATTGGGCTAATAGTAGCTAATTTTGGGCAATTCTCGTAACATTTTCCGTTCATCTGGCAACTGGTTTACCTCTACTCCTGGTAGAGTCCCTGAAATATGGACAAAATGAAATTTAAAACAGCCAATTCAACTTAATTCGCAATTGTTTTTTTTTTCTTAATAAAAATCTACCATTAAAAGTCTACCAAACAATAGCATTAGCAACTGTCAGTAGGGTGACAGTTTGTCACATCACGTTTGCGAGAAGTACTATGAATTAACACTATGGACTTGATGGTACACTTAAAAAATCAAATAGTGTACCATGAAGTCCATAGTGTTAAAGTGAACACTACTTTTTTTTAGAGTGGACCGTATTACACAGCAAACTGCACTTAATAATTTTCGTCGAAAATGATATGAATGATAATTGGGAGTTATCTATTAATCTGTGATATATGTTCTTGCGAATGAGAATATCCGAGCACTATACTTGTCAAAAACAGGAAATTCTAGACTGAGAATTACAGAAGAAACTTTAAATGGGAATAGGAATAGGAAATAGGATAAAATAGTAAAGAAGAGCTAATGAGGATAATTGAAACAATTCAACAACCATACAAAAGATAGATCAGCTTACAGAAGATCTAGCGGATATTAGTATAAAGCCAGAGCCGCAGTAGGGTGGGGGGGCGGAGGGGCGACGGCCACTAGCGCATTAAGAAAAAGGGCGGCGACGAGCTTGACTAAGGGGCGCCACATTGCGAAGGTGAGGATCTTTTTTTTTTGCTCGTCACTTGGATTTTGGGAGGTGAGGACCTTTTTTTTGCCAAGGGCGCCAAAACACAGTTTTGCCCCTAGCGCAAGTTTTTCTTACTGCGGCTCTGTATAAAGCAGTGTTTCTCAAAAGGTGGACTGCAGAAAAATGTTAGTGGTCCGCGAAAGTTTTTGTATATGTTTTTTGCAGTTATTTTGTTATTTTTTATGCACATTTTTTATGTAAATAATTTATATTTTGTTTATTTTCTGTAACCTTTCTCTGATTTTCTACAAATAGAATAAATGTATTTAGTAGCACAATAAATATATTTGTTTTCTTGCAAAAAATTAATCAACAATTATTATTAGTGGTCCACGTTAGAAAATGATGTATTTTACTGGTCCGCGGTCCGTTTTTGGTTGAGAAACACTGGTATAAAGGATAACGTGAAAAACCTGATACTTATTAGAATACCATCCTTTCATTAGGAAGAATGATGCCAAAATTTAACCTGGCTAACAGTGCCTAAGAACCAGTTTCGGTTTTCATTCTTGTTAAGAAGAAGACATTAGCTGATGATATACCTTATATAGCGTGTATTGGTTTATAAGATACCTGACAAGATTTGACACTTGACAGAGCAAGATGGAAGATTTGTATCAAGCAGAAAGTCAACCCAACAATAGGGTTATTCAGAACTTGTTCTTTACTTTAACAGAGCTGTTTATACATCTAACCAGATATATCTGTTAAAAGGTAGGGCATATATTGACCTTGTAGTTTAACAGTCTCTTCACAGACATTTTGTTCAGAATAATCCTATTACAGTATCCATAATTAGTTGTTATTGTTAGTTTTATTTGTAGTTGTTACCAACTTGTTAAAAATAGATGAACTCTAAGAACTGATTTAACATTAAAATAAATGTTAAATAACAAATGAATATTTTATTTAAATGCAGTTAACTTTAAAACTAATTTTACTCATGCAAATGTAAGAATTTAAATACCCAAGAAAACATTCAGCACTTGGAATAACAGTTTTGCATTTTCCTTTTATTTCGAAATGTAGAAATAGAATTTTTGGGTCAAGGTGTAAGAATAATGTTATTAATAAAGTTATTATTTTTTTTCTCATATAAATAAAGTAAAAAATTTACATTTTACAATATATAAATATTTATGTACATAATTACATTTAATGAATTAACATTTTCAATTAACACGCTGTATTGTCTACAAGAGGTAACTCCAACTTACATGTGAAGTAACAGCCACAATACTCAGAATGTTAAAATTATATATTTTCAAGGTAGCTTCTGGATGAACGTCACATTACTTTAAATACAAATATGCAGGGAATTTTAACAATTTTTGCATTAAATGTCATGCAAAAGAAATGGAAAATACAAAACAAATTCACTTTTATACATTTAATTGTTGTAAAATATGTTTTGTTTTAAATAATTGACATCTGGTGCTGATTTAAAAACTAAATTTAAGCGTTAAAATTAATAGAAGAGTACGAAGGGGACTAAATAATTTAAAAATATCGAAAACAAGTGTATTGGAAGACAATCACAAATTTCATAATTGGTTCTCGTATCCTTGCTGGATAATCGGATAATCGATAAAGAAGGCGATTGCCTTCTTTATCGTATCCCTGCATGCCTTTCTGTCCTTCTTCAATTCTTGTTAGTTGCAAGTATCCATGGTTTTTATATCTAACTCATCTGAGTTTACCTAGTGTTCCCAGGTGCAAAACTCTTCTAAGAAAATGGGAGGATGTGTTGGATAATGAGTACATGCTCATCTGTTCGAAAATTAGTGATCCTTGAACTATGGATCCTTGTGCTCTAATTTCTGCTAACTATCAAGCGATAAAACCTGCAACGTTTTGGCAAAATGTATCGCAAAGTTCCTGCACGAAAAGCATCTGAGTTTAGATCTTGAAAAGACTCCAACTTTTCAAGATTGGCGAATATTTGTAAAATTTTCTAGTGATTCTTCTAGTCAGGATATCAGAATCTAACCTGATTAGAAGTCCCTATCACCTAAGCCTGTACAAACTTATAGTGTTTACGATATTAATGTCCTAACACAGGACTTTCAATTTGTGATTCATTCGAATTCCCAACTGTCTCCAGTTTTCACTAGTACATACTATATACAAAAGTAACTCGCTCCGTATTTTTCTTTATTTCCAGTCAAAGAATTTAAATATTGATAATGAAATAGTTAAAGCATACACAGAATTTTGATACTTGGAAACAATTTTATTCAAGGAAAATGCAGACAGAGATAAACTAAGCAGTAGGATAAGAACTATTGACTTAGACTTAATAAGAAGAAGTTATCTCAGCAGTGACAAAACAATAGACACATAATAGAGCAATAAAATAGGAAAAACATGTTGAAAGGATGAAAGAAAAGTGACCGAAAAAGATAAAAATCTCGAAAGTGTATTCAAAGGAAAGAATAGAAGAGAGATGTTAAGTGGGAAACGTTCATTCAGAATTTAATTATTAGAGACCAATCTCTTTGAGAGACTGTCTCTTCGGGAGACTGGTAAGATGAGAGTCTATGACACCTGAGAACTACCAGTCTATAACGAAAAAAAAAAAAAAAAAAAAAAAAAACAAGAAGAATAAGAGTATCGCTTCCTGTTCTATGCATCTTTTTTTTCTTGATCGTCGCTTTCCAGCTTTTCAGATTTAATTTACACAGATCTTCAACACTATATCTTCATCTCCGAAGTCAGATCTTTCGTTTAGGCTTGTTTAATTGTAGCTAGATTTAATTGTTTTTCCGGAAAAAATTATGGTCTTTGTTACTAAGGCAATTAGCCAGAACAATTCTAATTTTTCGTTTTGCAAAATCCATGGATCCAGGATTCGGGCCCGAGATCTGGCACGTTTGTTACCACTACGCTACATCAGTCGGCGTTGTGATTCTTAACTGGTACAAAATCGCTTTTGGCGCGAATTTTCGAATCTTATATTGTTCTGAGCTGTTCAAAGTGAAGAAAATGTAATTCTGTGTCCAATAAAGTCTCGTTAAATCCAAATCATTGAATGGAGTGCATTTACCTCAATGTTATGAATTTTTTAATACGTCAACTGTCATTAATCATAATTCTGAGAGGATTGTCAGTACGCCTTGTCCGCCTTTCCACCTACAAAAATCAATATACGTATAATACAACCCTTATGCAATACGGAAATGAGTTAGATTTCACGTTGGAACTAGATTGTCAGCGCAGTAACAGTATCGAACCTCTACAGGACAAGTCCTAACAAGCAGAATTTTAAATAGTTCAGTTCAATACAGTTACATTACCTTTAAGTTGCAGGTGTGATAAAATATGGTCTCAGTATTAACAGTAAAAAAAAATGGTTATTTTTAAAGCTCGTGCACAAAGCGCACACAGCTTTGTGGATAGCAAAACATTAGTGGTATCTAGAGCCGTGCCACAAGTGCCGTGAACAAGGCCCATGAGACGCTTGTGAGCCACCATATGTAAATATAATATTTACTTTTCTTATCCAACGTGGCCAACAAATTGATGTATTTACGCCGATGTAAACCAGCGTGAGAACGAAAATTCTTCGTAATATTCTTCTTGTAGAGGGAAATATTAAACCGAACCAAAATTTTTGAAGAATTAAATTTATTTGCTGGTAATCTTTGAACATGTATTTTTAATATTAAAATCGCAGCATTTGGTTATCACGATTAAACGTAATAAATTCCGACTACCGTTTTATCTGTCCTAACATAACCTGATGTTGTAGTTATCTGAATGTGTAAAATAAAACTATTAATTCAGTATGCGTTGCCGTGAAATGGCAACGTGAACAAGTAGTAACAGGCACAGCTGATGGTGAAAATAAGCAAGTAAGGTTTACTAAATCATACCGGCGTCCTGCGTACATTATTACGTATAATTGCATAGTACGGTGACATGTTTGAGTGATATAGTAGTTTATATCAAGCAGTAGAGGAAAAAATCTACCAGGTTACGTAAGCAACTGGAATTGAGAACATAACAGATAGAATGATTCCTTAGACATATGATCTTTACGATATACATCGTGTCAACCTAAAAAACAGTATACTGAAATCTTTGCGGCAACAGATATGAACACATTTTACAGAGATTATCAAGCATCAACGTCTCTAGAGTGGTCTATATAAAATGGAACCCGCAAGGGAAGTGAAAAAGAGTTTTCTTACTATCAACTAGTGGTCCTGCAGAAATTGAAATACTTTGGCAAATCTTGGCAACAAATCAGGAGCCTAGTCCAGTGGTTTTAACCTCTGTTGCATGCAACAAATGTGCGCCACGAACTTCTGTTCTGCGTTCTGCGAAATTAAGACCATGTCGTCTTGTATATATAAATGTATGTTATTGATTTTGGTGTCCAACAAATTTTTCTTTAATTAAAATAGGATTATAGATAAATAAGATTATGGAGAGATATAGTTAAAGAGAAAGAGAGAGAATAAATTATTGTTTTTTAAGACGTGCATTCTTAATAGTGGCGTAATTCTTGTTACAACTTAACCTTGTAAAATTACTAATACATTTCTAAAATTTCTCTTTCAAAATAGCAGGATGTGCTTTTTATGTGAACTTCAGACAAAAAATTAATTAAATTTGCACAAAATCCTCTTTTCAAATTCAATTAATTTATAAATACAAATATTTTATTAATTTTATTACACAATGATAATATTATTGAATGTAAAATGCAAGTAATGTTCGGTAACAAAGAATTTTATGACCTCGTGACTAGAGAAACTTAAAAATATTTCTATTTTCAATTCCAAGGATGGGTTAACCTTCATTGGTGAAACTGGATTACTACATATTAGAAGAATGTATATGCAAAATATGAAACCTAGACCTAGAACTTATTAACTAATAACAGAGAAAACACTAATATTCTTCAAGTGCACGCGAACCACAAAATTGCATTATTATTATTATTTTTTTATTAGTTTATGGGCAATCCCTAATAATTTTTAGGGTATAAAATCATTCATCTGCTGCAACAGTTTCACAACACAGAATTTGGCAGTTTTTGAGTTATTCCAGCTTTGCCGTAATTTAGTAAGTTTAGGAAAAATACTGTCAAAAAAAGGCCACACTTTTTAGGAAGGCAGTTTTGGCAAATACTCCATTTCAGAGAGGCTAAAAGTTAGCCCGTTTGACTAAGGAAGAAGAATTATTATTGTTCCGACTTTTTGAGTTTAATTACTAATAATTGCTCAACTATTGAGCTATATTTCGTTTTCAGCCTTATTTGAAATAATATTCAATTTTATTTCCTCTGATCCAAGGGTCATAGTTGGTACCTAGGGTAGTGTGATCAAGTCTGGACCCCCCCCCTCCTATTAGTCGGCTAGCTGGTTGCTATGATTCTTGGAAGGATTAAGGGTTGTTCAATTAAACTCCACATTATAGCTAATCTACTTTAATTATGATAAGGTTTAAATATTTACACTAATTATACTAGACTTACAATTACGTCGATACAGCTAAATCCAAATGAGACACACATTCGCACACACTAGACACACTACACCAAACACTAATTTAACCACTACATGTTTCTAAATGTTGTCTCTCCACTTTTGAGCTGGTCACTACACTAACGTTCATACGGAATTACTTGTTACATTTTCAAAAGTGTCAAGTTAAAATAATAAACATGCCTACCCTTATCTTGAATGCCCTTTCTAAGAAATAGATAATTTTTTATCATTTAACATTTTAAATATTTTACTCTAATTGAATGATATACAGAATTTATTTATGAAATTTTATTTATGAAATAATACCAAAATTACCTCCCTTACAACAAACATTGAGTAGAGCTCACAGACGTCTTTGAAATTTACCTAGAACTATGTTAAATATATACAGTAGAACGTCGATTAATCAGGACGTCGCTTATTCGACCGCTTATACTATTCATTATATTATTTTTACAAACATTCCGGTATTTGAAAATTGCGATAAATAAGATGCACAGTTGTGGTTAAACACTGATGGCAGCACTCCTGGCTTTCAAATTTTAAATGAATACGAAATTTTGTCTATTGAACTAGAAAAAACACAGGATTCTGAAACCAGTGATAGTGATGAAGACGAAGAACCTACACAAAGTGGGCCAATCTATGAAGAGGTTTTGCATTGGAAACAGTAATGTCTTGGTATGAACGATAAGAAGAGTGCATCTCGAGTCAACTACTTATCTTAAAAAGGATGCGTGATTTGGTCGTGAAGAAAAGAGGACAAGAACTGGTTCAAAAGAAATTAAGTGATTTCTTTACAAAATAGTTATCTTAGGTTAGGATGTTAATTAAACAAATATGGAAAAGTATAACTTATGTAAACAATAAAACATTTGTATGTACTTGTTTTTTCTATCAGATCGATTATCCGAAAAAAATCGTTTATCCGAACTACCCTTGGTCCCAATTAGTTCGGATAAGTGACAGTCTACTGTATATTTGTTTATTGGTTTTCTGTCGATCAGTCGGCATGTAAAATCTCGTGAACTATATCTTGTTATGCCGTTGAACTGTAGGCCATAGTTGGTAGCTAGAATTTTCCTTAAAACTATCCTAAACATGAGATATAAAGTACTAAGGCTATTTTATCTTTGCTTATGGATCCTTACATGCATGTAATTATAATGCTGTCTCTCACAATGAGCTTTTTTTATGCAATTGAAACTTTTTGAGCTTCGTTATCAAAAAGTCTAGTATATCACGTCCTCAAACCTTTGTGTATAAATATAAATGTGCTTGTAAAAAAACAGAATGTAGCTTTGGTATAAAGTTGTGCAAGATTTACGAATAATGAATCTGTTGTGAGCAGTGAGCATGGTTCTAATAGTCTTGTTCTTTTTTGCAGAAGGTCGAGAATGTGTAAACTGTGGTGCAACAAGCACGCCACTTTGGCGTCGTGATGGTACGGGACACTACTTATGCAATGCCTGCGGATTGTATTACAAGATGAACGGACAGAATCGACCGCTCATTAAACCAAAACGAAGACTGGTAAGTAAACTATTTTATTTACTCGTGTTCTACACAACTATTGATTAAAAACAAATTAAAATGATTGATAGATTGATGTAATAAGGAAGTTTTCATGCTGATGTAAAATGAGACTTTTTAAATAATGATGTTTGAAGATTATTAGGTCAATCCGGACCACATACTTAGAACTAAATTACATTTAACTTTTTTAGTATTGTTAATACCATTGCTATTTACTTTATTAACTACTAGCTAGTTTGCCCGTATTTCGTACGGTTCTTTATGTGCATTGTACGGTTCTTTGTTTGCTGTAACGGAGATGATTAGTGAGATCTTATCAAGCGAGATATTTCAAGTTTCTAGATAGCGCTCCCCATAGGTCCCCAAATACATATCTGCTTTATAAACTGCATTGAATAGAGAAGAATTGTTTCTTCACTCTTAACAACAGAGATATATCAGCTTATAAATTATATTCCCCTTGGCCTCCTAAATAATCTTATTAGAAACTGCAGAACATAAAAGAAATGTTTCCTTATTCTCATTTTCTCATTTACTTTTAATCATTGAGAACTTTAATGTAAAGAAAATTTGGTAAAATTTTTGGCGTACAGCAACAATGGCTATTTGCGCGCAACACAACCCATCTAAATGACAAACAAATACTAACAAGAATAAATTTAACATTAAATAGGAAAATAAAATTATATGCACCGGTATTTCAAGTTTTTAATTTTAGGGTGTTCTTCCGTAACTCCCCAAATATTCATCCAATCGAAAAGTGTATTGAACCAATGATTTGTTTTCTTATTATACACAATTTTTGTAACATAAATTTTTTGCTGTTGAAATAATAAGGGAGATCTCCTAAATGAAAAATGCATAGAAATAAAAGATTTGTTTTCTTATTTTAAACTATTTTTGGCATATATGATTTTGCTGTTAAACCAGTAATAAAGGAGATATATCTAGATTCCAGTTTTAGGGTATCCACCGTAATTCCGGAAATATTAAATTGAAAAGAGCATATAACAAAAAAAATTGTTTTCTTATTATAAATAATTTTTGTCATACGCGACTTTGTTGTTCAGTCAATACTAAGAGAGATATTTCATAATTTTATTTTGCTCCCCCGTAACTCCTGAAACAAAGATCTAAATGAAAAATGCTTTCTTATTTGTAATAAAAATAGTTGTTTTCTTATTTTAAATTGTTTTTATCATATACGATCTTGCCTTAAGCCAATAATAAAGAAGATGTATCTAGATTTCACTTTTAACGTGTCCCCCCGTAACTTCCTAAATATTCATTAAATAGAAAAGTTGCGTACAAAAAAAAATTAGTTTTTTTACTATAAACAATTTTTGTCATACACTTTTTGTTGTCAATAAAAAGGGAGCTATTTCAAAAGTAAAACTTTAGGATGTCCCCCATAACTCTCCAAATATTCATCTAAATAAAAATGCATAGAAATAAATTTGTTTTCTTATTTTAAACTATTTTTGTTATATACGATTTTGTTTTTAACCAAATAATAAAAGAGATATATCTTGATTTCGGTTTGAAGGCGTCCCCGCCGTAATTCCCCAAATATTCATCTAAATGAATATATATATATATATATTAAACAAAAAATATTTGTTTTCTTATTATAAACATTTTTTGTTATATACATTTTTCTGTTCAATAATAAGGGAGATATTTAAAGTATGTAAGCAAACAGTTTAACCCCGAAACAACCCATTAGAATATGAATTTTGAGATGCCATATACCTGCGCCCTGGTTCTACTCTTACCATCGTCCCAAATTTCGTTAAAATATTTTCAGCCGTTTTTGCGCGAATCTTGGACAGACAGACATCGATTCATTGCAAATATTGTTTTATAATCACCTGAAACGTTTAGAAACAAAATACTCCTATAATATGAGAATGAAAGAAAATATTTAAAAAAATAACAGGCAGTCCACAATTTTATTAATATAGATTTAAAAGAAATGGTCTCCATCGTCTTTGAGTTTGGTGGTGTCTTGTTGACATGATGAAACTTAATTTCGGAGATCACTCTTCGCGATCTCGAACCAAATGTGTAATTTCATGGCTGAATAGTGACTTCATTTGGGTGACCCAGCGTTTATGATGTCTGTTTCTCGGCTGACGTCTATCTACTTTCCCTTACACGATTAACCTTTCCATGCCGTCTTCTCGTTTCGGTATATGTCTAAAATATTGAGGGACGAGTTGGATTGTCCTTGTCATCAGTTTGCGATGTTCTTCTAAAATTGAAATATTTGAACTGAGCTACCCAGTTTCTAGCTGAGAAATAAATTAAAAATGTCGTTGCCAAAACTATCTACATAAAAACCCTTCTAGGTCCCACCCTTTTCATCCCTAAAACATAATAAAACCAAGGGATAACTCCCCTAAAACTTATTAAACAAAAATTCTTGTCAACCGTAGGTAGGTTAATTTAAAAAACATATTTTCATAGACTAGATCGTACAGTATGATATGCTACCGTCCATCCACTCATTCAAATTTCACCTTTAATACTCTATTGAATAGTGATGAAAATTGTAAAACAACCTTGCAGCTGCTATTGTACAACAAAATATTACGATAAAAATCATAGATGGAGATAGTAATAAACACAATAGGTTAAAGAAATGGATTGAAAAATAACAATACAGAATGAGGGGCTTGCATTCAATTTAGTTAAAAAAAGAAATGGTACTGGTGTGATCTGGTTTTCCGGGAGACATTTTGAATCCACGCCTTGAAATAATAATTAGATTTATAAATAAGTTTCAACAGTTGGTGGTATATTTACCTATTACAAATGCACTTAAAGCAACCATTGATATATCACAAAAGAATGTTGAAAACAAGGTTAAATATTTTTAAATTATTTAAATGCAGTTCAGACCTTAACCTTAAACTTAAAATAAGATAGTAATACAGTGGGATATGCCACAACGAATGATGTTACAACGAACGAATGCTACAAGGAAATGTTTTACATCAATCCTAGCATCAATTATTGAGATTTTTTCACAATAATTGATGCTAGGATGCTAACGATGACAGATGCTATTGTCCAGTGGTCTTTAACCTTCTGACATCTGCGGAACCCTACAGTTTAATTGCCAATTCTTTGGAACCCCAAGGCAAAAAGCCACAATAGGCTGTATTTTTTTAATTTTAAGGTCAAACGTATTAAAATAATAATTTAGATGTATACTGTTGAATTTAGTCTTGATCAAAATTGATATTTTATAGCTGACTATATATTTATATTTTTTAAATGTAGGTATAATATATTGTAACTGAAATATGTCTTCTTTTTACGCTAAATATTTTTTTTTTTCACGATATAATTAATTTACCAGCTATTAATTATCATTTTATTTAGTCGTCCTGTTGTCTTGACTTTATAAAAAGTTGTTATATACTTAAGAGAAGCAGTCAACAGTAACAACTCATAAGTACTTTAAATCACGCCGACTATTATTTGTAAACATAAATCAACATTTTTAGACGTTACAATTTTCTCCATTAATCTCACAGAATTTATCTTTCGAAATACATGGAATCGAATAGTTTTAAAATTGAACATCGTGTTTCAACAACAAAAAGGAAGTTATTTGCTTAGTAAACTAATAACTTCATACCCAGTCTCGCTTCAAATACTGTTACAAAGTTTTCAGTGAAATATCACAAGATGCTTCAAGATATTTTAATTTTCTTGTAGTATATAACACAAACATGCAACTTAAGAAACATAAGAAACACGAAATAGTTTTCGAAATAACCACTTCTGGTCGTTATACAGCGTTTAAGTCTCTGTGGCTACACGTCTATAGATTTACAAAGGGTTTCTACAGAAAAACCCTCCATTGGCTTCATCAGACTAGCGATTAAGGGTGTTTCTTTTTGCTAGCCATGTTCTGAAGCATCATATATAATATTTGTTGCTCTGAGGTTTAAGGCCAGAGCTGTTAAACGGTAAATCAGAAAAATAAAGATCGGTACATTGCTTCCAAGCCACTGCTGCGCAGCCTGCTTTGTTGGCTTGCGTTGAATCTTACTGGAAGCTTCAGTGTTGACTTCAGTTGAGTTGTTTAGGTCTTTAACTATCAAATTCAACTTGGTTTTCTAGTAGACTTTGACCGTCGTTTTTATCCCATTCTCGTAAAAATTAAGTTTAGTGATACCGTCATAGCTCCCTCACCATCAAACCATAAATGAAGCATGGTAATGTTCTCTCTGGATCGCCGTCGCTTTGTCACAAACTTCTCGAGTACTTGTAGTATACCTCGTGTAAATTAAGTCACCCTCAAAATATTTCCTTGGCAAGCCACATAGCGCTGGAGACGGTTCTTCCAATCCTCATAGCAGTGCTGGAACTCGGATACTGGAATAGCTTTCAGCTGGTCAGTTTTGAGTTTCCCAAAATGACGTCCCTTGAGGTTATTTTTCAATCTGAGGAAAATTTCAGGCTAAGGAGCCACAGGAATGTTTTTATTGGCCAAAAACTCGTTTATTGAAATTGCTGTGTGACAAGGCGCCTTGTTGATTCATTTTCAATCAACTCTCTTCCTTCTGAAAATGCCTTAAACCACCAAAAAACCTGGGTTCTTGACAAAAAACTGTCTCCGTAGGTCTGCTGAAGTTTTGCAAAAGTTTCCGATGCACTGGGCCCAAGTCTGAAGTCCAAATAAAAAAACCTGATAGCACACCGTTGCTCGAAATGAATGTCACTCATTTTTAGTAAGCACTAGAAACTGTTTCACGAAAAAAATCACTATGGAGAACAAAATTACTCTAGCGAATTCAAACTCATACTGAAGGCGTATCACATGTTCACCTGCCGCCCCTCCAAGTCCCACGTCCCAAATGTTGCCAGACCAAACGCTATGTTGCCAGTCTGCTTACTTAATTTACACACCTGGTAAACCAGGTTGTTTAGGCTGTTGAAAGACTCCTGAATATTAAAAATATTTTCATGAAAATCTTTCAAGAAACCCTTCGTAATTCTATTGACGAGTGGCCGCAAAGACTTAAGAGCTGTGTAATGGTCAGAGGTGTTCATTTTGAAATCTGATGTTTAAGATGTATCTATGTTTTATATACTAAAAGAAAATTAAAATATATTAAAGCATCTTGTAAGTTATTATTTCCAAAATGTAAGTGTTGACCTAAAAAAAGGTTCTCACTTGACTAAAATAGCTCATGAGCTTTAAAATTCAAGTGTGTTCCTTTTTTAGTTCGGGGGGGGGGTCTCAAGCCCCTGAGCACCCCCTGGATGTATTTACAACAACTTGTTTTGCTTTTTCCATTCCCAGTTTTCGATTCTTGTTTTCATCGCTATAGCTTGTAGCACTATATTCAAAAAAACTAAATTTTTAAACTAAATTTTAAATCAAACTTGTTTTTTTTATTGTAAATCAATTAAAGAGATCCCAACACTTTTTGTGCAAAGTAATATTCGAGTCTTCTTAATGGTTTCCTAAAATTTTAATCATGTGAAAATTTTTTTTACAAAAAATTTTTTTGGTCAGGTATTAAGAACTTCCTTTTTATGTCTCGTATCTTTAGGTCAATGATTAATTAGAACATTGGTCGACTATGAATATATTTTTGCATATCAATTAGCTGTCAAATTATTGACATACTTAAAGATATTCAGTACATCCATAAATATAAATATCGGTTTAATAAATATTTATTAAATGCCCGAAGAAAGACTTATGAAAAGTACATATAATTTAGGCAAATCGGCTTAGATAATTTACTGCTTTGATAGTTTTTAGAACCGCTACTAATAAAAAACTGGAACAGTATTTTGACTTACTAGTAGGTTAGACATTAGGATTAAATCCCGTATTCTTGTTCGGAATTTTCACTTTTTGATACTGTGTAGTCAGCTTATTACGTATTTAAAATGAGTACCTGATTATGTGTTGGATAATTTTCGAAACGTACGCTGACTTTTCATTTAACGGTCAAAATATAGAAACGGAGAACTTACATTTTCTGCCATATCCGCCATCTAATCGTTAGGAACCTCGAAAAGTAGATACATTGCAATAAACTAACTATGAAAAAAGAAAAAAAACAAGATTATGGCCAATCACAACAAGGAGGAAATCAGAACTGAAGAGGAAAATATTGCATATGCGGATGAAGTTATCTATTTAGGATTATTTCGTTCAATAATCCTAAATAGATAACAAAGGAAAGAAATCCACCGAAGAATCAACTAAGGATGAAAAAAAAAAACGTTTTTAAAAAGTATTTTCATAGTAAGCTGTCTTCAACATTAAAAAGCAACAGCTGCAGAATTTCTACACTATCATATGGCTGTCAAACTTGGTCCCTGACCCAGAACCAAATTCAAAAACTACGTTCAAACCAATACAAGATGGAACGGTCTATTATGTGAATTAGAGTATGAGACAGAGTCAGACTAAAGCTTCGTTTATAATAGTTCCATAACTTAATGCTTAACGCATCCATAAAGATGGGACAAAAGGATTTCACTGTTTCATCTGTTTCTAATAAACCCCACGTCGGTCACCGTGGCGTAGTGGTTTGTGTAGCAATACACTGACTTCTCGGCCATGGGGACTCGGGTTCGAATCTCGGTTATGGCATGGATATTTGTGTTGTCCAAAATTGTACAATGGTCAAGTTATCAAAAATAAAATGCATCTACTGGAAAGTCAAAAAAAAAAACAGCAAAAAGAGTACTGTGATTTTATGCTTTGGTTTTGCTATGTATTTATTATAATCGAGGCTTAAAAGATTCAGAAAAGGGACAGGAGTAGCTGAGTTAATTTTTGTAAATCTTCAAAATGGAAATGGACAGAAAATGGACAGGAAATGGACACATTATGAGAAGATAGTAACACATTGGCTTCCTAGGGACATGATCAGAAGATGACGTTATGTCATTTGATGTTTATTCAATATTTAATTCTTATATTTTTTTCTTTTTCTATGTGTTTGTTATGTAAACGTGTAAATTAATCGGAATAAAGGGTTATTATTATTATAATCGTAGGGAACCTATTATTATTAGTTCGTCAAGATGTCGACCAGCATCCACCGACCGCTCACTTTGGGCTTATCGAAAGCACGTCATGTAATAGATGAGATCAAATACACACGGCTGCTACCCAAACTCTGGTGAAATGCAGTCGTAGAGATTATTCCAGATAAACTAAATGAAGCTAAAAAAATAGAAAGCTAAAATTTTAGTTTAAAAAATGATACCGAAACTGCAATTAGAATAGGAAAATACAGTGGTACCTTGACTTACGAGTTTAATTCGTTCCGTGACGGAGCTTGTAACTCAAATTACTCGTATGTCAAATCAATATTCCACATTGGAATGAGTTCGGCAAGAATCATTAAATAGAGTCGTCGAACGCCCAGTTGTAACTTATTCTGGTGTTTCTTTTGAATAAAGTCTGAAACATTCCCAACATTTCGTTCATCTCACTTGTAGAGATAACCTCCTCCGCTCGTAATTCGAATTTTAGCTCTCAACTCAAAGCAAAACATCGTCCGAGAGACGGCTCGTATCTCGGAAAACTATTTAGTTGGGACACTCGTAAGTCAAGGTACCACTGTATCTGTGAAATTTTACCAAGTGTTTCTTTGAAGAACATTTTACAAATATTAGTGATCCCTCAAAATATTTATAATCTACGTCTATGAAGTCACAGTCGATTGAATAGGGGTGGTTTATTTAGGACACGCGTCAACGTCAAACTTATGGGCTTGGTAAATTTCCTCAATACAAAACTTCTCAAAGTGGAGAGCCCTTTTATACAAAGCGTTTTAGAAGTTACAAACAGAATTTTTAGTTTTTCATTCAGAAAAATATGCACCATATAGAGAGTTCAGGCATACTTGAAGACTTCGACGGTCTAACGGACAGTAGAAATAATTGCTAAACATTGTTTCTTAAGGCTATGTTACATGTGTCAAATTTTAAATGAATGTTACACCAAATAATCTAAATAAGTTGTACCATGCTCACGCTAGAATTTCTGTCGGGTTATGCCTCTATCTTTTCTTAAATCTTCACACTGGCCCACGGCTGTTATTCCTCGATCTTAAGTCATTCTGTCCTCTCTTGTATCTTTTATCATAATATTTTATGATAGTATTGGTACGGTATACGTTCGTTTAGACCACAAAAATCATCAGATCTAGTATAGTCTGTTTCTTTGGTTTAAGCGAAACTAGATTTTGAATTCTACCGTTTGAACTATTTACCGTTTAAGTGATGTTTTTGATTATTTTGTTTAGCAATAACCCACTTCAAACCATAAAAGGAGAGCTCATGACAACTTACAAAAATGAAAATTCCAGTTTGTTCCGCTTAAACGTTTGAAATAGCTTATATTACAAAATTATATATATATATATATAAGTTTTTTTAAACTAAATTGTTAGTATTTCCAGAAACGTTTAATTAAAATTAATGTATGTTTGTTGTGGTAAAAAATTAATTAGACCTAAAAATGTCAAAACAATTATACCTTTTATTCCTTATAAGTCTAAAATTTTAACCAATTTAAAATACAAAGTAATAAATCAAAAAATAAAAAATCAATTGAGGTGAGATGGACAGCATTCATCAATAACTAGTGGCAGTTGTCTGTGAAAGGTGCTACTTAAGTTTTAAATATTTAACCCGATAATAATGTGGTCCGGGTTGTATTTGCATAACGCGTGACACCTGTTCACCACAACGCCCCGCCGTGGACACACCGAATATTACTGATTACGTCACTTCACCCTAACACCCACACAGTTGGACATTCATAATTTATCCCCTTACCATTTCAGAGACGTAGAAAAAATTTAATTTGAATTTGTGATTTTATTCACTTCGACTTAGAAACTGAATGCAATAATTTTCATTTTCTTCTTCTTAAGCAAAGTCGAAAAACGATTTGCACTGTTGATTAACTATATGATCTTATTCCAGTAGTCTTCTTCTTCTATTAGAACTTTTTTTGGCCTCACTCTCATAAGTCTTCTGCTTAAGCGAAGCCTAAAAACGATTTGCACTTCTGAGTAATTATATGATCATATTCTACTAGTCTTCTTTTTTGTTCACTGTCAGTTGGGTTGTCTTTTGGCCTCACTGACAAGTCCTCCATCTTGATCTGTTAATTGTCAGGTCTTTCCATGCCTTGTGTGTACTAATACAATAGGTGTAGATCTTTTGTTTGCTCATGTCTTCGTCTCTTGCGAGGTCTTCCTACAGGTCGACGGGTATTCAATCTTCCCTCCTAACCATTTTGTCCTTCCTCATCTTCATCTTGTCTGTTTATTATAATCGACTACCTCTCATTTCTTGTGTGATCTTCAACCTTGAGTATAGTTCTCGGATGTCTTTGTTCTTGCGGATTCTGCATTCACCAATAATTTGAAGTTCCATTTAAATTACGATTCGGCGTAATATTTTATTTTCATATGAGGTTTTGTTGATCTCGCTTTGTTAAGGTCAATGTTTCGGAGCCATACATAAGTATGGCACGTGCTATTACTGGGTATAACCTGATCTTGGTATTCCTAGACAGAAGTTTCGTTTTGAAGAGGGGACCAAGTGCAAAATACGATACATTAGCAGATTTAATTATGTTTGTAATTTCTTACTGCATCAGATTTACCTGATTTTAGATCAGATTTCATTTTATACGATGCTATAGGACGTTCCATACTTAAACATGGCTCCGAAATATGGACCTTAATAAAGCGAGATCAACACCTCATAGTCTTCTAAAATAAAATTTTATTTTTCACCTCGCTGTTCTTTGGTCATAATGCCTAGGACACGAGATATTTAAACATATGCATAACAACCGGGTATAATCATCGGGCATAATGGATCCATAACGCCCGCTCATTAGCTCATTACGCCCTCATTTTTTTTTTCACCCGTTTAAATAGAAAATATATCGAATAAATAATAACTAACTTTATTTTAGTACTTATAAACATCAGAACTTACTAAAATAAAGAAATCAATAACTTTACGCATCCAAATATGTGAATAATGTTACTTACCAATTCTTGAAAATACGACAAGAATACAGTCCCATTTATGGTCGGAACCTTATTTTTAATTGCCATAGTCTAAAGGTTTCATATTCTTTTTCATATTTATGTTTTGATTTAGTTGGAAACAAACTTTTTGTTGCTTTTTGTGCATTTATGTTGATATATTCGGGCAATTCTTGCATATATATTTCAATTTTAATATTAATTCTGACAATTAAACAATTAAACAAAATCATCTGTTTTTTGCCTATAAATGCATGTTTATTGTCCTAGGCTACCAGATCTATTTATTCGGTGATTAGCCTCGTTGCAGAAATAGGCCGATGTAAATTAAATAAATAAAATAAAAGATCTATTTATTTTGACTTTTTATTTATGTGGAGGCAAGTATAACTATCAGTTATTTTTTACTTTTTATTTTATTTGAAGTGAAAAATAAAATCTTGTATGCACCATTGGCACTACTGGATGATTACGTCCATCGAACGACATCCACCCCTTGGTCCAGAGGCCCTTGTGTTGTATTACGCCACTCTCCGGGCGTAATAATATTAGTAACACCCTTGGTGCATAAATAGCTATTACGTCGAATATTTGGCTTCATTTTAATTAATGATAAATGTAGAATCCGTAAGAACAAAGACATCCGAGAACTATACTCAAGGCCGAGTACCACACAAGAACTGGGAGGTAGACGATTACAGTGGATAGGACAATGAAGATGAGGAAGGATAAAATGGTTAGCAGGATATGAGAGGGAAGATTGAATACCTATCTTTATGAGCCACCTAAGGTTTGGAAAGTTAGTAAGTTAAAATTTCTGGCTCTACAAAAGCCTTGGAAACCTATTATTATTTATTACTGGCCGATAGATAATATCATTTAATTTCTATATATCCGAAGCGCGTTATAACGACACATCGTTGACCGGGAAAACGTAAACCGGAGTGTTATTGTATTTTCAATGTTCGTTCGAGCTAGGCTAATAGAATTATCCAGTGGCATGTACAATGACAATGACACTCCTTCAAACTTAGACTGTCATTTTTTTGTGTGTCCCAAACCTTAACACGATTTGGCAGTGACAAATTTCACGCAAATAATTTATGAATCGAGCAAACATTAGAAACACCATTTCCGCAACAGTAGCTCCACTGTGGCAGATAACTCAACTATAAAACTATATACGAAAGTATCACGATCTTAGCTCCATAGTGTTAAGGTGTGGTTAGGTACAATGCTTTCTTGATCCAATTTGAATAGCTTAAGGCAACCAAAAAGTCCGCTAAGCGAAAATCACTTTCCAAGCCGACGATACTATGTGATTTGTTACGCTGCCGTCAGATGTCTCCTACTATTCAAATGACGTCATTATGATTGACTTATTAAATCATTTCATTTTACGGTAATTACTGCCAGTTTTGGTTACCGTGAAATGTAATTACCTACGGATATGGGTTGGGAATTTGGAAGATACAGGTAGCATATGTCAAGAAAAAATTAGAGGTTAGCTGATATGTAGGATGATGAACGAAATATGCGTAGGAGATAATGGTGTACACTGCTGTTAAAGACCAATTCACACTTTTACATCTGTCAATAAGGTCTATTTATTTCAATAAATAATAGATTTAACATTTAACCAGTTACTAGAAGAGTTTAAGTACAAATAACTAATTATTATTGTACATTGATTAAATTCATATATAACCGTGAAAAGGGGGCGAAGAGGACACCGACCCCGGACGCCTAATCTAGGGGGCGCAAATATCGACAATACGTCGAACGTTTCGGGGGTTAGGAGGGAGGTTGAGGATTAGGAGGGGCGCCAAATGCAGGCTTTGCCCCAGGCGCAAAATTTCCTTCGCACGGCCCAGAATTCATGTGTATATTATGTCTTTATTGTATGATTTCGAAAAAATAAATAATATCAGAAGAGTATATAATATACAGAGATTCAATGTAATGGCAAAATTTATAGAAATATGAGAACTTTAATATTCAATTTTAGAAACTTTCATTTTCTGTAACTTTCCCTGACTCTTCATATATGAAGTCAACGTTGCAGTATGACATTTTGACCGATCCTATTATATCTGTATAAACAGGTTGCGATATGTGACAAAAGTATAGGTTTGTCTTTTTTTGGTTTTGTATTAGGTATGACCAAAAAACCCATATTATGTCACTCTGTAACGTGTCTGTCTGTACGGTAGAAATTGTGGCGAAATGGCTATTCCAAAGGAGTTGAAATTTGGTATGCATATACAGCTCTTTGACCCACATATAAGAAAATACTGAGAATTCAAAAAACTATACCGAAAAAAAAAAAATATTTGACGAAAAAATAAATATTTTTTAAAAATTTTGAGTATAGCATCAAATAAAATTTATTTCAATAATTTTTCAAACCTTTGCCGCATACCCTATTTCTCAGAGGGGTTGGTCTAATAATCTGAAAAAAAATCTCTTGTGTCGTTGAAAAATATATCTAATTATTTTCTTAAAATATATTTCTTCTTCTTCTTCAATCAAAATAAAGCCCATAAGGCGTAGTTAAGGAACAGAAAGTTGTTTTTTTAAATTTATTTTAACATGAATTTTGTCAAAATCATATTAAAAACTTTTGTCTGACACCCTGTAACTCAACTTAAACACGCAATGCACATTATTGTGAACTGGAATAATACAACAGCAATTTTTGATCTAAAAATTAAAAGTTAAAGAATTTGCAACACCATCCTTATAATATTTATCTGACTGACTGGAGAACTGGGCAGCTGTAGCTGGATCGTGAAACGAGCACATATCGTAATTGAATACGCTTGTAAGTTTCTAGATGGAAGCACATAGTTATTCTTTCAAAAGTCATAGAAATTTATGATTTTTAATAAGTACCCACAGTTTATTATCACTTAAAAAATGCCTACAAAACCCTGAAATATGTGAAAATTCACGTTACATAATTTTGGTATTGGTTGACATAATTTTTAATCCTTTGTCCAACTTTTTAAGCATATTTTTAGGATTCAGCTATATAGGCTATTCCAAACGTTTAAGCGGAACTAAATTGAATTTTAAGTTGTCACGAACTCACTTTTTACTGATTGAATAGCGCTTTTCCTGAACAAAATGATTTAATCTCATTTAACCGATAAAAATTACTAGTTTTCAAAATCTTGTGCGCTTAAACCAAAGAAACAAGCTACACCTACTTAATTTATATTTGAAAATCAAATATTTCATATTAATTTTCCAATGCTTCCAATATAAAAAACATGATCTCATTAAGTTTTTTTTTTACTCACTAAAAAATCGTATAAAAAATGTGATCAAAATTGTAGAGCAACATTTAATAAAATTAATGTTACGGTCGTTGAAATAAGACAATAAAAATAGCTTTATTAAACCGCGGTAGTACAGCATATTAATTCGAAGGCGAACAAAAAAATCTAACGGAACTTCTAACTCGTATATTGTTCAGAGTCAAAAAACGAGAGATATATGAGTACTTTCTATCACCGGATATGGATAAATCGTCCGATCGAAACCTAAAATTAATTCTGTACAAACCTATGATTTGCGAAATGGATAATATGGGCGTATGTTAAGTTCTCTGACCTGATCAGTATACTTGGCTGTTCCTGAAATACCTGAAAAATGCATAAGAATCGCCTTAAGCAACGTTTGATATAAACATATGCGTGGAACACAACTTTGCTCGACGAGAAAATAAACTCTATGATGTGTATGACATTCTGTAAAAATCCATCTAGATGTTGGATCCTGAACTTGATATTATATCAAGAGGGGATAGAGATCACATTTGTGTGTTGTAGATAGTAATGTATGTTAATATATGTGCTCCACATATTATCTTTGTCGGCTTGAGCCTTAAGACGTGCTTTACTACTGAACCCAGCTTCTGCTCAGCATCGCGTATCCTGCCACATTAAAATAAATTACTATAATTTTGCATCTTTCGTTGCTATAGTAATTGGTGTGATGGGTTCAGTGTCAACTACGTATTTCAATCAGACCAATGAAGATACTGAGGTGTCTTCAACAAATAAATTAGCAACTTTGTAAAGAATTTTTTGTAACAGACTCGCGTGATCCACAATAATAAATGCTACTTTTTTAAATTTTAAACACGACGAAGTCAGGTTTTCATGAAGTAGATAATTACTACAAAAATAATTGAAAAGTGCAGCGAATGAGTCAAGAACGGTGGCCAAAGACAGCATTTAGTTGGAATCCAAAAGAAAAACGAAGCTGGTAACTACGTAAAAATTGGAACTAAAAAGCAACAAGCTGTGGAATAAACTAAAAAATAGAGTAAAATTTGAAAATGTTATGAGAAATGCTCTTGAAGAATAATAAATAATGTCCATATAAAGCATTTATATAAATTTATTTATAGTTTATATTTATTATAGGAATTATTTGAAATGAAAATTATAGATAGAACCGATTTCTGCAACTCTACATTTCTATAACCGATTTTAACCACAAAACTGTATAGTTAATTGAAATTTTTGACGCACTGCATCACAGGCTATTTGCGTCTACGGAGCCTAATTAATATCACATGGTTGACCAAAATAAATTCAATATGAAAACAAAAATATATAACTGGAAAGATTTTGTATTTTTTATTTAAACTTTGATTGACCCCCCCCCCGTTGCTTAGTCCTAGAGTCGCCACTGAACAGTACTATAGTTCTTATGCCCTGCGAATATTGTTTTCTAGAGTAAAGTCTGTTCTACGGTATACGTTTCTTAGCACTACGAATTTTTTTTGTTGCCTTTTTTGGTATAAAAAGTATAATGTGAAACACAATACTTTCAATGCTATCCGACATCCAACTCAACTTCTAATACTACCCCCAGTCAGATTTTATTTGAAGTTTCAATACTCTTTCAGGTGTACCAACTTTACGTTTATTTTTATGCTGTACTGTTCTACTTTTGAGCAATCCTGACTGAGATTTGGTATTGTAAATAAAATTTATATTGGCTAATGGTTACTACGAGGGTTGCCTTTTATATTTCGGGATTTGAGATCAGAAACAATTTTTTATCAACAAAAGTGGCTTTATTATTTTTCAAAATATTCTCCATGAAGATCAATACACTTTTGCATACGTTTGAACCAATTTTTGAAGCACTCTTTCCACTCCGATTGAGGCTTTTTCCACTGCGGTTGTCAAATTATTTGGGATCCAACGTGAACAAATATTTTGACGGCTAAATGTTAATGTATGCTGGTCCCACTAATACCCCAGTATACCTCAATTTCACGATAAGTCACATGACGATCTTGCAGTATCAGTTCACGCACAGCATCAATGTTTTCCTGAACAACTGATTTTGGACCTTCACGAAATTCGTCCTTAAGCGAACTACGGCTACGATTGAAGGCGACAAACCATCGATGAACAGTAGTCCTTGATGGTGCTTCATCGCCAAAAGTCGAATTTTTCATCGATGCACTGTTGTTGGGTTAATCCATGAAAGTTGTAAAAAATAATCGCTCGAAAATGTTCACGATTTAATTCCATTTTTAGCCGTGATGAATGTTTTCAAGTTATTGTAAACCACACAAATAGCGCTCGTACGTCAAAACGTTCTGAGTACGTATATCGTTAAAAATGTCAAACTTTACGATAGAAGCGTCAGTTGCCAAATAGCAGCACTAGTTTAGCTCAATCCTGAAATATAAGAAGCAACTCTCGTATAATTAAATATATACTAGCATAATTGAACGATATTTATAAACTGGTTATTATAACCTAACTTTTATCCGTTACTTTAAATTGTTAAGTTGGCAGTGAGAAGTAGGTAACAGAAGTTGTTGAAGGCCTATTTCTGCCGCTTTTTACTTCAGAAGTTAGTTTTAAAAGTTTGATAGTGTACAGAGAAGTGTAATGTCAAACAACAGCCTTAGCAGTACATTTCCAGTGGTTAAACATATTGACAAAAATAGGCGATTACCTTCGCAGGAGTTGTACGTACGTCATGCGTCAGGCTTGAGCCTCACAAGACGGTTACCTGATGAGATAAACTACTGGTAACTGCTGGTGCACGATTATCCTAATAATAACGTTTTATACCAGAGCTGATTATGTTAAACGGTTAATGGAATGGTAATTAGATATGTCGTCTTGTTTTATGTTCATATAAACTGCATAGAATTATATCAACAACCTATCATTGGTGGTTCTTAATTAATTGTTTGTTTACCGGGAGGATGTGAGGTGATGAAAAAGAGTATGATTTACAAAGGAAGAACTTATGTTTAGATGATAGAATATTATAGTGAAAAACTATTTCACGATAATATTAATTGAGGAAGATGTAATATGAGAAGTGAAAATAATATTCAATTCATGTTATTAAAATTGTTTTTATAAAATTATTGTTTAAGTAACATTACAACTTTATTCAAATCAAGGTAATAAGCCTACAGGCATCTTCTTGAAAAAGATATCGATGTTAAACGAAGATTGTAATATCAGTCCGTTTCAATAGGAAAACTGTTAGTGACGTCGTTGTCTTTCTGCCCAACTTAAACGTTTAATTAGTGACGCTGAATATTTGGCGAAACTACCAAGTAAAGATATAACGCTGCTTAGACTCCCAAGCCGAACAAAGCTACTGGAACGAACAGGCACGCATCTAGTGGGGACCCACAAACTTGCCCCCGCATGAAGTACTAAATTTTTTCTGGATCGATTTGACTGGTTTCACTTCATTAAGCCCAAAAAAATCATAATTTTTCAAAGATGGAAAGGCCATTTTCGGACTGCTTTCATCTTTTTATCTTCAAAATTTCGATTTTTTAAAGGTATGTTCGAAAAAATAAAAAAATTCAATAAAATTATTTGTGAAGTAAAGAATCTATTTAAGTTTACCTTAGGATAAATATCAAGTCACGTGTATATATTATATTATATGGATGTATATATGTATGTCCGCCAACTTCAAAACGTATTTCAGAGTGTCTGTAATGCCAAAAAGTTTGAGAAACACTGCTGTAGATGACGTGTGGGTATACTAAAAATTGGTGCTAAAATTATCAACAGTCAGGGCCGTTTTTTCGCCTAGGCCAACGAGGCTATGGTCTAGGGCCCTATTATATAAGGGGCCCGGTTGCCGATCTTAATTTTATTTTGGACCGTTACTGATTTTACAAAAAAAAAGAATAAATAACAAAATGAATAACATTAACATTATAAATATACCAGGAAATTCATATTTCAGACGAACTCCTGTTAGGCATTATAGAATTTATGTAAAATGTATTGGGTCGATGCAAAATTAACAACGATTTTTTTTTTTTTTTGTTTATAAGTGTATTCAACTAAAAAATTGCTGTATGGAGACGATCGAGATGAGCCAGATAGACGTTGCTGTTGATATTGAATTGCTGTTTGCCGTTTTTGGGCGGAATCCGCTTCTGTTGACGCTCATCATCTTCATTCCACCAAAAGCAAATACCGTTTGCAATGATCTCCCAATGGATGATTCCGCTTATCTCATCATACGCACTACATTGTCTTCTTACTGTGGGCACCTTTTGCTATTCCTTTCGGTGTTTCACCAGAAGTTACGCAAACCTTCTTTCTTATGACGTTTTTGAAGAGCAACCATGATTCATCACCAGTGACTAGATTCTTCAAAAATATCGATTGCTCGTTTCTCTGCAGCAATTCGGTGAAAATTCAAACTCGTTCGGCTTTGTTGTTGTCGAATAGTTCGCGAGGCACCCATCCAGCCAATTTCCACATTTTCCCAATATTTTTTAGGCGACGGACGATCGTGAATGGGTCGACACTGATATCTTCGGCCAGTAACCGGGTTGTCATGCTATCGTCCAAATCCGATGGCCGTCCTCTTCCTTCATCATCCTTAAGACTTGTGTCACCCGATTTGAACTTGTGGAACCATCTTTCAACTTATTTTTAACCGATTGTTCCTTTGCCGAAAATCTCGTTGAGATCGCGAAATAACTGCCGCTTATCAACCAATAATTTTAGTAAAATTAAATATAGTGATAATGAATAATCAAAGTTATAAATTAGGTCTCAAAATTACAACGATTTTGAGACCTAAGTTTTCCTAATTTTAATCGCTTAAATTGCAATATTTTTTCTTAATTTGACTTGATTTCTCCTGGGAGGAGAAAGCCCTTACAACTCATAAGACGATCCTGTTAAGAAACAGTTAAGGTTACGTATAACTGACCGTTTAAGAATTTTTAACAGTAGTTAGAGCTTTTTCTAAAACTCGAGCAATTTTCAATGTATACAGAGTGTATACAGTTAGTATTCTTTGGTTGTCGTGAAGAGTCTTCGTTTTAATTACAAGAGTTTATACGAGAGTAACAATTTTACTCTAAGTAATAATTATTCGTGTTTTCGATCGTAAATTAGAGAAGTTAAAGTGCAGATAGGAGAGTTTCCTCTAATTATCACCAAGAATAACACACACTTTGTAGTGATAATTCACTCTATAATTCTTGAGTAAATATTCTAAACATATTATCTGTAATTTGAATAATTTTCATGATTTGTGAAGAATCTATAAAAATAATTAAGTATATACTTGGAAGAATAAGGAATTAATTTATTAAATTATGTTTCTTTTTGAAATTGGTTATAAATATTGTTCTTACAACTCCTTTAAAACAAAAAACTCCTAGTGGAACATAGGGACTCAATAAACAGCTTTCTCGTCCTGTTCTGAAAGATCTGCTTTTGTTGGAGAAACCAAATTAAATGGAAAATATTCTCTAAAGCAGTGGTTTTTAACCTTTGTCCCACGGAAAACTAATTTCCGCAAATTATGACAGTTGTTTTGAATACAGGGTGTATCAAGATAGAGAGAACTCAATTTTTCTCGAAAAAGCGGTGTGAACAAGTTTTTACAAAGTGAGATATTTCAAGATTTTAGTCTAGGGCAGTGTTTCCCAACCTTTTTTTACCATGCCCCACCTAAGTCTTTCTAAAATTCTGATGCCCCCCTATGTAACATAAACATATTTTGTTATATTCAAAAATTAAGTTATTCTCTTATTGGTTTTTATACTTTACACGAGCTCATTTTCAAATTGCCCCCCTGAACAATCAAATTGCCCCCATGTGGGGCGTTGGACCCACTTTGGAACACCGGTCTAGGGTATCCCCTAGTAACTAACTACCCAAATATGCATCCAATTGAAAAAGAAAATGAATAAGATTAAAAAGATTTGTTTTCTTATTTTAAATAACATAGTAAGTCACTGGCTAACCCCCGCACCGTACGCTTCTCTTATCATAGTACTTGTATAGCATAGGGGAAGCCGGGGCATAGCGGGCACCTTAAGGATTATCTTTAATAAATCTTAACGAATATCGTAAAAAATTTCGAAATACTTTTATTCGTAAGATAATTTATTGTTTAATTATTACAGACAGTAAAAAAACTTAGAAAAATACAAAAATAAAAGTTTTGACGATATAAAAAAAAAGGTTTCTTGTGCTCATTTTGCCCTGGTGTCGGGGCAGAATGAGCACAGGCGGGGTATAATGGGCAATCAGCTAAAATCTGGCGCAGAATGAACATACGTGAGTGCATTTCTCATCGTTATCATCTTCTCCAGCGCAAAAACAATGTGCCCACTTGCCACATGCTCTGCACTGGAGCAATCAACGTTGGATATGTGTGAAAAATATATCAACACAGCAAAAAACACCTTTCACCAATTTACAACTTCACCAATTTCGGAAGACACTAGCGAAGTACTGAACGTGATTGGAATGCACCCAAACATGGCGGCATTCTTTAACAGCCAAAAAGAGGGGAGCCCGTTGTACCCTGGGAGCCCGTTATACTCCGGCTTCCCCTACCAAGAGTTCCGAATATACATGATAGGTACACGAAAACAACAGAACGAGAGCTTTATTATATGAGATAGCAATTATGGCTTACGGATATCTTTGCAAAGCTCGCGGACCCTCGGTTGAGAAATGCTGATCTACGGTACTGAGAACCAAGATCTGTAATTTATTCTAGTTGGTTTGAAAATTTATTGAGTTCTACCAATAAAATATTTATTATCTTTGGTTCTACGAAAAGTTCTAACTACTGTTAACATTTTTGAAACGGTCAATTATAGCTAACATTCTGTAACCTTAACTGTTGATAATTTTAGCACCATTTTTTAGTAGCCCACACGTCATCTACGCTACTGACAAGCGCGATCGTAAGAGATAGCACACAGTAGGATTTGTTATTAATCATTATGAATAGCCTGGGGGAGTTCAAGTTGGTATGTTGGCCAAAACACCTGGGCTATTGTTCTACTTGAGTTAAGATCGCGCTCCTGGGCCTAAATGGGACTGAGTTAAAACCCAGACCCATGTAATGACATGGATTTGCCAATGGGTTGTTTAAATACAAGGTCATAGTTAACAAGTAAAATAATTTCTGGACATAACAATAAATAAGGTAAATTCTGTAAAGCTGCATTCAGAGCTCTTAAATTAGTTGACTATATGCTATGACTTGTGCACTGTTGATTGTCTAATAACAAGTTTGTCATATGGTAACGCGAGCAACCGAGGTTATACGTTGTCTATAGTTTTCCAAACTTTGTAGTTAGTGAGTTGTTTTAATGAGACAGACATATAAACACACATTGGGTATCTCAGTTTACATCGTAAAGAACGTTTACATTGTATGCAGGGCTGCCGAGAGGACTTCTGGGGTCCCGGGTAGAAAATTTTTTTGAGGGCCTAAAAATGGTTCCAAAAATACAAGTGATGAGCAAAAAAAAAGGTCCTCACTTCCAAAATACAATATTTCATGTTGGTATGTTAAAAAATAAAATTCCAACAGTGAAACCATGGAAACGAATGACATTTGTTGTAAAATATAATATATTTTTACATATTTTGAAGACAAAAAAATAAATAAATCGGAAATTTTTATTAAGAATGACACAAAAGTCCAAATGTAATGATAATGACATTTTAAAATTACAGTCAATTGAACCGAAAGTTTGCAATATGAGTATGATTCATAAAGCTTAAACAAAATGATCAAAAGTCCGATTTAGTAGTAGTAGTAAGTTTTTTAGTAGTAGTAAGTAGAAGTAAAATCTTTGTCGCACAGCAACAAAGGCTATTTGCGCCTAACGCAGCCAATCTAAATGACTACACTACATATTAATATCAATAAATTAAACAATAAATAAATAAATAAAATCAATAAAAATACGCATACTCAATAAAAGAATTCTTGCACCGACAAACACAAATAAATAAGATAAAAATTCTGTTCGAAAAATTGAACAGACTCAGGGTGATGGTAAGAGGCTGTAAAGGGGCCAATTACCATCAAATATCACACTCTCTAAATAGAACATATTAAAATAAGGTGCAAGACATCACAAAGTCCGATTTAATACCTGAAAATTACTATATTTCAAAATATAGTTCCGCCTAAAGGTTTGGAATACACGAAGATAATAGGACTGGTCAAAATGTATGCTGGCATAAATTTAAAACTTAAATTATTTTTTTTATAATAAACATAAATCAAAATAAATTAATAAAAATATTTCCCAAAAATATCTGTTATGAACAAAATTTTGTGCAAAATATCGAAATTTCTATGTTGTTTGAAGTTTTTAGTGCGTAAATTTTCCATTTTCCGCACAATACTATTTTCCGTATCATAATGGAGTTGCAATGCGCACACGTTCAGCGCCATATTGTTAAGATGGCGTTGGAAAAGTCAATACGACGGTTGCTAGGTTGGTTGGTAAACCTGCAGTTATATGCGCATGTACCAAGGGTTCATGACACTACCAGGTGACCCTAATAAAACATTCCCTTCGTCTCCTTGCTCTGCGTCCTGTCGCTCTCTAGCCTGTCATCCTCAGAGATAACATAACCTCACAACGCTATTGGTTGGGAATATCAAACGGATTTTGGGAAAGTGCAGTAAGGAACATAAGATATTCAACATGATTTTGTTCGTTATATGCTACAAATAACACTAGACAAATCCAAATAAAAAAGAGAGCAATAGAAGATTTAGAAGAATGGATTTATTATTACCAGTCACGCAGGATCTGAGGAAGATGTGGACAGTAGAATAACTAAAGCCCGCTAAAGCCTCGTTTATAAGGTCCATAGCACAAGTGTTCCATAAGATATTGAATGACTTTCGTTGTTCTGTTTATAATACGAACATCTGTTTGTATATAGAAGTATTCAAACCTCACAAAATTTAAATTTTAACTATAATAATAATATA
Organism: Liopterus haemorrhoidalis; assembly: GCA_963971575.1. Lineage (NCBI taxonomy): Eukaryota > Metazoa > Arthropoda > Insecta > Coleoptera > Dytiscidae > Liopterus > Liopterus haemorrhoidalis. The sequence goes on along the minus strand of OZ020612.1, from coordinate 10,325,276 downwards.
TATATATAGTCAGAAACCTCTTCATTCGGTGTAGAGGTTGTTCTTCTCAGTCTAATTCTTTTTTTAAGTTGTGTCACTCTGTCTTATTTTCTGCTTTTTTCCATGTCAGTCCTTTCTTATCTAGGAATTGTGACACTGTTTGGTTCCATGTTTTATGAGGTCTTCCTCTTGGTCTGCTACCTGAAGTTCTGGCTAACCATATATTTTTTGTCGGTATTTCTTGCTTCATTCTTGTGATGTGTCCATACCATCTTAATTTCTGTCTGTCTGTTGTTTTTTCTACTGCTTCTATCTGTAGCGTTTCTCGTATTGCTTCACTTCTTATTCTGTCAATTTTAGTGATACCCTTAATTCTTCTTAAAAATTTCATTTCTGCAGCTTGAACTTTGCTCTTGAGCCGATCGGAAAGTAACCAGGGCTCGCAACCATACGTTAATGTGGGTATGTAATTCGTTTTGTATACTAGGAGTTTTGTGTTGTTACTTATTTCTTTTTTATTTATTATGATTTTATTCAGGGCCTGGAATACATTTGCTGAATCTTTAATTCTAATGTTGATTTCTTCTTCGTATCCCCCTTTGCTCTCTAATATGACTCCTAAATACTTAAAGCTGCTGACCTGTTCAATTTTCACTGCGTCCAAAGGTAAATTTATCAATAATAATAATAATAAATTTATTAATTTCTGCCTTTCGGCTTGAATTTTACAATATTTAGTACATTACACTATATTTTGCATATTTTCATTTCATTTCTTTTTACTTTTTTCCGCCGCTGTGTCTTTGTTGAATGAAGGTTCTTCTCTGTGAAATTTCATTCATCCATGTCCATCCTGATCCTGTATCTTTTAAATCTTGTTCTCGTGTTCCTTTTCAGACTTCTTCACAATTGTGAAGGTGCTCGATTGTTTCCCTTTCTTTCCGACACATCCTGCATACTCTTTCTTCATCTTCTTTCCAGAATTGGTTGTCTCTCTCCTCGTTTCCACATCATGCTACCGTCCGTTTCTTATCTCCATTTCCTTTTTCCATTAAGTACTTCGGTATTTGTGTTGTCCAAATTTTGGCATAAACTCCATTCACAATAAATATGAGATGACGTCACACTTGCTTATTATAAGTACCAATGTCATAATATAATTTAACCAACATCAGACCATTAATCAATTGGTATATTTTTTTACTGAATGTTGGTAACGTTTTTACACGTTGTCACGTTTAGATTGTACTGTTCAAACATATTGTTGTATCTGGATTCTATAATTCTTCCCTGTCTTTCTTGGCTTTGTATATCTTTCATTCTATGTACTAATTCGTAAATGACGCTTTGTTGTCTAGCTCTTTTCCATTCTACTTCTTTTAGCGAAAGGCTGCAATATTGGTACCTGCTTTTTCTTTTCTCTTGCCATCTCGAGGGTACTGCAATCTTCCTCCTTCCTTTCCAGTTCTTTCCCCGTTCTTTCCAGTTCTTTCCAGCACTGGTTTAGGATCTCTTTCTCCGGATACCTTTTTATGCACCTCTCGTATAAATTAAATTTAAAATAAAAATAAAATTTTAACTATATAAACAAATATAAATTTTTTATTTGAACTTTGAGATGTATAACTTTAAGGTAAAAATTTAAAAAAAGACCTTAATACTGAATATTTTCAAATAAGTAACTATAGATTAGAACAAACAAACTGACATATCAAAAGAAATCCAACCACAAATTTCAATCCTTCATTGACGGGATTGAAACTTGTTGTGACTCTTTCTACAAATCCTAGACATTATAATGTTCTATCTCATAAATCACGAGATCTAAAACTGTCTCGTAAAACATTTAACTGACCTTAATGAAACAAAATGTTCCACAGCTTATTAATTCTTCACAAACGAATCTAACTATTTATATTTAACGTTTCTGATTGTTTTTTTGATATTGAGATAACTTTAATTTAGTGAATAAGTTCAGCGGCAAATTTGCTACGTGTGTAATGATGAAATATAAAACAAATGAATCTCTTACGAAATCATTCCCGGATATTTTTGTTTGAAGCAGTCATCATGCTTGAGGCTACCGGCTCAGATCACTCTGATTTGATCAGCGATCGATAAGATACCGTTGGGTACATGCTGGGTTAGACTATAGCATTCTTTCCTCATTCTGTGTCTTTGCTTCGAATTGTTACAGTGAGAGCGAAGAGGAAATGATTAGAAACCAGATCATTGAAATATATGCGACATATTTTTACTACTACCTTACTACAACTTAAAAATATCATGTATTTTTAAGAAATTACGAACTCTATCTCTCTCTTCTTGGGCACTGCCAGTCGAATTGATCTGTTAAGTATCAGATCTTCTTATGCATCGTAATATCAGTTGTTTTGAAACTGTGGTCCACGAATCCATAGAAGGTTTTCTCTTTCTACAGTCCATTATGTGTTCATTATATATTTTACAAGTTTTTCTTTTTTTATTTCACGTTTACGTATTTTGCCACTAAACGATGGTTTCCAGTTGACGTCGTCATAGAACGTAGAAATAAAACGTGGAACGTAGAACGTAGATTTCTTGTGTCAATTCTGTGGCAAACCTGTAAGCTACAGACGATCATATCTAAGGAGTTTTTTTATGTGTTGTTATGGACAGTTTCTTATAGATTTTGTCTGTAAGCTTACAGATTTGCTACAGAATTGCACCATTTGTTGCTTTGGTTTTCAATAGACTTAAAATATCGTGTTAAGTTAAAAATCTTTAAGTTAACTTCTTTATAGAAGAAGTTTCTTAAAAGTGTCGAATAACATGTATTCGTTAAATAAAATGGACGACGATTTAGCAATGCTAGCAATTTTTATTATTACTGATATGCTAAGTATTCGCAAACAGTGTCGTAAACACAGAATATCTAAAGCACGATGGTAGTTTAGGCAGTGGCGGATTAAGCCTTCGCCGGGCCCAAGACATTTTTGATTTACGGGCCCTCAACCTAGGGGTGTTCAAAGAGGAAGGGGTAAGGGGAAGGGTTCGTTGGGCTCTTGAAAATTATGGGTTCAAGGCAATTGTCTTTTTTGTCTTTGCGAAAGTCCGCCACTGAGTTTAAACCAATTTTGCAACTAGGTAAGCTATATTGGTGTCAGCCGTCCGTGTGCAAGCATACATAAGACCGGCTTTTCTAGAATCGAACCGAATGCCGCCCGTGCGTAAGCTTTCATAAGATGGCCCTCTACTAGTAGGGTTCAATAGAATCGACCCCAAATTCTGCCCATTTGTTGCGTCGCCTGTGTGTAACGCACACGCTGTGGCCCTGTACGCCAAAAAGTTTCCACAATTAGTTTATCCATTATATATTAAACAATATATATATATTCATTATTAAACAATAATCTAACCATGGTACAGTAATACTCCGCCACTCGACGTTAATTCGTTCTGATAAAGCGTCGAATAGCGATTTCGTCGAGTGGCGAGTCGAATTTCCCCATAAGAAATAAAGGGAATCATATGTACATATATGAGCCGTTTATTTTGAAAGTAAGTCACTTTGTTTTTAAATCAAGATTTCACTTTCAAAATAAACATATTTGTTATACCTAGCAAAACGTCTCTCGAAAATATCTCAATAGTTTTCAACACAATTGGTTTAAATTATTTCACAAATGAAGAGATACCGTTAAAATGTAATCATTGTTATCAATAACTTGATTTTTTTGAAAAAGTGACTTATGCCACTTTCAAAATAAACGACTCATATACCACATATACATATAAGTAAATACATATATGTATAATTTTTTAATACACTGTTTAAAATTTTAAGTAATGACAATATAAGCATATATAAAACAATAATGTACAGTAGTCATATACTATACTGTACAATACTGTACTGTAATAGAAAAAATAGAGAAAAAAAAAAAAACTGAATCACGTGATCGGTACTCGATCACGCGTCGGATAGCGATGCTTCCGTCGACTCTCAGTCTAGATATTTACGTCGAATGGCGAAAACGTCGAGCTAAAAGGCAGTCGAGTGGCGGGGTATTACTATAATTAATGTCTCTTATTTCAATACCGTGGAAACCGTAGCATGCATTTTCCTATTACTTATAGACGTAGAATTCTACGTCTCTTTATGTAATTTTTAAATTGACCCGTGAATTTCTTTCCATCGTTGATTTAAACAAAAATTAAATTTCGCACGTCCTTGAGTTGAAATCAATAAAAAATAAATGTTATAAGAAAAGATAATAAAAATTCCTAAACGTTTCGAATAACTAATGAAGTGTTAACAAATATACAAATTGCCTATAATGTGATATGGTCGATTGTGATAGCCTACCGCAGAACTGGGCCGGCGCATTAAAGGCTTTTAATGAAGCACCCCACGTTGATATCAAATGTGTACCCCGCTAAGCTATCATTACATTGTACTATTTTTAATTTGTCCTACCAGCATTCAAAGAGAGATAGTTGTACGAGCTAATCGTGCGTTAACGTACCCAGTTAGTTGGGACTAGTCTGAACCGAGATGATTTTTCAATACAGCCATACCAACCTGAATTCCCACTACCTAGAACAACACCAGTATCCATCCACCCATTACCTATACACTGTCACCTAATATTGATATGAATCGAGAATCAATCGATCAACGTCAATATTATTAATAATCAAAGTCAAATATTGTAATAAAAAAATATTGGTTTAAATACCTAGTAACTGGTTAGAACATGCGCGGCGAAAATATGCATGGATTGAACAAGCAATTACAGATATATTGTTCGGAATATACTCTCCCGATTGGACAATGGGAAATTGACATTTTCACATGTGGTTTGCTATTTCATTCTGATGAAATCGAAAAACGGCTTTTCTCAATCTGTTTTTAAATTACACAATGAGAATTTTTCATATTTCACTCTAAATTGAATCGTTTTACTTTAATTAATAATAATAAGTTCCCAACGCTTAAGAGGGATGTAAGTACATTCTACGAAAGATATTTAAGAACTATGGGATTATCTGTAAGTGCAAAAATTTGATAAAATTCAGCGTAATGCACATTGGTGTGAATCGAAATATAACAGAATTTTTGATATGAATTTTTTTTCGTTGTTTTGTAATTGTTTGTAATTTTGTTTTTTTTTTTTGTGTAATGTAGGGTATATGAAAGCCCTTAAGATGATCCTACAGGCAAGAAAATCACTGTATTTGTAAATAATTCATAAAGAATAAAGAATTTAAAAAATAATACATGTATAAGGTGGAATAAGTGCAATGAAAGTGGCAAATTATGAAACAATTATCAAATAAGCTGCTTTTGCCATTCTATTCTCACTCTGATTATTAGGTAACAAAATAAAAAAGGAGCTATTTCAAAATAAATGGCATTATTTTAGTGATTATTATTTTACTGAATATAACTAAATTGCGGCCAAGTTAGGTCTTAATATGTTTTAATCCTGTTTAATTGGAAAAAAAAAAACCGGTCGGCGTAGCGTAGTGGTAACACATGTGCTCTGCGTTGCTAAAGTCTCGGGTTCGAATTCCGTTCAGGCATGGAATATTTCAAAAATAATAATTGTCCTGGCTAATTGCCAAAGCAGCAAAGGCCATAAAAATTAAAAAAAACAAATAAAAAAATTGAAAAAAAACATTGTTCTTTCCAATTTAATAGGATTAAAACGTATTGATTCCTAGATTGACCGATGTATAAATATTACGTTAAAAATTAATTCTGTTTTATTTAATTGCAATTAGTATAAATAATTAAACATATCAAAAATTACTTTCTTACCAAATTTTTATCAGAAATTATGGAAATTCAACACCAGTGTGATTTTGGAAACAGTCTCATTTCACAAATAAATATAAATTTAACAAATTTCAGGCAATGTATAGTTTACTACTTCTTCTTCTTCCTCGGCCTGTATTCATCCACTGCTGAATATAGCCTGCCCTCGTATTATACCACGCATCTTTATCTTGAGCTCTTCAATACTACTGGTTCCCGTCGATCATACATCGTTAAGACAGCGTTTTTGAGGTCTTCCAATGCTTCTTTTGTTTAATCGCGGTCGCCAGTGAACTAATTTATGCGTAGGCGCAAATAGCCTTTGTTGCTGTGCGCCAAAAATTTTACCTAACTAATTTATGCGCCCACCTAGTTGAGTCCTATCTTGCTACGTGTTCTGCCCAGCTTCATTTGAGGTTCGCAATGTGGAGAATTACGTCTGTAATTTTGCTGCTTCTCCGAATTTCATAATTTCTGATTGTATCCCTCAAATTTACGCCAAGCATGGTACTGTCCATTGCTCTTTGTGTTGTTCTCTGCCTGCACTTTTGATTGTCAACGCCATCGTTTCCAGACCGTAATTGGCAACGGGCAAGATGCACGAATCATAAACTTTGGGTTTTAGTGATATGGGAATCTCTGGGTTTTTGAAATATATTCCAGTTTTCCAAATACAGCCCAGCTCAGTCTTATTCGTCGGAATATTTCTGTTATTTGGTTATTTTTCCTGATCGTAGTAAGATGGCCTCGGTATACGTATTCGTTATGATTTCTAAAAGCTTAATTTCAAGAGTAATCAGCCTGATCACAATCTTAGACTTGGACCAATTTTTCTGAAGATACATGTATTTACTACTGTGTGAATAACAAAAATTCAAACGAAAGTAATGTAAAAAAAAGCTACTAATCAAGTTTGTAGAAGTCGGCGATTGACCTCGTTGCAGAAATAGGCCGATGTAAAATAAATAAATAAATAAATAAGTTTGTAGAAGCTTAGAATAAAATATCAAAATTCACTTGTACCGCATAAGAAATTTGCCGGCGCCTGTAATAATTACACATATTCATTAAACTAAACAAGTACGGAAGTGTCCTAGATTACAGCGTCCTTAGAATGAAATTTTATTGGCAAATGGCAAAAGTAACACATAGTTTCTAAGAAAATGCGGGTGGTGCGATTTAGAAACCAGTGCTATACTGGCAAACATCCTCTATATAGCATAATTTTTGTCAAACATAGAACTTAAAATCCATATAAAACAATACTAACAAATCTCAATTGTTTATTCAAAATTCCAGCAGAACAAATTACGATTTAAATACTTCCACATATGAAGTTGTTTGAGATTAATATCAATTCTCACTGAATTACATTATATTTTGATGGAAGAACTGTTTGACCTTCGTTAATGATAGTATTAGTATCAACGGTCGATAAATATAATCTTAGATTAGCATAATACACCCGCTACACGTAAGATACGATACATTCACTTGTTTAACTGAAGACCATAGGAGGTTGCCACGCTAAAACTCCAGGGGGTTGATGTGTTTTTAAATAGTCGTATATTAGTTAATAGATAGTTGATGACCATAAGAAGCTATTTACTTAATAGATAAGTAGCTATTCGATAGATCGCTGCTACATTTAAATGGAAATAAAGTTATTTAATCTTTACGACTTTCAATTAAAAATTCTATACTGTCCAAAATGAGATACTTAGAAACGTGTTTTGAATTTGACTATTGAAATTTTATGAATTGTTATTATATTGATATATGCCGCTTCCCGTGTTGTCCTGTACGTGTATAATAAGGTCTGCAACTCCTCAGGTGGAATAAAGGATTTCAACCTAATGTCGTCGTCTTTTACGGTTCATCTCTTTCGTTACACATTCAATTTAATAGCTGTGAACGTTATGATTAAACCTTAAGAATTAAATTTATCCACAACTTATAACGTAAAATGTATTAATTTTTAAGCTGTGACTGCAACTATATTCTACATATTTCAAATAAAATCTTAAAAAATTCAAACGGGCGAACGTATTAGGTGTGTAAATTAATTCGGTCCATCTGGCGGTCAATTGCTGTACTATGTAATTTTCTAACCTCTAATATCTGCAACCAGCTTTATGTTTTAGTGTTGACATATGGCAATAATATTCAGTTGATAAACTTTTGGATTTGTAATAATTACATTGTATTTAACTGATTCGAAAATGTCGAAATTCTAAACAAAAAAGCATAATTTCCGGGAAATTCTCATTTTCTGTTTCATTTGAAGAAATCAGCCGCTGAAGCTCATCGTAGAAGCCTATGGTGAAAGTGCTCCCACCGATAAATCATGAAGAGAATGGTTTCGACTTTTCAAAATAATGATTTCAGTGTCGATGACAAACCTCGTCCAGGTCAGCCGAAGAAGTTCGACGACGAGGAACTGCAGGCGCTAATTGATGAAGATCCGTCTTATTCGCAACAAGAGCTTGCGCAATTGTTGAAGATTGATCGATCAACAATTTCTGTGCATTTGGTAGCCATGGGAAAGATTGACAAAGAAGGAATTTACATCAAGAGGCGCAAAAAAGAAAAGGTTTTTTGCATCGTACTGTGACTGGAGACGAAAAGTGGATATATTTCAATAATCCAAACGAAGGAAATCCATGTGCGATCCAGGAAAATCATTCGCATCGAGACCAAAGTGGGATATTCATGGCAAGAAACTAATGCTCTGTATATGGTGGTACCAGAAGAGTGTAGTGTATCATGAGCATTAAAGCAGAGCCAAACCATCACTGCCGAACTTTACCAACAACAATAGCTCCATTTAAACAACGCATTGAAGTATAAGCGGAATATGCAAAGAGATACGACAAAGTGATCCTCCAGCATGCTAACACTAGACCAAATGTTGGAAAGATTGTGAAGTCCACCTTAAAAGCACTTGGCTGGGACGTTTTACATCACACGCCGTATTCATCAGACATTGCTCCATCAGATTATCACTTGTTTAGATCGATGGCACACGGGTTTTCGGGTCAGTACTTGAACAATTATGAAGATATAGAGAAATGGCCCAATGAATGGATCGCTTCGAAGGTCGAGCCGTTTTTCTGTCACGAAGGAAGCAATAGCAAGCGATGGCAAATATTTTGTATAGTGTATTTTTTCATGTTTTTACACAATAAAGTCTTTTCTGGAAGAAAAAAACGAACCGAATTAATTCACACACCTAATACATAGTTCTCTTTAAATGTATCTGATAAATAATACATAGTTAGATATTTAACATGTTAATTTACAGAGAATTAATTTAAGTTTATATCCATTTCATTAAAATCTAAGACATACCTAAAGCAACAATTTTATTAGTTTTGTGCAAGTCATTCGTAGTGTGATTTAGTTGCGAGTAAAACACAGGCGATGTCCATACTAAGTCGTAATTGTAAAATAAACCTTTTTCACATCAAGTACCTAAATTATCCGTGTAATATATAGCTTGTATAAGTTGAGAACGCGTTAACGTTTATATGTGTGTGTTTCGAAGCTGAGCAAGTATGATTTTATGAGTTATCCTGCTAAGTGATGACAAACACATAACCATAAGAGCTACGGGCTGTAGCGAGTAGTGGGAGCTTGGTACAAGTCGCGCGTTACTCCCTAGTATCGCTGGTTATAGGTACCCACATCGGCTGTCATACCTGGCCGCTACCACATTCCACGAAGAGCGCGGTCGCGGCCGTACACTCAACTACATCTGCTAGATATCTGGTACATTCAGACACCTAGACACCTCGGAAACCACTCGTATCAAAACCAACATAATGCTCAATCTAATATACGGACAACGACAGAAAATCTAACAAAAGCTATTGCCCAGTATGCATATGAGGGTTACCTTTTATGTTTTTACAAACGACCACTAGATGGCAATATTAAAATGTGTCATTACTATATTCGTAAAATTTCACATTTGTTATTGTGAAATCACTGGAAGCTTATAAATTGACCGTGTAATTCAGGGGTCCCCAAAGTGGTCGCTATCGACCCCCGGGGGTCGCTATAACATTGTTAGGTGCCGATTCTGGCTCGGGGGTCGATAGAAAAAAGTTAAAAACTACTAGTATGATAACTACATAGTTATATAAATATAAGTTAAATTATATTTATTTAGATCTTCATTGTTACGATTTTCAGTATTTTTCGAATTTGCGACAGTTGAAAGTAAAAGATGAAGACTTGGAAATATACACAAAGCATCTTCAAAAATTGAGCATGGATTTTAAATTACGTTTTGAGGATTTAGAGAAAATGCACATCCCAGATTGGATTATCGCGCCCTTTTCTGCAGATGTTGAAACATCGAAAGTACTATACAAGATGAACTTATTGAATTGTCGGTTGATCTTGAAGCTAAAACGCTTTTTAAAAATGTTACATTAAGCTACTTTTGGTCAAATGTAAATGTTAGACAGAAATATCCAAAAACTTTCGGAAATAGTAGTTCACTTTTTACTAGCATTTCCATACTCGTATATGGTTGAAGCTGGTTTTAGCCATGTTAATTCCATCCTGGTAAAACAGAAACAAGTTAGATGTAGAAGTCCGTGGCGGTTTAAGGCTGAAATTAAATCATTTTAAACCCGACATTGCTAATCTTGCAAAGAGTCACCAACCACACCCGTCACATTGACAATGACAGTAAATTTTAGTTAATAATTTTATTGTAATGCATCTGATTATATATAATTATATTAAATAAATGAAATATAAATAAAACACTACAATAAACAATATAAAAAATCACATAAGCGTATTTTTTGCTTGTTCTATTATAATTGTAAAATAGAGGGGGTCGATAAGAAGTCGAGAAACTATTCTGGGGGTCGACGGTCAAAAAAGTTTGGGGACCCCTGGTGTAATTTGATGACAGTGAGCGTTAAAAAACAAGTTTGTGAAAAAATTGATATTACTCGTGAAGATTTTCGTTGGATGATTTTTTATGATTTTAGTAAAAAACTCAACAACAATGCATAGATTTGCTTCGTTCAACTTTTAATGGTAATGAAGCACCATCAGAAAAGACTGTTTACAATTAGTTTGCAGAATCTCGTGAAGTTTGACCAAAATCGGTTGTAATTCAAAAAAACATCGATTCTATGCGCAAAATGATTGAAGAAGATCATGTGACTTACCGTGAGATAGAGGCATGCTTTGGCATAACGCAGATTGCAATACATTCGATTTTGCATGAACACTTAGCTGTGAAAAAGAACTATTCCCGATGGGTAACTTTGAAGTTAGTGAGTTGTTTTAATGAGACATACTTATAAATACACTGGCTATCCCAGTCTGCATTGTAGAGAACGATTACATTGTATGCCTTTACATAATCTAACAATATTCCATTGCGCCGATTACAACAAATCTCTCCACAAAGACGAATAGTAAATATGATCAATTTAGGTAATTAGGTTAGGTTTAGTTACTCTATTTTATAGTTATATCATACGATATTCAAAAATAACAAATAAACAAATGTTTCCCTTTAGGCGCCAGTTTCTATTGCCCAGGTATTTATTACACTGTAAAAAATCAAGTGGGTTATTCTAACAACGTCCTTTAAACCCAATCGAGACAAGTGTAATTTTTATAAGTGGTTATTATAGTATTGTACTATTATAGAAGTGTTGACATAGGACCTGCTGCCCCCTACCTTCTTGTTATAATAAACACTTGTGACTATTCGAAATCCCAACACAAAAGGTAATAAGGTACTTCTGTGTTTGAATTGTAAACATTTTGAATAGGAATTATAAGAAAACACTGTATTGTGTTTGTAGAGATCTTGAAACTAAAGTACCAATCCAGAGTATTGAGATATTAAATTAGATTTACAATAAAAAAAAGATATATAACAGCAAATACGTAAAGACTTTGATGACACAGATACCAGAGTACCTAAAAACAAAAATGAACGGAGATAAGAAGAAAATAATAGTGAGATTTAGGTGCGGAAATGAGGAAAGGGAAAATTAATACTGTAGAAAAGATGTACAAAGAATGTGCAGGTTGTGTGGAGAGGAAAGAGAAACCATAGAGCACATACTGAAGAATTGCGGAGAAATGAAATTTAAAGAAGGGACAAGAAAAGACGTACTGTGTGGTTCGGGTCAAGGATGGACATGGATGGAAGAGGTCTTGGAGAGAAAAAGGGATTTGAAACGAAGATACCTTAGTTAGTAATAATTATAGTTTTTATTATGAAATATAAAGTTAATCAATGTAAAAATGTAGATTTAAACCAAAAGGTATATAAATAAAGTATTATCTAAAAAAAAAAGATATAAAGCATTTTTACAAACATATTTCCCACATATTCATATCAAATTAAGATACGTTTAGGGCAATTTAAATTAGTAGACTGTTCACTGTGCGTTATGGATAAGTTTAGTAGACAGTTTTAACGTTCAAGGCTGCGTTTACAGGTATGGAAATTAGTGCGACATCTATGTGTCTTTAAACCAACTACTGCGGCTACATAAAATGTTTATTATCTATTATCGTTTTCCTAATTCTGCTGGCCAAGATTTTTACTAACTAAATCTAACCTAATTACATAAATTAGTGTGCCAAAATTTTTTTCAGTTGTGCCGCGAAATCTTAAAGAAAACAAATCAGCTGTTGCCACCACAGTACCGCCCGCCATTACAAAATACTTGTTTAATTTCTATCAAAAAAAGTCTCAAATAAAAGTTGTTAGTTATTGGTTTTATAGCAATTTATGTTAAATAAATTTTTCGAAATTTTACGCTGTTGTGAAATATTCGCAAAAATCTTAAAACCAATACGAGTAAACTCCCATTTCTAGTTAACCGATTTTTACCAAAAGTTGATCAATTCGTGCCATTGATGTCAAAAGCTTAAATATGAAGTTTTATATAATTTCGAAGCCGAATTTGCTCTGCACGTGTACACGGATCGACAGACAGACCAACTGACAGACAGACAGATAGACAGACAAACAGACAGAGAGACAGACAGACAGACAGACAGACAACCGACATACATCATGCTAAAAATAGTAAAAACTTTATGTAGGGACCTCAATTCGTGGATATCCATCGAAATCTCGAAATGTCAAAATCGGTTTAATGCCATATACCTCCCTTATATATGTTGGCGGTCGGTAAAAAACTAGCTTTATAAATTTCTTCTTCTATGACATACCTACGTAGTGCCGTGAAATTTTTTTTTTTTTTGGAAAATGTGCCACGAGAGTAAAAAGATTGGGAAACACTGGGTTATGTAAAGGCATACAATGTAAACGTTCTCTCCTATGTAGACTGAAATAGCGAATGTGTTTATGTCTGTCTCAGTAAAACAACTCACTATCTATAAGTTTGGAAAACTATCGACAATCGACATCTTATAACGTATTAAATTTAGAGCTCTGAACAAAGCTCTAAAATTACCGAAAAAAAAAAATTAAATAAACGGTGCAACAAAATGACAAATAATAAAATCGGTTAGTTATTTTTAAATAAAAATAATTCAGTCGGGGGCCCTGCAGTCTATCAGGCCCCCGGTAATTTATACCGGCTTCCTCCGTCTCTCGATAACCAAAAGCGGTAATTTTCAACAACCCAATAGTTCTCAATATTATAAACTAGTTGAATTACGGTAAACAGTTCTAGATTCTTTCGAAACTGATCAACAATTATTTACAAGGTAATAAATCTATAAAAGCAATATATCTTGGCGCCTATACTAGTGGAAATGCACCTTTAACCGTTACTCTGTTAACCATTTACCAGAGACACCCTGACTTCTGAAACTTTAGTGCTTGGGGCAACGCAATGCATCATGGTATAACGGCGTCAACTTGCAACACAACATTTTGTGGTTACTAAATCACTCACTTTCATAATTGAATTACTTTAAATAATTTTGTTAATACTGTTTAAGGTTACGTTGGTTTAAGTGTTTTTAAGCAATATCAAATTTCATGAAAATGTATCATATGAGGTGTTAGTAATCTTGTACTTCCTTTGTAATGAAACCTTATACTAATTAGGAATTATCACTCATTTTAATTATGATATTGCGATATTGTACATTTTTAAATTTTATACTGTGTGTCAAATATATTAACCTATATAAATTATTTAGATTCATTACTGAATTTCCAGTTTCATTTTTAATGAACGTTGATTGAAGGATAATCAATGATATTGAAAGTAAATTATATAATTTCCATTCATCTTTATTCAAAAAATAAGTTACAGAACAAATACCAGGCTATTACTGTTATTTGTAGCACTGTTCTACAGTACTACGTAGATCATAATTTATTTACTTACCTAGTCTAAAAAAAAAAAAACAAAAACGCCACAATAAAATAATACTTGGAATTAAATAAGTTCTAACTTATTTTTCTTACTTACAGATTTATAACTATATAAATCTATTCCGAAAAAGAAGATGAAAAAGACTGATGGTAGAAAGGGGATATATCATGAGTTCAAAAAGAAATTACATAAGGGTTGGCTGTGGAAAAATAAAATAATGTCTATTGCAAGCTTTATATAATCATTGACTAACGTTTAGGCACAGCCTTTGTAATCATTAAAATTGGAAATTATTTTTTATTTTTTTTAAATTATATTGTTTCATTGGCCATTAGTTTATACAACCATATTATAGCCAGCTAAATACAAATTTATACATTATATACAATATATTTTTTGATTTCACAGGTACATAAAAATAAACATAAAAAACTAAAGAAGCTGTTCAAAATGACCACCGTTTTCCTGCAGACACAAATTTACTCGTCTTTTCATACTATTAAACGCATTTATAAGAATTTGAGGAGTTATACTGGCACACTGTTCGGTAATTCTGTTTTGCAGTTCCTCGATATTGTTAATATAAGTCTTGTATACATTATTTTTCAGATAAGGGAATATAAAGTAATCTAAGATCTTGGCCTTCCAGTTCTATCTCTATGAATAATACTCCCTGTATTTTGGAATAAATCAACACATCTTCTAAGTGCGCTGTAAAAATCTCCTTCAAAGAAAGCAATATCTGGAAATTGTAGCCGAAATTCCTCTAAACATAACACCGCACTCGAAAATATGATTCAATCATAAATTTTTTGTGTTCTATTGTAAAAACCATTATAATTGTAGCTTAATTGAATTTTCAACAGAAACTTATGACAACAACAGTGATGACAGTTAATTAATTGACAGTTAAAGCTTGCAGTACACATAATTTTATTTTTCCACAGCCAACCCATATGTAATTTCTTTTTGAACATATGATATATAGAGAAACGCGCAAAAATAAAATGCAAGTCTTCAAAAAAAAAAAAAAACATTCTCTAAGGAAGAGACGTGTAACTTTAACAATCTGTAACTTTTCGGCGTACAGGGCCGCAACGTGTGCACTGCGCACGAGCGACTTAACATTTGGGCGGAATTTGGGGTCGATTCTATAGAACCCTACTAGTTGAGGGCGATCTTATGAAAGCTTGCGCACGGGTGACATTCGGTTCGATTCTAGAAAAGTCGTTCTTATATATGTTTGCACGCGGGCGGCTGACACCAACGTGGCAGCCTTGGTTGCAAAATTGGTCAGTAAACTGTCATCGTGCTTTAGAAATTCTGTGTTTACGACGTTGTTTGCGACTAATTACCATAACAATAACAATAAAAGTTGCTAGCATTGCTAAATCGTCGTCCATATTATTTGACGAAAACATGTTATTCAACACTTTTTAAGAAACTTCTTTTACAAAGAGGTTAACTTAAAGAGTTTTGGCACGATATTCTAAGTTTATTGGAAACCAAAGCAACAAAATCTACCTTCTACGTTTTATTTCTAGGGTCTGCGTCTGCGTCAATTGGAAACCACCCTTTAGTGTTCTCAAATCAGGATCACGTTTAGAAAGATGGCTAAGTGTATCATAATATAGCGGCTTTACTTTGAACAGTTAATATTTTAAAAATTTAGTTTTTTGATGTCTATTCTGAGTTATGATTCGCGAGGATAATTTGAGAAGTGCACATTTTATGATGTCCAGATTTGCGAAAACTGGTCTGGGTTGAAAGTGTATTGTGAAAAAATGTTGTTTAGTCCGTTGGATATCTAGCGGGGCGATCAGTTGATGTGATCTACACAGATTGGCAGCGATACAATCCATCTTGTCCGTCAATCAGGCCTGCTATGTGTCAATCAACATAAACACTTGTTATACGCTGCTGGCTTGTGATACCGACGGACTGTTTTATGGCTCACCGGACTCGCGAACGAGGTGGCCGGCTTCGTCACACCGCCAACCGCGGAACAACCAACACAACACACCACAAAACAAAGTTTTTATATTAGAAGATAAACAAATATTAAGGCGCTCCAACTTCTTGTAGCACGCAAATTTCGTTGAATTAACTTAAAGTAATATATATACGATATTTATATTTATTGTAAAAAGCCACAAAAACTTACGGCACTATCCGTTTTTGGTATTTATATTTTAGTTTTGTGTTGGTTTTTTGTTCTTAATGTAAATCTTTAAATGTTTTTTGTCTGTGGTTAAAGAATGGTATGAAATTTAATACGTTCTAGGTTTATAGCCACGTAATTGTTTATTTATACGATTTTTTGTGTCATATATTTTAGGGTTGTTAAGAATTTTAGTTGGTATCATTTATTCTAATTTACACGCAATTTATTATTCTTGATTTGGCACACCTTGCAGAGCTAGAATATTTAGTTTCATAAAATTCTAGGAAAGTGTTTCAAAAATACTTTCTTTTAGGGTTTGGTGTAACACAATATATGTGGTGTAGAACAGTGTTATTCAACCTTTTTGCCCCCACGGACCGGTGAAAATAGGATAAATATTTCGCGGACCGGCTGAAAGCTGACACAAATAAATACCAATATAGATAGTATTTTATTATTATATAGGTATATGTTATACAATTACAAATTTTAGTGCGATATCCTGCGACTGCAGAGTTGTTTCTGAGAGACGTAGCGCTGTGTTAACATCCATTCGATTTCTCTGTTGACATCTCTGAAAAGTCTTTTCGCACAAATAGGAAGTCGAAAAAATTGTCAGTAATTTGATAGCTTTATAATTAAAACATGGATATTCTTTTTCTAGCGATTTCCAAAATTGAGACAAAGATTGCATTTTATGTCTGGACACCAAATTGACATCAGAAGACAACTCTTAACTTTTAAGAACGCTATGTCCCAATGATTTTAAAACTAAATTTTTGTACTTTAAATGTCAAAAACTATGAAATAGACAAAAATGAGGTGTTGAAAAAAATGAAGGACAACGCGTTAAAATAAAGGACTGCCCTCTATAATTAAGGACATATTGTCTCCGTAACTCTAACTGATTTGATTTCAAAACCAATAACTTAATATTTTTCTTTGTTTCCAAATTTTAAACCCATTTTCATTTTCCGTTCTCGTGTGATGGTGAATCGAAATATTCTAGTTTTTATGTGGAATTCATTTGAATTGTGTCTGATTTTGTTTGTTTAGTTGCAACAGCTCTGCCAGAATACTGGAGTCTGGTTTAACATATATTCAACTAAAAAAAAAACAACAAAATTTGTGAACGAACGACACGAAAAAACTTTAAATAATACCTGTTTAACCCGAGTTGGACATTGTTTTATTTGATACAATTATTTTATTTTTCATTCTTTTTTATTTAATTCACAATAAAATGAATAATTTGAAAACTATTTTGTGTTTAGTAAGTATTTAACAAGAATTTGGATATCCTCTGTTTATAATCAAACGTGTTTAGATCATTTTATTAATCTTAGGAGTTTATGACAATTTTAACATTGTTTAAACATATGCAGGTTGGCAACTAAAGCGTTCAGTTGCCCTGGATTTGAGAAAAATACTATTTATGATTTTATTAAATGCCTTAACGATCTTACGATCAGCGGTAAAATTATAAAAATATGCTGGATTAAAGGCTCAGATTTTGAGTTCAACATCGAAGTCGATCTTCTAGCCAAAGAAGCAGCTGTAAATGGCTACCTGTTAAACATTCCTCTAAACAGTAATGAGATTATGTCAATCTTCAAATCTTCCATGTACAACCAATGGCATCAGTAACAAGAATACATAGATTCTCTACAGCAAGGATCATACTATGGTCAAATTCAACTTCTTCCTAGAAATTTTTGGTTTTCTTCCGCCTAAGCAGATCTTTTATATGCACTTTTATCCGGCTTAGATTTAATCACACCTTCTCTCCATCTCATCTACATAGAATTAATATTGTTTCGTCTCCTTTATGTCCGTGTGATAATTTGTCGGTCAGCGATTCGAACCATTTATTGTTTGAATGCCCAATTAATTTTCGC
Organism: Liopterus haemorrhoidalis; assembly: GCA_963971575.1. Taxonomy (NCBI): domain Eukaryota; kingdom Metazoa; phylum Arthropoda; class Insecta; order Coleoptera; family Dytiscidae; genus Liopterus; species Liopterus haemorrhoidalis. The sequence continues at coordinate 10,307,081 of OZ020612.1, read as the reverse complement.
AATCGTAACTTATTCATACAAAATTTAATTGTTCAAAAAATATACTTACCTACTTATATTCAGACGCTTCTTGCTACTAACTCTCTAGATATTTATGAAATTATTTATAACTATATTAAAGCAGAAAATATCAAATTATAAATGTAATTTTTAAAACATTGTAATCTTTTCATTTATACCTGGTTAATAGCTAAAGCAGCTAAAGACAACAAATAAAAGGAAAAAAAAACTAAAGCGTTCTTTATAATAGATAGATCCATAGCGCACTCTTTTTTTTGTACCGACTGTATATTCTTCTTAATTTTGACGTCTAATACAATCTCAAAAATATATCAATATGGGGCTGGTGATATTTATACTGTGGTCTAACTGTTGGTTGTAGGAAAAGGTGTACCAACTGAAAACCCAAACGAAGTTTACGTAAACCAAGTTTAAAGTTGTATAGTAATACATATTTTTTGTTAAACATTTGTTCTCTTCAGTTAATCTTTTGTAAACTTGAGTTAATCTTAATTCAGCTAGTCGGGCGTTTAAACTTGCGTGGTAATACTGGCCCTGATACCCTTTTCACACTAGATCATTAAGATCGGATGTTAAAGTGAATGTGTCTTTAAACGCTAATGTGAAACCGTATGGCCTCGTCTAAATACAAGCGATGTTTAAGACAGAGATCTGCGTCTTAAACTTCGTCCGCATTGCCAACTTAATTTCTATTATAAAAAAATACTCCTTGAATTTGTGCTGTCAACATTTTATATTATCATAAACAAGAATACTGTATTATATCGTCGTTATAAGAAGTTTATACTTATTGTTATAATAAAATTATTTATTTTAATAATGTGTTCAATAAAATACAGAGCTACAATAATTGAGATAAAATGTATCGACTAACATGTTAATACAGGTGTAATATATTCTTTATTTTAGTGTCTTTATTGTAGAATGAAATGAAATATCCATAATTGTTTATAATAATTCAAAATGTGCGTCTGCGCAGACAGTTCAAAACTGGTAATTTCATGACGGTAACTTAAGGACAAAATTACTGTAGCTGATGACAGCACCAGAGATTTAAACATCAAGTGTGAAAGCATACCGATCTTAAACATCGGTGAACTTTAAGTTCACTCGTCTTAAAGATCTAGTGTGAAAGGGGTATCATCGGATGAAAAGTCATTCTGACAGGGACCAGGCTGTACTATCGAGTACAGGGACGTACGATCATGTGGCACAATTAGGGCGAAAACTTCATAACCGTAAGCAACCGAAATATGCTTTATTTTATTGTGTATAATACCAGCACAATTTTTTGACCAAAATGCACAAATTCTGTGTCCTTTCATAAAATTTATTATAAATCATAAAGAAATCAAAATTGAAGTACTAAGTAAAGAAGCTTTAAATTATATCTTCCTGGCAATACCTTTGCAGATTTTTGTATCTGTAGTGCGTTATAGTTGTTTTACGAAAAGGGTATTTTTAACTAGTTGTTATTATCAAAATAATTAGCAAATTCAAAATGTGCCTCCAGTTGTATTTTAGATCTTCCTTAACACAAATTATTTTACAAAATTGAAATTGTAAAAAATATAAGCTCATGAAAGACGCACAAAATACCCGATTTGATGTAACTTTGTATTGGGTAGCTCATTGTCTTAAATCTGTATATCGTTCTAGATTCGGTTCTAAATAGGTTTCAAAAATATAAATCAAATTAGAAAATAATGTTTAACTTGAATCTGATTATGAATAAAAATATAGAACAAGCTTGGGGCAGATTCTAATGACATTTGTAAGTATTGTAAATCATTAAAATAGTTCAAACTTAACTTAGATTACGCTTTTCTCTACTTTCTTTTTTTATTATTTACGCGTGCCATTACAAAACTCGGCGCGAACCAGATAATGATTAATGAAGTGATTGTTAGTTCGAGAAACTGCCGTTTGGAGCGCTGTGGTGTACAAGAGCTTTTCTTTTCATTACTAAGAGGGTAATATGGCTAGGTTTTACGCAATATAAACATGTAACAGTGATCTGTCCTTAGAAACAGTTTTGGTCATTGAATGAAAATTTAAAATCAAACAATATATCAAGACATGGATACACCGGGGTCAATCTTTATTTACAAATAAAAAAAAAAAAAGAAATAGATTGATCAGACTATATTTGGTCTAAATTATATGGTCCAAACAAATGCATCTTTATGTTATTCAAAACTAAGCTACCCCTTTTAAAGGGTCAGTCGGAAAGTGTGAACCTTGTAAGTTTAAAAATACGTTTTGTGCTAATTATAATTAATAATATTTTATTTAGATGTAATAAAAAATAATGTTTATTATTTATAATAATTTAAATATATAAATAAAGTTTAATTGTATTAAAATATAATGCGTGGGATGATTGAAGAGACAGTTCTTGACTTTCTTTAAGATAACTATCAAAAAAACGCAATAATATAATGTAATTTTCTTTAATTCTCACCCATTTTCCAAACAGTAAATTATCAAATATGAACTTTTCCACTGTTTCAGATATGATAATCTTATTTCTGAGAATATCTTTTACCACATATGCAAATTAACATTATAATAAAACATTTGTATTGTCAATAAAAAAACTCGTAAAATATGTGATGTGAATTGTACGGACTCTGTATATTATTCATGTTTATGCTAGTGTGAACTAGACTTATTTTAATATGTATATAAATAATTTAATACCAACTTATCAAGTGGGTGATCTTGTACTTTCTAAAGGGGAGGTTTAGACTTCACAACTATTGTAGGTTAGTTTAATTCATAATAATAAATGACATGACAACTACATTTTACCAATTACTCGATTTATAACCCAATTTATACACTGTCTAAATTACTTTCGAAGCTTTATTCCATATTTAGTAATGCTACTTTGTATTTTTTATTTCAATTTTCTTTATAACCTAATAAACATTTCATGCATCGAATATTACTTTGAAAATTTAAATTAGTAACTTAAATGTTGAAAGAACGAGAGCTTGAACAGAAAAACTGTAAGGGTTTATTGGTGTAGGCAGGTAGAAGCAGGGCCGCCGAGAGGTCTTCTGGGGCCCCGGGGAGAGACTTTTTCTGTGGGCCACGGGTAATCAATTCTATATTCGGGGCCATCAAGAGCGTGAAAACTAATTCTTTCAGACTCTGGACCATATACAAATGAAGCGGGAATTTTTATTATAATACAGGGGAAAATACAATTGATGACCTAAATAAAAGGTCCTCACATACAAAAAACAAGTAATGAGCACAAAAAAGGTCCTCACTTCCAAAAATACAAGTGATGAGCAAAAAAAAGTTCCTCAGTTCCAAAATGCAATTGAGTTATGGCCACGCACCCCTGGCTAGATCTTCCTAGACTTCCCCCGATGCTAGGCCGTTCCTAAAGCTCTGCCCAGGACTCCGGGGTCCCAAACACCCGGGGACCCCGGAAATTTTCTCTGGCTATCCCCCCTCTTGTCGGGCTTGGGTAGGAGTTTAAGTTTAATAACCCCCCCACCGTAGTCCTATATTTTTGTCAACACTTCATTTCGCCCCCCTTTTCTTCGGTCATCTCTTCATCCTTCCGTTTTAGGGTTTTGTAGGTATGACCCAATAATCCTTATAACGTCACTCATGTGTCTGTCCGTCTGTTTGTCTGTCTGCTTCTACGGTAGGAATTGTGGCCAAACGGCTGGGCCTAGAAAGTTAAAATTTGGTGGGCTTGTCCAACTTAGAGTTCAGAAAAACACATCTCGGGAAAAATATAAATAGACAATAAGCTGTAAAAAAATATAAAAATATATGTAGTCAATAAAAAAATATATACAGTCGATTCCGCTTAATTGGGACACATCGGGACTTAGGCATTTTGGCCCAATTAAGCGGCTGCCCCAATTAAGCGAATTTCACATAAAATTAAACAATGCATATTTTTCTTTCAATAATTTTATTAAACTCTTGGACAAAACTATAAATTACATATAACCAAAAAATATAATCTTTTAAGAAAAAATAATAATAAATTCCAAAATAAAATAATAAATAGGTACATACAATTTAATTCAATGCAAAAATGCGTCAGGTGTAGTCTGTATTTGTTTTTGTAACATTTCACTTCTACAAAATCAGCACAGGTATTCAGTGCGGATGTAGGGCTCCCTTCATTTCCTTCCTGCATAAAATAACGCTGTAATATTAAATTCTTTGTACATATTTTCTCTTGAGAATATGTGTAACATAATATGTACTGTGATCTTAAATTTACTGTCCCAAGCGGAATGTTGTCCCAATTAAACATGTAAATTTTTCTGTTGGTTCCTTGGTTTGGTTTCTGTTCTTTGAGATTTGTCCCAAATAACCGGCTGCCCCAATTAAGCGGTGGCCCAATTAAGCGGAATCGTCTGTATATTATTTTAAAATTTTGAGTAGTGTATCAAATTAAATTTTGTAAAGCGTGGATAAACTTACATATTTTTATTTTTGAAAATTTTTGTTTTTATGGGATGTTCGCCCAAAATGTGCAAAAAACTTTTGTTCCCCACCATATTTCCCAGAGGGGTTGATCTATGAATTTGAAAAATATTGTTAATAATGTACATTGATGGGAACCGGAATAGTTCAACAGGAATTTTTGATCATATTAGTTTTTAGAAAAATATCTAAAATTTTCATTGAAAATATAATTATTTAAAAAAAAATTATTGTGTGGCATCAATAGAAAGTTCTTAAGTTATAGATTAAGGAACAAAAAGACTTTTAAATTCTATTTTCATTAACACGATTTTTGCCAAAAATGTTCTAAATTCTTGTCTATAACCGTGGGGGGGGGGGGTTAATGTAAAGATCTGAAAAAAATAGAGTATTGTACGTTACTGTAAACCGGAGCAATGCAACAGGAATTTTTTGGATCTTATAATTATTTAGAAAGTTATCGAATTTTTTGCAACCCAGTTCTTACAATATTTATCTGACTGACTGGAGAACTGGGTGAATGTAGCTGGGTCTTGATACGAACGCATCTTAAGTACGCTTGTAAGTCTCTAAATGGAGACATGTGGATTATTCTTCCTAAAGTTATCGAAATTTTTGATTTTTAATATGTACCCACAATTTGTTGTAATTTTCTAAATACCTATGAAACCCTGAAATATGTTAAAATTCACACCACACTTTTTTGGGTTGAGAATCCAAAAAAATATCTTGGTGGACTCAGAAGCTAATTTTTTTATTGGGTTGGGCTCATGATTAGTTACAATACAAATGTGTAAAAACGTGTTTTTGAGTGCACCAATGTGTGCACACACCCCCACCGGTGTGTGCACCAATATAAAAAATAATATAAACTAATCTCTAATCCTACTGGGTTAAAATATCCATTTAAAATTTTGCGATATTCTAAAATTTATTGCTATTAATAAAATTATAAAACGCAATTAATATTTAATAAAATTAATATAACAATTAATAACACATAATTAGATTTATAAATTTATATCAAATGCAATTTCATTCAATTCAGAATAAATAATTCCAGTATAATTTAATAAAAGTGAATAATAAATTTATTCGATATGCGTAAGTAAAAAACGTGAAAATTGTCCGTATAAAAAGATTATAATACTAATTACCATAATAAGTAATCATAACTGCAACATGTTAAATATAAATAACAGAAAAAACAAAAACAAGTTTTTTTTCTCTTTGTTAATTTAGTTTTTATAACCAACGTGTGGAACCAAAAGAAATTATCAAAGAGAGGAAGTAATATTTTTTTGTCTTCAGCTTTTAAAGATAAGATCAAATGAAGGGGCACAGTACATGGAAAAAACAATTTTATAACTTTTACCAGAGATTATTGTTTAAATTTATGGTAATTTTGTACAGGCCAAGAAAATCTGCAACACATAAAATGAAGGAATTATTAGCCATTGTCACACTTTCAGAAAAATACTACCTATTTGGTAAAACTTAATGTATGACTTGTCTGTACTTTATTATAGTACAGGAAAAATGAGTAGCATGAAAGAAAATCTAGGAAAAAATTAGTTGAGGCGCATTCATCTGGATAGCCAACGGAGTGGCCTAGCTCGTTAAATCGTACAGTTCTAACTGGTTAAAACAGTCTGAATTGTAAGGTTGCTGGTTAGATTTTCCGTTGGTGATTATTCAGGCGAGAATAATATGTTTACATTACTCCCATTTTTACAATCATTCACCCCTCATCCAGGTTTAGGAGCTCGCCTCTACTATTAATAAAATAATAATAATAATAATCATCATCTGGATATACCAGGGCCTTTTCAAAGTAACAGATAATATAGCCATGATTGCTATGGTGATAACAAATATTCATTTGGATATGGTACCTCAATGAGAAGAAGAAAGCTGACCGGCGTAGCGTAGTGATAATACACATGACCTGCGTTGCTAAAGTCTCGTGTTAGAATCCTGTTCGGGCATGACATTTTCATCATGAAAATTTTTAATTGTCCTGGCTAATTGCCTTAGTAGCAGAGCCAATAATTGTCAAATTAAAAAAGAAGTGGATGAAGTAAAATGTTTGCAGGCTTGTCCAGTTTGTCAGATTCAACACACACTGTTGGCCAATAGTCTCAGAAACTTAGGCCAAATAATAAATAAAAAAAATGAAAAACTCACACTGTGGCAAGCGCACCCCCATGATTTTTTCTTGAGGGAGGCTTAGAAGAATAATTTGTTTTACTACAAGGGCATGGATGAGTACGGCCCGAGCATCTCTCTAAACACAGCAAGTGCTGACCAAAAACAAAAAAGGACCTTACCTTCAAAATTCAAGATGATGACTAAAAAAATGTCCTCGCTTCTAAAATGCAAGTGATGACAAAGAAGGTCCTTGCTTTCAAAACACAAGTGATGACTAAAAAAGCTCATGAGCTGTAAAGCTCAAGTGAATGTTGTACATATTAGTGTGAGCGAGTCTTTTCTTAGTTACTTTACCTAAAAAATATCAGCGAAGTAATGAATGTTAAGCATGATGTTATAAAGAACTTGTCAAATATTGCAACTGTTATTTTGGACTTAGTGGACTTGGTAGGAAAAATCATGCATGGCACAGTTATCGAAATAAAAATAAATAATTATTGTTTACATTTTTTAAATTACAATGTATTTTGATATAATTTAAAAAAAATTGTAATCGTTTAAACAAAAACTAATTTTTAAGATACAAATGTTGCTTTATTTATATTGATTATTAATTACCCCAATAAGGGTCCAAGGGTCTACCAAGGCACCAATATTTAGAATAATTAATCCAAAATATTTCATTTATAAAAGGGGTCCCCCATCTAGACCAAAGGGAACCACTGGTCTAGTAAGATTGAGGTCATCATTAGACCATCTACACAACTCCCAACTAACGTGTTGAACCATGCACAGAAACCTATGGTACAAAATATGAAATTATTTATGCTGAAGATTTATAAATCAATGGTAACTCCTATTCTCATACAGGGTATTCTATTATCGGTTATTGTACTAAAAGAATCAGATGAAAGCAAATTCTGTTAGCGGAAATGAAATTTTAAAGGCAGTGACCTTTCACCATAGCAGACCACATTCGCAGTGAGACCACCATGGAAGAATTGAATGTCTCTCCCGTACTATATAAAAGAAGAATATACAGATGAAAGTAGTCATCACATCTTGATAGAATGCCCACTTGCCAATTTCCTTAGTAGGAGCTGCTGTCTAATCCAGAATATTGGCGAGACTGAGGAAGACCAAACAGGAACAGGCTGCACCAAGTGTCCAAGGCGTAAGGTCTGATGAATATTGTAAAAGAGATGAAATATCCCAAGTTGCTACAGTGGAGGCAGCAATCGAATAAAATCATCTGGAATTGGCCACAAGAAGATCGTTTTGTTCCCCGTAACGCAAGATCTCATGTTTCTTTACAGACCCAGACTGGTTGTAACTTGCATGCACCTTGCACCCGCCATATTCACCTGACTTTGCACCCTCAGAGTCTTATTTTGCTTCTTGCAAAATTTGGCAAGAAATTCAATTCTTGAGGACTGCAAAAGCATCGAGAAATTTTAAGGGAAAAAAGAGAGAGAAATAATCGAACCTTTAAGGCGAAAGGAATCATGAAGTTAGCTGAAAGATAGCAGTAGATCAGAAAAAATTGTCAATGTATTGCTAATTAGCGGTAGATAAATATAAAAAAATCATATTGAAATTTATAATAAAAAGTCCTGGAATCTTTCTTAACAGCCCAATAGTTACTAAGGCATAGAATCGGCAGTTTTGTTAATTTAGTTAAGACTGCATAACTACTTTGGGTTTTATCTTTTCATGAACGGTTTTTATTGGTACATTTCACTGCGAGGTATAATTCTTCGCGCTTAGTTTTAAATTGATAACAAAAGTAACATAATAACATGTATTATCAACGTCATCAAGCATTTCTCTCCCACACCTCCTTAGCGAAATCAATGTTTGTATATCGTAGTGTATAATATAGTTTTAATAAGATAGCAATATAGTGTGTAGTCGTGATTATAAATTAAAACCTGGTATAAGCCGCATCTCACGCTCCGGTATTTTCACATCTTTAATTTTTTTATAACTATTTATAATATATATCGGTTAAATCTTATATACCATAATATAAAAAGACTCACTTTCTACGCACCGCCTTACCTTGTATATAATTATACGAATGGAGTTTATAGTTCAAAATCGTGCGTGCCCTTATCGAAACAAAGCGAAATCAATCCTGTCTTCACCCTCTAACACACGAACCAACACCGCAATACTATGATACTGTACCCAACAGCATATAGACGTTTAATAAGTAACGCCTACCTATTTGAAATTTGATTTACGATTGTAACAGGTGTAAAGGAGCCCTCTAGGGATGGGAGAACGCGTGTCTTTTGTTTCTCGCGCGTATTTTTTCCCTCCTTAGTACGGAGCTGGAGTGACGGAGTTGCCACCTGTCTGCATATTTGGGAATTATAATTTTACTACTTCCGTCGGCAGATGCTTGTGTCTCCACAGATGATTTAATAAATAGAATATTGTGGCACTTTAAACACTTATTAGAATGCGTTTCTATTGATATATTACTAATAAAAATAGTTATTAATCTAATTTACTGGAGGATTATGGTCAGTCATGATTTTAAAAATATGTCTTCTGTCCAAGAAATATGGTTCAATATATGAAAATTATATATGTAAAAGAGTATGAAAAAGAAATGGGTTAGCAAAGCTCCACAAGGCCGTTTGTGTACTGACAATATTGTGGTAATCCCAAATATATTCAAAGAATTACTATAAAAATGCATTAATTAAACACCTCCTGTGAAGATGTTTAGATTTTAGCAAAAATTCTTTTGGTTATTGTTGGAGCTTCCCCATCTTCATGAATCCTTAACTTAACATAACTCTCTTCGTGTACGTCGAAAAAGAGATACAGTTTCGGCACCTCTCACAACTTATGAAAAAATTTGAGGTTTACTATTAAAGAGTTTTAAAGTTTCATGGCTAATTCGTTCACGCTCCGCTTTTTGAAAATTAGAAAGCTAATGTGGCACAAAACGATTAACACCTTTTTTTAAATGCCGGTGATCTTGTATGATTCTGTTAATAGCTGAGGATCTAATCTTAAGTTGCTGATCTATTTCCGCATAGGTGGTTTTATTGTCTTTATCAATTATCTACTTTTTTTCATTTATTTCACGTTTATGGTCTTGCTACTAAGGCAATTAGTGTGGACGATTCAAATTTTTCTTGTTGAAAATTTCATGCGTGAATATAATTTGAACCCGAGACCTTAGCAACGTAAGATACGTGTGTTACCACTACACTACGCCGGTCGGCAATTATCTTCTTAACAGCATCACTATTTTTGCTTCACACCCTGCTCCTTTTTAGTGTTGAACAGAATTCCTGTTCGTTCAAATTCTTTATACCAACAGTAAATTATAACCAAAGAAGGTGCCTTTTCACTAAAAAGTAAATATAAACTTTACTTGCACTCATAAGCGCTTAAACCTTTTTTTTAAATCATAATAAAACATGATTTGAAAATGTTCTCTGGTTAATTCCATATTTTGACTTATAACGATACTTTAAAAATGAATTAACTGAGTTTTAACTAACCTAACCAACTTAACTTCAAATAAGAGGCAGGTAACTGCATAAAATGATAGTGCTACTTTCGTATTCCAAAAGAGTGCTGGATCAATATCTTCTATTAGCCCTAAAAGTACTTTTATAATATCCTCTCTGGCGATTGGTTTAAAAGATCAATCAACTTCTTTTACTTCTTAGTTTGTTCAACACGTAATTCAGTAATGTGCTGCCATCTATTACGTCGCTATTTTCATGTTTAGGGTTGGCATTAAGCCACTTCTATTCATATGTCAATCATTAGTTTTAATCCATTCATACCAATAAAACTAATATAAATTTTATAAGCATACGTGATACTTGACTTGTATTTAGATTCTAATTTTTTATAGTATAAAATTGGAAGTTTTGTTTCGACACAGGAAGATATATAGCAGATAAAAGTAACTATAAAATTTTATAGCTTCATTTTGAAGCCAGGTAATTTATAAATCGATATATTTTAAGTATTATAGTTAATAAAATGCTTAACAATATTATAAGTGTACAAAAAAAGATCGTTAAAATTTATTAATGTTCGTTTAAACATTTTTTTGGATAAAAAAATTAGTAGACATATCACGAACTAAGGATGAAAATGGGCAGATTGATAAAGATTTGACAGAATGATCATCTGCTGCTCTGAGGATTTTCTGACTTTATACTCCCGGGCATACTAAGCTCCGGTTTTGGGAAGCTTAGTACTTTAGGCCAGTACCAAAAACATTTGCGGTGCTTTCTCATTCATTTAACTTAGGCATGGTGAAACTCGGAGGTATTTATCGTCACTTTTAAGCCCATTACAATACTTAGGGTTTTTCTTGCACTTAAACTGAAGTAGAGTAATAGATTTTCTATCAAAAGAAACAAATCCGACCTCTCTCCGACTAGTGATATGCGAGTTATGAGTGTGAATAATCGCACCAAGCTCCGATTTCGAGCGTCTATTCCTCCACTTCTACGTTTGCGCTAGTAGTGACGCACGACCTTGACACGGGCGTTGCTGTATACAGCCACCGTTGCTCCGTAGTTTGCCCACCGCTGATGTATAAAATATCTGGAATAACCAACTAGAACAACCTAATAGAAAGTACTAGAAATGAGTGGAAGACGACTCACATGAATGGTAGGATTGATAAGAATTAAATGTTATGGAATTAAATATTCAGTGATAAATCATATAAATCCTTTCCAGACTACTCTAAAATCCTTAGAAAACGCCTTTTAATCTAACAATGGTAATGCCAAACATAGGTGACTTAACTTCACCCTAATTCCAGATATAAAAAGGATTATAGAGAAAGCCTCTTCCCCTATCCAGGTAGAATAAAGTGAGCTAGTTCATAAACCATCCGCAAGGTGGATGCCTAGGTATGCCATCTATACACTTGTTCTCGTGACAATAAACCACTTAACGTGAAATGATTCCCTTTCAATGGACACACGTTGCTATGATCTGACATTTAACAAAAAAATCCTTTTGTCGCTGTAAAAGCTTTTTGACATATTCTAAACTTTTTTCTATTCGTTCCACTTAGTTCGTTCATTGTTCTGAAGTGTGCGGCAATCCGTTTTCTTTACAATTCGGCATTTATATTTCTTATCGCATGGTTGATATAAGGACATGACCTATGGGTATAAAATAACATTCTTTGGATTCAATGAATACTTGTCTATTAAGTTGCGCATCACTACATATGTAGTATTACTTAACGTGTATTGTTTGCTTTAGTATTTGGAGTATTCTTGATGGAAAAAAAATCCCGCATAGCGCGCATTCTTGCTGCATAGATGTCACTTTTTAGACATTTGAAGTATGTCATTCTATCGACAACTTCTATCTGGTGGTACATATGGATAGTTCAGATATTACATTGTGGAATACTAATCACCAATATTACTTAGTCCAACCTTGCAACTAAGCTTTTAGTTTAGCGTGTCTAAACTGGTTCGATTTAGTCACACATCATGCAACCATTTCATGGGATAATGTCATTCGAAAAGCATATGTCCACAAAGTCTTTCCGTTCGCAAAAATTTTCGGGAGGTCCAGTCAAAATTTCCCCATATACAGTTAGTTAGTTAAAATTTTTGGCGTATAGCAACGATAGCTTTTTGCATCTTTTCTCCATATACACGTAAGTAAAAATTACAGGTTTCTTTTATTTTTTTACAGTGGGACCCCAAACATTTTTAACGCTTTGGTCCCACAAAGAACTTAATTCGCCTCTGCGTTTACAGTTTAGCAACATCGATGACGCGTCTTTTTCTATACTTGATGAATTTGATGTTTTGGATGCGCTTGACATCTCCATCCCACATTTGGTCCTTTATTTCTGTTATTAATATCCCGCTTTTAAAAGTCAAGAATCAAAATCTTAATTTAATTCCCAATTACTTTTGTCCAGTGACAAGATGACAAGTAAATTTTATGTCAAATCATTCCAAAATATACAAACAACCATATGAAGAACCATATTCTCCAAAAGTATTATTAAAATAACTCCCATAATGATCTTAATAACAGGATAACTTGATGAAAATAACTAACATTAACGTTAATAAACAAACGTTTTAACAAGTTAAACAACTCTAGTTGACAATTTAAATAACTCAAATTCTTAGATTAGTGACTTTCCAAAAGTTATTCTTTATTTGTGCCTCAGGCTGTACAACTTGTTGGGTCTTGTTATAGTTTATTATAAGAATTGTTATTGTTGGATTATTTACAAAAAATATGTAACAGGTTGTGTCATTACAATAATAATAATAGATTACAACTCAAATTCTATACTTCTGAAGTTCTCACCTTCCTTTTACCCAGAGGCACCCTTTGCAGGACTTTATTATTATTATTAGGCTTTATTAAATCCCTGTACTCAACCATATAAAATTAGATATATTTCTATGATACATTATAATTTTTTCATGTAGTATTTATGCTCTTCGGATGAATACTTTCAAATGTTGCTGTCCTTCACCAAATTTATAGGTGCTGCTGCTTTTATATTTCTTCCATCCACCTTGTTGGTTTTCTTCCACTGTTTCTTTTGTGTTCCAATTGTATCCATTCCATTAGTTCTTCTCTCCAATTTGTATCTATTTTTATTGTGTGTGCAGTCCTATTCCATTTTATTCACTTTATTGTTCATACTTCATCTTTTGTTTTCTCTTTAATATCTTTTATTGTTATTTTGTTTTCTTTTCTGAATTTATTTATCCTTTTGGTTTTTAAAGGATATTACATGACAGTGGTGATCAAAGTTCATGATGAAAAGAGCAGCATACGAATAAAGACGAATCCTCGAGAGCAACTTTTAAATATATTTTGGTAAATTTAGTTTGTAATTTGGAAATCAAAATTGATTTTGATTTTAAAAATATTTGCTAAAAATTCTGAAAATTCATACCATTTTAACAATTATAAAACTAACTATCCACACGATACAAAACTATGTCCTCTTAATACTCCTCCTTGGATTAGAAAACAAGCAAAAATTTGCAGAATACCAAAAAACTCCACTTCCCCAAACTTATACAAAGCTGTTTATCAACAGATAAAGGAAGATTTCAGTGAAATGAATCATGCCAAGATATACACCGATGGCTAAAAAATTTACGACAAAGTAGGAGCAGGACTAGTTATTGATGAAGAAATAATAAATAGAGCCCTGCGCGGATAAGCTTTTCTGTATCCGCATCCGATCCGCATCCGCACATCCATGATCCGCATCCGATCCGCATCCGCAGCTTTTGTAAATAACAAATCCGCATCCGATCCGCATCCGCAAAAATATCCGCACTATCCGCACTACAGGTTTTGCTGTCAGTTTGGAAAGAACTAACATATTTCGCCTCTAACATAAACGCTACTGAAAATTTTTGGATTTACCAGCTTATTTATTACTAACCTAACCTAAGGGACCCCAAAAGTTTTAAGGCCTAGATGCGCTAATAACTTATTTAAATCTAGAGAGAGATAACAATTTTGGGGGACCTAAGCGTTCTTTTTCGTAGGGAGTAAGTGGCGAACTGCTTTTTTTAATATTGAATTTTAAAAAAAAATCAGAAAAGTTACTTGATAGAAGGTGCTTCATATTTTTAGGATCAAGCATTTTTTTTGCAACCCTTTTCAAATAGCAACATGTGTCATTTTTCAAATTTGCAAGACTTTTTACTTCGGGTAGTATAAAAAAATTGGCAGGGTACATAATAAAATTTTCGAGAAAAAATTATGTAGGTAAATTTTGGTATTTAAATAAAACTTACTAATCAGTTTTATGTAAAAAAAAAAACCTTTATCAGATTTAAAAGCCAGAATTAGAGCAGAGGTAGGAAGAATTACGTCGAAAGTGTACCAGAAAACTTTTGTCCAAAATATTATTTTCTATAATATATTCAATAATAAAAAGAAAGTTAAGTTGATTGTCTCAACTCAGTCTTGATCATGGACAATTGTCTTAATAAAAATAACATAAAGTGAGATTGAATGCTACAAAATATCATGTATATACAGACAACCGAAAATAACCGAGGACTGCATAGTCAGAACACAATTGCTTGTTTCTCCGAAAGTAACCGAAGATTTAATGTTCACGCGGATATTGCGGATAAGCGGATATGACATTTAATCCGCATCCGATCCGCATCCGCATGGTTTAAATGATAATTTATCCGCATCCGCAGAAAAGTTGCGGATATCCGCGGATAATCCGCGGATACCCGCGGATTTGCAGAGCTCTAATAATAAAATTCCACCTTCCAGATGTTGTATCTACTTACACGGCCGAAGAAGTTGCGTTTCTGAAGGCTGTCGAGTACATTAGCCTACTGCTAATGTACTTAGACATAGAAAAACTTTATAATCCACCTATTCTTTAAGATTTATACAAAATCTACAGAAAATGTACTCGACATGCCCAATGATAGAAGAAATTTATCAAAATTTTTTATTGCTGATAGAAAATAGAGTCTCAGAGAAAGGGATTATGTTACATCATGATAATGCGTCTTTCTATAGAGCAGATTGAACTCTCCAGTTTATTGGCGGAAAAAAATATAGAACACCCGCCATGCTCACCTGATTTGAGAATGTGCGACTTTAGGTTATTTTTTAGGCTTAAGATAACTAATGGGGTAGAAGGTTTTTGTCTGAGGAAGAGTTTGATGCAATTCATGATTCTTTTGAAGGTATTCCAAAAGAAGATTGGTTAGGAGATTTTAAGAAGTGTACCGAAAGAATGGCCAATTATATTATTGTTGAAGGGAAGTACTTTGAACTTATTTAAAATAAAATCCTCAAAAATAGGAACCATGTGTCTTATTCTCAATATTTCTGATGTGAGCGTTGTATACACTCCAGTTTCTATTGTATTTTCAAACCCCTGTTGAATACAAATCATTGCAATTATATTCACTTTTTCCAAGGATGTCGCTAATGTCAATTAGAAAATCAAGGTTAATAAAATAATAATGATGACTCCAGACTGCAAGGGCAATTACGTCATTACATGAAAATGTAATGTTGTTATAATTATTCCCCTAGGTTTGTCTGGTTGCGTTATCTAACAATGCTAATTTCAACTCCTGGCGGAAAAATTTGAATATCCAAAATGGATTTGCTTCTAAAACTAATTTTAATTATAAACTTTTGCTTTTATATCACTTTATCATTGTCTGAAAATTTCAAACATGAACAAAAACTAAAAAACTGCAAAAATAATTGAAAATAAGTAACAGACGATAAATATAATACAATATACAACGGGAGCGATCTACAAGAGCCCCACTAGTGTTAAATCTGGACGCTTTATTCCTGGGGGGGGGTTACACGAGCCGGGGGGAACTACATGAGACCGAGCTGAAATAGATTAGGCAAATATTACAGCTAAAATAATTCTTTGGAGGGGAAAATCCCCCCCGGGTATCCCTTTGGATTCCCACCCGAATGTAGAAATGGAGGACGTTCTATAACAGTGGTTCTTAACCCCTGTTCCGCGGAAACCTAGTATTCCGTGAAATTGTTACAAGTGTTTCGCAAAATTTTTACTTAGCCGTCTTGTATCGCTTGTTCAAGGCAAATTAACGTAAGTCTGTTTCTTACGGCAGCACATGTTTTATTTATATATTTATTATTTGAATGGAACATTATTTGAATTATTATCCTCAATATTTCATTTAGAATATTTATTTATTTAAAATAAAAAAGTTTGTTTAAAATTCTAGATTAATATTTGTTTACATTTTATAATTTAGAAGTTATGAGTGCAAATTTTATTGTTGTCTTAAACAGTGTTTCTCAACAGGCGGTCCGCAGAAAAATTTTAATGCTTCGCGAAAGTTTTTGTATCTGTTTTTTGCGTTTTTTTTTGTTGTTACTTTTTATGCACATTTTTTATGTAAATAATTTATATTTTGTTTATTTTCTGTAAACTTTTGGTGATTTTCTGCAAATAAAATTAATGTATTTAGCAGCATATTAAATATATTTGTTTTCTTGCAAAAAATTAACCAACAATTATTATTAGTGGTCCGCGTTAGAAAATTATATATTTTACTGGTCCGTGGTGCGTTTTTGATTGAGAAACACTGGTCTAAAACATACCTTCATAAAAATTTTTTTTTTGGAACATATGTTTTATAATTGATTTTGCTGCTCCGCAAAACAAGTTTTATAATTAAAAATGCTTCGCAACTTCAAAAATGTTAAGAACCACTGTCCTAGAGTAACATAAGAGGGCGACTTTCGAAAGACCATGTCACAGAGCTATCTGAAAATCAGTGACTAGCAGGATAAAAAGATATAGTGGCAGGAAACCAAACCAAAAGTGTCAAAATCCGCTTTAAAACTGGATATACAGATGTGGTACATACGGTTTAGAATACTTTTTGCGCGTAAAATCATTTTCATCATCATCGGATACCCACTGAAATCCATTGCTAAACATAGGTCTCCCTTTTTGTTCCCATTTTAATCTATCCAGGGTCAACTGTGTCCAACTGCTAGCATATTTTTTAAATCATCTGTCAAACGGAGAGGTGGTCTTCCCCTATTTTAGACTGCGCCTATACGTAGGGTGACCATTTTCTTAAGAAGGCAATGCGGGACGGAGCAAAAAAAAAGTTCCTCGTCTCCCAAATCCAAGTGAAGACCAAAAAAAAGGTCCTCACCTCCCAAATCCAAGTGAAGAGTAAAAAAAAGGTCCTCATCTCCCAAAATCCAAGTGAAGAGCAAAAAAAAGGTCACCTCCCAAATCCAAAATGCGGGACAAAATGTTAAAATGCGGGACGAATGGTCACCCTACCTATACGTTTCGATTCCATTATTTTCCTAGTCCCTTTGTCACCGTCAGTTCTAGATTTTTGTCCGGCCCATTTTTATTCAAGTTGAGCGATCCTTTCCACAACATCAAAAACTTTGGTTTACTGTCTAATCCAAAAGTTAGTTTTTCTATCTGCTTTGATTATACCAAACATCGCTCTTTCCATGGCTCTTTGGCCACACTCAATTTTTCAACAGATTTTCTCGTTTAAGTTGTCAATTCTGCTCCATAACTGAAAACTAGCACAACCCATTGATCACTTTTCGACAAAAGTCTTACGAAAACGAATCTTTGAACTGATCTATTATTCTCAGATATGCTCGAATTCATGACGAGAGATAATGAAAGAAGCGAGCATCAAACATTAACACGAAATCAGTAAAATATTGGCCTTGTTGGTGAATTTGGTGATGAAAGATCGCCGAATCACATCAATGATGATAGCGGAAATTATTCCTAGAACAGTAGTGGCTTATCAATAGGATCGAGGGCCCGCACGCAATAACCTTTGTGGGGCCATAGTCTACTATGTCTATTTTATCTATAAAAATTACGTATAGACTGCGCAGCACGGCGGGGCCTCCTCATGATTGGAGCCCGCCCGTATCGCGGACCTTGCGGGTGTTCTCTCTCTGGGTGCAGAGTTTGAATGTAGTATAAGTTACTTAAATCGAATGGACAAAATTTCGAGGTTGCTTTGATTTTCTAAGGACTTTGTAGAATCTATAAAATAGTTGTGTTCTTGTGTGATCATAATTTTAATATATTAAATTATACTTGTTATTGAATTTACTCATAGTCATTAGCATTAACAAATTATTGAGCAAAAAAACTTGTCTATAAAATGAAATGAAATATTTTTCATCCGTACAAATCAAGAAACATGTAAGTTAGTGTCGTGATTGTAGATCTTTTGCCTGTGAGTGTACAACCGTACTCATGTCACCAACGTAAACCTATTGTCAGATTTAATTGGATAGTGATCTTAGCAAGATAACGCCACAGTTGCTGGGAAACTTGGGCCATCAGTAAACGAAGAGAGGGGAGGATGAAAACAACCAGTTTCTCTCCACAAAGCTCACAATCGAATACAATATTTACTGCAATTAAACACAATTTAGAACTTGTGTTTCAAAGGAAATTCACCCTTATATATATTTCATCTAATCACGTTTTGATTGATTGAAAGATAAATAATTCTGATTGGTCAAATACACCCTCCGAGTTATTGAAAACATATGTTTTGGTCAAAGGGTGAGTTCTGATTCGTAAGGGGGCAACACTGAGATTAGATTAAGTATTTTGCGGGTAACCACCCGTTAATAAAGCCACTTTAAATTGATTTAAAATTAGGGGGTGGTGAAGAAAATTCCCATGAGAAAATTCATCATCATCTATAGTGGCTCGACAACCATGGATGGCCTTTACTAGGATTTTTATCCATCTAGGTTCTGAGCAACCGCTTTCCATTCTTTCACTCAGGACTTTCTTGTCAAAATTCTTTTTATATACGATCCATGTATTGTGAGCAGGCTTCCAGCTAATCTTTTTCCTAAAGGTTGTTGTTTTATTGCTCTTCTGGTCGGATCTACATCAGCCATTCTTTCTGCGTGAGCTATTGCGAAGTAATAAGGATCAAACCCGGAACCCGGACCCAAGTATTCAGAACTCAAAACTCCGGGTCAAACCCGAAGTGGTGGCAGTTCTTACTACTGTATTTTTCGAACCATAAGACGCAACGGACGATAAGACGTACCCCAAATTTCTGAGATAATTTTTAGGGAAAAACCATGATATAAAAAAAGATTCAAAAATTCTTAATTTTTATTATATGACGATACCTTTTACAGGCGACATTCAGTTATCTTCACTCTGTGTACTATCATTCTTCTCGCTAATGTCACTTCGTTATTACCCATACTTGTCATTATTTTTGTATGAACTATTGTTGTCAGTCTCTTTAAAAACTAAGTTATCTTCGGTACCATCCAATGCATTACTTATACCGCATTTCTTAAAAGACTTTATAATCGTCTCTCCTCTTACAGCTTCTCATGATTTTTTTACCCAGGTACATATTTCTGAAATTGTCGGCCGTTTCATACTTCCGGTAGCTATAACATCGTGATTTGGTCTTGTAAGTAATCCACTTGTTCCACTCTTTCCGCATACATTTTTCAAATGTTTTATTAATCAACACATTCAAGGGTTGTAATTGACATAATGCCTCCAGGAATGACAGCTAATTCTGTATTTATTTCTTTTAAAATCTTGGTTAATTCTATAAACCTCTAGGTAACTATCTGACAGATAAGGTTATTTGGAACTTCATCTGCTGAATAAATGGCAACATCAATCAGTGAATTCAATACGTCAGTCTCATTATTGATAATGAGACTATCTGATAAATAAATTTGTATTGAAAGACGGGATTACATTTATTCAGCACAGAAAGTATCATATAACCTTATCTGTCAGATAGTTACCTAGATGTTTACCTGAAGGTGGAAAGACTGGGCCTTAATGCGCTCTGAATTAACGTACCTCGAATTAACTACAAATTTCTATTTATTGCGTGTAAGTAGAGTAAAATTGTACAGCATATTTCAGGAATTGGTCCAGTTAAAATTGTTTTCATGGATAATGGTGTCTCAATTGATTTTCCGAATATAATTTGGAGGAGTGCTGGTAATTGTTGGGGAAGTTGAATAAAAAATCCTTATTTATATGCTGTTGCAGAATCACATGCTAACTCAGCTGTTATAGAGTGATTTTTTCTTGGTTTTCTAAATGGTTCTAGTAGATTTTATTAATACATTATCCCTATGATTTGGTTGTAAATCTAAAGTAGTTATTTCTTGTTACAGTCACTGCAGAGCGCAGCCAGGAGGGCCGGTACATCTTGTGCGAACTGCAAGACGACAACGACGACCCTCTGGCGACGTAATCAGAATGGCGAACCCGTCTGTAACGCTTGCGGTCTATACTACAAGCTTCACAATGTAAGTACCACCATATCATAACATTACCATACCATACCATACCATACTATACGAATACTGTGATGTTCAAAATGTTATAGCGATTATAGTCTTTCAACTTATAGAGAATTTGCGTAATGGCAGAGAAAATATTTTGAATCTAAACATGGAGTTATACAATGTAACATAATAGCTTTCATTGTAAAAATTTTAAAGCAAGGATACTTTTTAGGATTTCGTAGGTTTATTAACCAGAGTTGTTGGTTTCCACCTTATTAGGTGGGGACAACATTTTTTGCAAATATTTTTGACAAAAATCGTGTCAAAATAAAAAGTATTTTAAACTAATTAATATCCACAGAAAAATCTACGCTTCTAAGGGCTTTGATATCTCATGTTAAATTTTAAAAACAATATTTCGAACAATACTAAATGTACATACAGTCTGTTCCAAACGGTTAAGCGGAACTAAATGGGAATTTAGTTCTTTTAGGTTGTCACGAGAAGGGACCTTGCTTGGGTTATTTAATTTTTCACGTTGGGATGTCAAAATTTAAAATTCCAACAATGAAACCATGGAAACGAATGACATATGTCAAAATTAAATATTTTTTTAGATATTTTAATGACAAAAAAATAATAAATAGGAAATTTGTATTAAGAATGACACAAAAAATCAAAATATAAAGAAAATTACATTTTAAAATGATATTAACCTTGACCAAAAAATGTTTATTGTAAGTATGATTTACAAAGCTTAAACAAAACGGCCGAAAGGTACGATTTAAACGATGAAAGTAACTAGATTGCAAAATCTAGTTCCGCTTAACCGTTTGGAACAGACTGTATTATTCAAATACAAAAAGATTTTAAAAAAAATCAAAAATTTCAAGCGTACTATTCCAACTTATATTAATGTGCATTACTCTGAATTTTTAAAATTTTTAAATCCAACTCCCTGGAAGTTTGAGTGTGAGACAGAAGCTTCAGTATTTTTCTTGTATACTGGTCAAATACCTTTGTATGCATTCCAAATTTCAACTCTCTAGGTCTGTCTATTTGGTAACAATTTTTGTCGTACAGACATATGAATGACGTTTTAAGATATTTTTGGTAACACCTACGAAATCCTAAGAAAAAAGGGCAGAAAAACGTGTAGCTAAAACAGGATCAGCAGGACCTCCGCTTAGTTAAGGATGTAATAGATACCAGACGCGCTTCAAGGATTTTTCTTTGACCAGGGAACTCAGACACAAAAATTTTTCGTGGTGCTGGCTCGCGTTTAATTACAAGAAAAACGTGTCTCTTAAAAGCGTGTTTTGAGTGCTAGGGGGGGTCAAGCCCGTGACACCCCTCTGGGTGATCCAGTGGCGTAGCGTGGTATTCCTGCGCCCGGGGACAACCAAGTAAATCAGTGCCCCTAATTGAAAATCACCAGGACTGGGGCGAGGGTCTTTCTTCATACAGCCAGGGCAAAATTTCAAGAGAAGATCTAAAAAAAAGGTCCTCACTTTAAACTTGGCGCCCCCCTGGCATCAAACGCCGACTGAAAATCACCTTATGCTTCGTAATTTCGGCGCCCTCTGAATGCCGGCGCCCAGGTTATTTGTCCCCCTCTGACCCCCCATCGCTTCGCCACTGGGGTGAACCTTTTCTGGGTGCATCCTTGATAGAGATACATTTGTGCAGTATTGGTCATTCTCCTAAGATACTAATCATTTCATCTAGACAGACTTAATCCTTTAAGACAACGAGCTCCTTTAAAAATAACGTAACAAGTAAACGTAACTTTAAATTTACGGCCTTAAGGTACAGTAGCAGTTTGTGGTTGAGTGAACACAAATTTGCTTGTAACTGTATTGTTACATATTTCAACATTTCCAAGAAAAATCATGTTCTAACATGTAGAATCAACCACTCCGTATTCTACATACATAATGTTGTAAAATAAGTCATACAATAAATCTAATATGAAACTATTTATGATGATAACTCTTGGACGTGTGTTACAAATCTCCACGCATGTAGTACGTGAGTACACGTACTCTTTCATAGGAATATATATTCCGATAAAAATAAGAACAGCTTTAAACTGCGTAACGGATCAACGTGAAATCTTAAATCGCTCCGGATAAAAGAGATGCTTGGATGACTTACCGCTACTTATGAAATGAGAGACTTCAGAATTTAAACAGTGCTGTTAAAACTATTCAAAATAAAGACTTGATAAAAAACTTACTTGAAAATTGACGGGGATATACAAGGTGTTCCAGGAGGATTCTGGCAAACTTCAAGGGTTTGTTGCTTCATTAATTTTAAGTAAATAAGTTACGAGGGCTACCTTTTAAATTTTTACAGAAACTAAGAAAGATCTTTTTTTTGAACAAACTGTTTTATTGCTTTTCAAAATATTCTCTTTTAAGATTTATACACTTTTGGATGCGTTCAAACTAATTCTCGAAACATTTTTTCCACTCTGAAGTTATCTCAAAAACATGGTTTTCGAAGGCTTCAACAGCCTGATGAAAATCGCTGTCCAGGCATTTTTTGTTTCACATTAGGGAACAAAAAAAAAAAAAAAACGTAAGGGGATAAATCAGGTGAATACAGGCAATGACACATTAATTCGATGTTTTTCTGCTTCAAATAATCAATTGTTTGACGTGCTGTGTGGGAGCTTGCCTTGTCATGATGAAGAATGATGCGACGTTTTTGTTGTTTTTCCTGATTTTGTCGATGACTTCTTCCAAACAAATTTTGTATACCATTCAGCATTAACTGTTCTCCGGTCCTCTAAAGGAATAGTTGCGACATGTTCAGTACAACCGAAGAAACAAATAATTTTCTTGGAAGTGCTTCGTGAACGAATTTTTGTGGGTTTTTGGTTCATCTTGCAAGACCCAAACAGTGGATTGTTGCTTTGTTTCCGGTTCATATGAATAAGTAACAATGTTGTGTACGGATTTAGCAGTGCTTAGGTTGATTTTTTTTTGTTGATTCCCTTACACCAATCAACACGAGCCTTTTTTTGAGCTTCGGTCTAATTATGCGGAATCCATCGGGAACAGATCTTTTTCACAGCTAAATATTCATGCAAAATCGAATGTATTGCGGTCTGCGATATGCCAAAGTCTTTATCTCACGGTAAGTCACATGCCGATCTTCTTAAAACATTTTGCGCACAGCATCGATGTTTTTTTTTTTTAATCACAACCGATTTTGGTCGGGAGACAAAATTATTTAAATTATGGATAAGGTTCTCAATTCTATATTTCAAGTGATGGTCTAAAAAAAAGGTCCTCTCTTCGAAAATAAAAGTGATGACCTAAAAGAAAAAGGTCCTCACTTCTAAAATACAAATAACGACCTAAAAATAAAAAGTCCTCGCTTCGAAAAGACAAGTGATGACCTAAAAAAAAGGTCCTCAGTTCTAAAATACAAATGACGACCTAAAAAAAAAGGTCCTCATCTCTATTTTTAAATGGTATATTTACTTAAGAAGATGGTGATAAAATTTTCTAGTGTGTTTGTGTGTTTTTATTTTTATTTCCTTCTTCCTTGGGGGGGGGGGGGGAACTTCCCTCCTGGGTGCGCCACTGATTACGATAGTAACGTTTAGTCAAAAAACTAATTTTTTGAAGCAAGGAAATCTTGAAAAATCCACATTTGTCCCATGGACCGTCCCCTACATTATATTTTGGATTTATTATAAACGAAGTTTTAAGCTACTAGTCCATAATTTTGAAAAATAGTACTTCAAAGACTTTTTTACGGACGCAAGAAAGAATAAGATCCATATCAGTTGCTCTTAAAATTTGTCATTTTGCTTATTATTGTTCTGAAGGAGGCATACATCAAAAAAAATTGAAAAATGTCCTTAACATATCTATTTATGCCTGAATTAACTATTACCCGTATCCAAATTCAAGTAGGCATGTGAAACAGGCAGAAAACAACACAACAAAAGCAAACAATACAACGTATATACGTAATCATTGCCGACAATCAGAGCACTCAAAAAGGTGGATCAAGTAAATGGGTACATAGTGTAACAAACCCTGTCATTACACCGGCAAATACTCAACAATACCTAGGTATCCAACAGTGACATTTTTTTTAAAGCAAACTACTTCCCAGGATGTGACACAATCATGTACTTAAAAGTTTAAAATGGAAGCAACGGGATACAAGATGTTTAATTATATATTTAATTTTAAAAGCTACTGAGGATATTCATGTCAATAAACATTTTTTAAAGCATTAAAAAGAATAACAGGACTAAAATAAAATTACCTACTTTAATGGTATTGAAATTCATTTCCTTGAAAGGTGGACAGATTAAAAACATTGAAAAATGGTTTTGCTGTTTAAGATAGTACTTCTTCTGCCCTAAAATATTTGTCACTCCGAGTGTCACATGTGTAAAACATTTGAAATACAAAAAAAAGATCTTAATCAAAACAGAAACTTATTTTTATTAAACGTAGCTAAACATTTAAATAATAATTTTGAGGGTTTTGTAGGTATGACCAAAAAATCGTTATAACTCATGTGTCTGTCTGTAGGTCTGTACCCTAAAAATATTAGCCCAACGGCAGAACACAGAAAGTTGAAATTTGGCATGCTTGTCCTACATATAGGAAAACTATTAGAAGTTCAAAATAACACACTGCTGGAAAAATATAAACAAATATGTATTAATGAAATTATTTTTTTAATTTTTTGTCAGGTATAAGCTGTTCACTTTTGTAGGAACAAACTAGATATGATAATTTTGGTTACTTTTATAGTGTATTACTGACTTTAAATGTCAATTAAAAATATTCCTTACGCTGTAAAACCGACTTTAGGTTTCTAGGTTATCATTATTATTAAGATATCATTTTTCATTATGACATATGTCAAATAGATCGACATTTTAAAAAAGTGACATTTTTTAATACCAACGTGTTTTTCTCTTAATTACCTCTTAGTTTGTTCTTACAAAAGTGAAAAGCTTATAGCAAAAGAAACCTTTTAATGTGTGGATAAACAAACTTTTATGTTTAAAAAATCATTTGTTTTTATGTTCTTCAAAAATATGTCCAATTTTTATTGTCCTCCAACCTATTTCTCAGAGTTCAGTTAAAAATCTGAAAAAAATCTCAGTAATGGTACATTACATTGATGGTAACCGAAATAGTTCAAGAGGAATTTTTTAACGGATTAGTTTTTCGAAAAATATCTATTTTCTTTTTGCGTCGTTGAAAAAAAAATACTTTTTTTAAAATTTATTGTGTTATTAAAATAGAAAAAAAAATTAAGACTTTATAATTAAGGCCGATTAAGGAACGGAAAATATTTTTTTTTTTTATTAAAAATGTACTAAAAAATTTGCAGTCCCGCACCCTTTAGCTAAAAGGGGTTCAACTAAAAATCTGTAAAAATTCTAAGTAATGTACATTGATCTGAACCGAACACGTATGAAAGCAATATCAACTTGCGGAAAATATTGCAGTTTTTTTGTTTTTGATAAAATAAATTATTTTGGGCAAAATTATGGCTAGTAATGTTCTGGATTTTTTAATGGTTAAGGTAGTGTATGTCTTAAAAATATAATAAAAAAAAATAATAACAGCTGAGAATCGAGTTAATGTGTGTAAGCTCCACCTACTATTATACTGTCATGATTCAATCTATAGTTGCTGACAGTTAATACGTTAATTTTTATTAACATTATTTGTTATCTTTTGTAAGGTTAAAAAATAGAATAATTATAACCTCAAAAGATATTATTTTAGTTTTTTGTTTTTAAAGTATTAAAGAGGAATAAATCATTTATAGTAGTAAAATACTTATAAATCAAACAACACAATGTTAATAGTGAGAAATACGTTTCTGAAATAGAAAAAAAAAAATAATAATCCATTTAACAATATATTTATTATTAATTTAATGAAGACTTAGATACGAAAAAAATTGCTAATTAATTTAAATTTTGTGACGATATTATCGCAAATTATTTAAATTTAGCTTAAATAAAGAATAAAAATGATTATCAAAAAACTGTTGATTTTAATGTGATAATAGAAGAACTATTGTCCTAGGCATCGAGCATTCTGTTGGCTTCTTTCACTCGTTAAATTCCTACAAAACTCTGAAATGTGCAAAAATTCACACCTCATATCAATTCTTATTTATTCAAAATAGTCCTCTTCCGAATCTATGTATCCTTGACAGCGATCCAGAAGTGATTGGTACGAGTGGTATAGCTTTTAGAGAACGCGTCATGGCTCTTAGTGTTTAAATCATCAAAATTGTATTCTTTCAGTGGAATTTTGAGTTTCATTTTCATTACTTAATCACTTCATATATTTGACCGAAGTCGAATTCTTATTTGAGTGGAATTTTGAGTTTCGGGAATAAAAAGAGATATATACAGCGAATACGATGGATGCTCAAGTAGGGTGTCTTGTTTACGTGCTAAAAACTCGAAATGCCTTTGATAGGATGCTATTTTGACGACCTAAACATCATTCAATGAGTAGTGATACGTACTCTAAAAGCTATACCACTTAAGGAGATCACCCACTCGTTCCAATCATTTTTGGATCTCTGTCAACGGTGTATATATTTAGAAGGGACTATTTTGAATAAATATAAAGGAATTTTTTAAAACAGTTCAATTATTTTTGTTTTACTGTCCACTATGTATAATAAAGTGTTGTGTAATTTTTGTCGTTATCCAAATTTGGGGATTCAAATTATGAAACATTTTATTTTCATAACAAAGTGGAAGTAAAATCCAAAAATCTCGTAAAGAAATAATAAAACTGCCAAATCTCTTAAAATCTTTGTACCGAGTCGTTTGAAGATTTCCGCCTGAGTCTCAGACTGCCTTAAGTAGATCAGAATTGACCCGATTCTGTGGAATGTTGTGGTCTATTACACCAAAAGACAAAATGACAAGTCCCGTCTTGCGTGGGACAGGTCACGATAAAACCGCAAATCTTTGTGAAGACGTTGCACCCGCGGCTGTTGCATTTGATGTCTAGCACGCTCAACGATGTACACTGCATGCGTAAGTACTCGTCGCTGGTTTCAATCTTACCAACCGCTAAAGAGATAAGTTCCTAGAAGAACTATGAGAAATTCCACTGACACACACGCACAATTTTAATAATGTTCAAGACAGAGAATGCAAAAAGATATGAGAAAATGATGAGACGGTTTAGGAGAAAGTTTTACTTATTATTCAAACAACGTCGTAAATGAGTATGCACACTTTGTTATGATACAATTGTTGAAAAAATAATACGCACATTCTAATTTTGCAATAGTTCCTTCTTTAAGTTGCCGACGCAAATGAAGCAATCAACTGTTTTAGTAAAGCCTGGTTCATAATAAACGCAGAGCATAAGCGCATGATTCAGTCCTATGATTCATCTTAAGGAAGATGCCCCATACAATATAATGATGTTGTGCGGCTATACCATGCGCATGTACTATGCGTCTATTATAAAAGAAGTTTAAGATTATGCGTAACATTTAGGATACATTAGAATTTAAAGTGTTAATCAGAGTACCGCCAAATATTTCATATTTACCCCAAATTTACAAGGAACAAAATACATTTTCGGCCTTACAAAAAATTGCTTTTTTATTAATTAGAATTGCCATTGCTCCATGGGAAAACGGTTGTTTCCGCAACACAGAGACGCGGGTTCGTATTCCCCACCTTTTAAAAATTATTCGAATTTTTACTTCCAATATTGTACACCCAGCTCTGAGGTTGTTTCAACCTCAGCTAAAAAATCAGCTGTGGCCCCCACAGGACCGACCGCCATCACAAAGTACTTGTATAAAATACATTCTAGCAGCAGAGTAGAAATAACTTGGCCTAATATTTTCTAACAGAAATATTATTTATCATGCCCATGGAAACGTTACATATAAGCACGGCTTCGAACCGTTATTTTTTTCGTTTTGGTTTTCGTTCCGGCAAAAATAACGGTTTTTTTCGGTTTTCGGTTCAGAAATAATAGAAGCGGATTTTTTTATTTATTTATCAGTTTAAAAACTTACAATTTTTTTCTGCTCATCTGTTTCAAAAATCATCTTGAAACCCCCCTTAAACATTATCTGAACCAAAATAAACCGATATTTTTTTCGGTTCAACTCCGGTTTTCGTTCCGACAAAAAGAACGGTTTTTTTCGATTTTCGGTTTTCGGTTCAGTTCTGGTTCGAAGCCCTGCATATAAGTACGAAAAAATAGACATTTAGAAAATATTTCGAAAAAATTTTCAAATTTTTTTCGTTTTATCAAAAAATGTCTCAAATAAAAGTTGTTAGTTATTGCTTTTATAGTAACTTTTGTTCAATAAATTTTATCGAAATATTTTTCTATTGTGAAATATTCGCAAAAATCTTCAAATCGACACGAGTAAACTTCCATTTTTAGTCAACCGATTTTTACCAAAAGTTGATCAACTCATTGCCATTGATGGCAGAAGCTTAAATATGAAGTTTCATAAAAATCCTTTCAGCCGAATTTGCTCTGCACGTGTACACAGAAAGACGGGCAGAAGGACGGACGTACAGACGGACGGACGGTCAGACGGACGGACGGACAGACGGACGGGTGGACAGACGGACAGACAGACTGACAGACATCATGCTAAAAATAGTCAAAACGTTATTGTAGGGACCTCAATTAGTAGAGATCCATCAAAATCTCGAAATGTCAAAATCGGTATGATCACAATACCTCCCTTATATATTTTGGCGGTCGGTAAAAATAAATGATACGAGTGCTAACTGCAACATGTAGTCTATGTCATAGACTCTACTACATACCTTCATAAAAATTCCAAAGCCAACCAAGTCTTTTATTTTAATAAATATGTTCCTTCACTTTATTCCTCTTTGTAACTTAAAAAAATAAAATAGTTCTTGGCTTAAGATATTTGAAAATTGGCGAAGCCGTTTAACCTTCTAATTTGGCGATAAACCTTAACAAAAAGGAAGCAAAAAGCCTAAAGTAGATTGCAATAAATATAACTCGCACCACGGAACACCAAAGACGATTCCTGAACAGACAGTATCACTGTTGGTAGTATACTTGTCTCTCGAGAGATCCCACATCAAGATTAAATACTCTAATTCTGTCTCTACGTCTCGATGATGATGTGATGAGTGTTGCGACTCAAATGAGTTTAAATCTGGCGTCGACGGACGGTCAATTAAACTAGATGCGGTTCCCGGTATCGCCGCAAAACTTAAACAACTATATCCCTTGTTCTTGCTAAACGTTTACTGACGCACAGCCAACATTTCTGCCAGTTTAATTTTAGATTGAAAAATTTATTTGACGTTGCAATTAAAAAAATGCTTTTTACTTTCAAATTATAAAGATTCTCCGAATAAAACTTTTAACCCTTTTTCTTTTGGCCTCACTCACACAAGTACTTTAGAATATTATTTTTATAGGCTATTCCAAACGTTTAACCGTAACTAAATGGAATTAAGTTGTCACGAGCTAACTTTTAACAATTGGAGTGGGCTTTTACTAAACAAAATGATCAAAAGCCTCGTTTAAACATTAAATGATACTAGTTTTAAAAATCTAGTCCCGTTTAACCCTTTGAGGACAGAGTTAAGAATCAATTTCAAAATATATCTTTTTGATAAAAATTACTTACTACTAGCTGTAGTACCCGTACTTCGTATGGTTTCTGTAATGATATTTTTGCTGTAAATGATAAGTGAGATATTTCAGTCAAGTAGAACGCAAATCGTTTCTCTATTCTAAACCATTTTGCAGTGGCGTAGCGATGGGGGGGACAGGGGAGACAAATGACCTGGGCGCCGGCATTCAGGGGGCGCCAAGGTTAAAGTGAGGACCTTGTTTTTGTTAGGTCTTCACTTGGATTTTAGAAGAAAGGACCTTTTTTTTAGGTCTACTTGAAATTTAGAAGTGTGGACCTTTTTTTGTCATCTCTTGAAATTTTGCCCTGTCTGTATAGAGGCGCCACAGACCCTCGCCCCGATCATGGTGATTTTTAATTAGGGGCGCTGATTTACCTGGTCGTCCGCGGGCGCAGGGATACCACGCTACGCCACTGCCATTTTATATATATTTTTGATGTTAAGTAAATAATAAGTGAGATATTTCGTTTATAGGTAGCTCTCTCCGTAGCTCCCCGAATATATATCTTATTAAAATCTACATTAAGCAGAGAGGAATAGTTTCATTTCTCATATTTTTTTTGCGGTTAAGTAAATGATAAATGAGATATTTCATTTTTATAAGTAACACTCTCCTTGCCCCCTAAATAATTTTCTTTCTTCCCCTAATTTAACTTTTAAAAAATATTTTTTCTCATGTACATTTTAAGATTTTAGTTTTAGGGTAAGTACACCCTCGTAACTCCCCAAATATTAAATCGTAAATTATATACAAACATAATGATTTGATTTTTTATTACAAACAATTTTTATTATATACATAATAACTCAATATTGTAGAATAATAAAAGAGATATTTCAAAAGTTTAGTTTTAGGGTGTCCCCCCATAACTCCCCAAATATTTATGAAAAAATGCATTGAACAAAAAAGATTTATTTTATTATTACAAACAATATTTGTATATATTTTTCTGTTCAATCAATAATAAGGGAGATATTTTAATATTGCGAGTTTTTTTCCCCAATAAACAGTTTTAACCCCGAAACAACCCCCTAGAATAAACATTTTGAAATGCCTTATTTTACTCTATCATCGTACCAAATTTCTTAAAAATATGTCCAACTCAGTTACTATGATCATTGTAACAAAATTTGTCCCTATGAGCAAGGTCAGTTACTATCATGAATGAAAGTCATTATACTTTTCATAATCAGACCAATTCTGTAACTCTGTTACTATGATAATTATAACTAAATTCGTCACTATGAGCAAGGTCAGTTACTATCATGAAGGAAAGCCATTATACTTTTTATAATATTTTATGTTGTAGTAACGTTATTACACAGTAACTTTTTACAGAATTGATCTGAATATTTTTCTTGTAGTAACGTTACTACACAGTCAATTGTTACAGAATTGATCTGATAGCCTCCAATTTTATTACTTAATGTAGTTTATTAGCCACGCAAAATAATCTTCAGCAAATAACTTGAAACTCTATACTAACACTATATTTTATTTTATGCAAACACATCTTGCTCTGTGGTTATTACCAAAAACCAGTAAGAACTTCAGAAATAATTTTTATACATATGGTTTGCAGGAGTAACCAGTTGCCCTGAAAGGGTTAAATCAAAGAAACAGACTATAGCCATTAGAATTTATATTAAAATTTTCTATTTAATAATTTTTCAGTGTAGTTTATTAAAAAGTCGATGCCGTAATTAAAAGTATGAATTTTTTCATTAATTTTTTCTTGGTTATAACTTTTATTTTGACACACCTCCTGTCAAATTTTAGGCTTTAGACTTGGGAAATAAAGTAGGTGTTGTGTGAAATTATAGTTCAATATCCGGTTCGTGTAATGCCGATTAATTTCATTAAATAAATTTATTAGTATTTTAATTGTTTATTAAGAAGATCCCAAAAGTAATTGAGTATAAAAAAAATTAAATCTGTTTAATAACTACTAATATTGAACCACGTTTAGAGTTAAATCTAATTTTGAAAAACTGTGCCTTATTATTTTCTTCTTTTACTTCTTCTGCTTTTGCTTTATTCGTTCCGTACGTTTCTAAAACGCATAATTTTACCTCAGCATTCCGAAAAATTTCCTTGTGAGCGACTACATTTCGTCAGATTAAGGAAACTTTGTTCTTCAGAGGTTTCTTCTTCCTCCAACTTGACATTGTATGATGGATTCAAAATTTTATACAAATTTATAGTTTTGCAGTGTTTATTTTCCACTCTTAATCTTGAGTTACAGTACTCGTTGTTTTCCCCTCTTCTTGCATAGTTCATTGAAATTATTCTTTCCAAATATTTCGTGGCCTTTCTTTGATCTTTATTATAGGCGTTGCATTGTATTACAGGGCGTTGTATCACAGGTTTTGCGAAGGAAAATCTGCGCCGTGGCAAAACCTGTATTTGGCGCCCCTCCTAACCCTCAATTCCTCCCTAACCCCCGAAACGTCCGAGTTAGTGACGATATAGGCGCTCCTTAGTTTAGGCGCTCCGTGGTTAAGGCTCCCGGGACCAGTACCCAATTCACCCCCCTTTCGCACGACTCTGATTTTAGGAATTAATTTTCCACTCTTATTCTCTTGTCCTGGTCCTCGTTTTTTCCCATTCCACTCCCCTTCTTGCTCTTAGAATTTATTCTTTCCATATTCTTCGTGGCCTTCCTCTGGTCTTTCTTTAAGACTCTATTTCCACTTTTAATCTTGTCATAGTCCTCATTTTTTCCCATTCCACACATCTTCTTGCATAGTTCTT
The DNA here is from genome assembly GCA_963971575.1 of Liopterus haemorrhoidalis. Taxonomy (NCBI): domain Eukaryota; kingdom Metazoa; phylum Arthropoda; class Insecta; order Coleoptera; family Dytiscidae; genus Liopterus; species Liopterus haemorrhoidalis. The sequence goes on along the minus strand of OZ020612.1, from coordinate 10,274,160 downwards.
TAAATTTATTCTTTCCATATTCTTCTTGGCCTTCCTCCGGTCTTTCTTTAAGAATTTATTTCCACTCTTCATCTTGTGTCATAGTCCTCATTTTTCCCCATTCCATACATCTTCTTGCATAGTTCTTTAAATTTATTCTTTCCATATTCTTCCACCTTGCCACTAAGGCAACCAACCAAGACAATTTTAATTTTTCAAAATTAAAATTCCAAAAACAGGATTCGAACTCGAGACCTTAAAAACGCAGGGCACGTGTGTTACCACTACACTACGCTGGTCTACTACTTTATGAGTTGTCCGTTGTTCCACGACTCGGAACTGTACTTTATAATTGGAATTGCCATTTTTTTAAAGCCTGTACTTAGATCTCTCTTTGTATTTTGATTTTTTCCAGGGATGCAGATATTATGTTATTGAAAAGTTATCCAGCATTTTCTACTCTTTCTCTTATTTTCACTTATATTTTCACATTGTCTAAAAAAATTCAAAATACTTGTATTTTTCAACTTGCTTTATTTAGTTCCTCCTAGTTTTATTTTGTGCTTTACACCAGCTCCACTGTCAACCATAGTTTTGGTTTATTTCTATACTTATTTTGTACTATAAAATTTGTGCTTATAAAAGCTCAATAATAGCTGCGTTACCGGTTGCAAACCTCGGTACGACGCGCGTGCGCATTATTCTAAACTACAAAAATCCAATTAGATTTGCAATCGTAGAAACAATAATGCGAATACGCCTCGTACTCCACTCTATCAAGGATTTTATCCGAGAACGCACCTATTGAATTATAATTTTAACATTAATTTTTAATCACTTCAAATTAAAATACTTAAAACACTTTATGTCTACGCTAAAAAATTGACGTAATACTGACCGTATTACTCCTGAATGTAGACAGATTGAAAATATGGTCATGAAACCTGGAAACAGGAGGCCTAGGCTCACGGCCTGTCGTGGCAATGATGATGGCTTAAAACATTTGTAAATTTTCGAAGCCTGCCATTTGACGATATACATAAATAAACCAATACTTCCCTCATTCATCAACTTTCTCTTCTCTTAGTTTTTCAAATATTCCATTCGTTATTATAGAAATGTTTACTGTTCCTTGATGACCGAAGTTTTGACGCCTTAGCTTGAAAGTGTTGGGTAATCATGAGCCAGGTCTATGTAGGTGAGTCTACAGAACTCTATAGACTTACAGAGCACTGTATCTGACGCGAGAAGTGTGTGGGTGATACCCAGAAGCACAAATGTATAAATATGATTAAGTACATATTGAACGAGAGAATTATACCAGGAAGAAAAATAAAAGTATTACGTTCCACAACTATAAATTCAAATAAAGACACTTTTAACTCTCTGGAATTAAGAATAAATTGACAGGAAACAGTTTTAAAAATCAAGAAAAAAGAATACTTAATATAAAAAATAACAAGCGTTATAATAGTTTTACTCAGATTTGATAAATTTTATTTAACGGATCGGACTATGCCGGATATGTATTTTGAACCGACGGTCATATTTTGAGCTTGTCAACTAAGGAAGGTGCCAGTAAATTCATGAAATTTTACTACATGTATCCAAGGCATAAGAACAAATTAGCTTCGATTGTATAACCATAATCAACGAATGGAAGATGAGAGACAACTACAATGTAGTTTTATCATGGTACCAAGAAGGTGAAAAAAAAGAGAAGACAGAAAAAGCTAGGTAGAATAAATCCGAAAAGATTTGTATTATCACTTTATAATGCTCTATACCAGTGTTCTTCAACCTCTTTGCCCCCGCGGACTGGTGAAAATAGGATACATATATTGCGGACCGACTGAAAGACACAAATAAAAACCAATATATATATTAATTTATTATTACATTGGTATATATTATACAGTTATAAAATTTTAGTGCGACATCTGCTGCTGCTTCTTTGTTACAAAATTTGATATACGTGGCTGCAGAGTTGTTTCTAAGAGACGAAGCGCTGCGTTAACATCCATTCGATTTCTCTGTTTGGTTTTTATTATTGACATGGCTGAAAAAATCTTTTCGCACAAATAGGAAGTCGAAAAAATTAATAATTTGATAGCTTTATAACTCAAAGATGGATATTCTTTTTCTAGCGATTTCCAAAATTGAGACAATGATTGCATTTTATGTCTGGACAGAGTGACATCACAAGACAACTCGATCAGCTTTTCTTTTTCATGAAGATCAAGTACACATGACTTTCAAGAATGGATTATTAATCCAGAGGTTACCTTTACGAGGATCCTCATTTTCAGGGAAATAATTAATAAAATTTTCAGCTAATGCTCTTAAATTTTGACTTATTGTTGAATATGACTTTCTGGTTTTTTTTGGAAAACATTTTCCAAACGTTGAAACATTTCTATATCTTTCTCTTATAAGCGACTATTCTGGTGTAAAATCCCGGTCAATGAATTCCTGGAAGGCCAGTTTTACAGCATTATCGGAGCTAGCTTCTTCAGAAGTATGAAAATTAGCCGCGAGAGGCCTCATGGTTCGGACAAAAATTAGCTTCTACGTCGACTAAGAAATATGCTATATACTCGTGAATAGAAGTGTGCATTTACATGATTCGGTCGAAATATTTCGCGAAATTAATATATTGAACCCGAACCCGAACGTAAATAAATTCAGTTTCATATCCCTGATAAATACGACTGCACATATCCATGCCCTAACCGGGATTTGAACTTGGAACATTTGGTATGCGATGTAGGGTCAGTACCGAGGCCGGCTGCAAATTGTTTCAAAATTGAAAATAATATTTTTTGATGACAAATTATACCTTTATCAAAAAAGAAATCTTATATTTTAGTATTAATATAATTTGCTTTATTTGGATTTAAAAAATATGTTGGTAGTTAAAACTAATAGCAATTCTACCTACGATTGTTTTCTAAAATATCCTAATTCCCCTAATAGAGGTAGACGGAGTGTATAACGAGATCGATCGTGTTTAGACAATATTTATTTGTGTTGAATGCAGAGGCGCACAGTGTTTGAGTGTTCATCGGCCGTAACTTACGCCAGAAGCCGTAAGTTAGGTATCGACGTTTCTCAACCAGGCAGAGATTGCTAGTTAGCGCTCAGTAGCCTCAACCACGGGTACCTATTAACGGGACACAGCCAGTTTTTGATTTATACTAATTGGAAAGCAACCTAGTTAAAATCTAGTTACCGGGGAACATTAATAACCAAACTGGTGATCGGTTCCGAAACTGTTACAATTCCCAGAAAGGGCACCGTGGAAATAAAAAAAAAGTATCCAAACAGAAGCCCTCAGTTGGATTTATTAGATCTTATATTATGTGTCAAGTCGAGTAATTATTTCCATGGTGCAGCCTGACATCTTGCGGTAACAAATCGAATGTGATGATTTAATGGCGTCCCACCGAGTTGGCCACTTTAAGGACCGGATTTAACACAAACATACAAACACCTACAGGACCGGCTACCACACGAATGGTTCATCCATCTAAGAAACCATTACCTATCAGTTATATCAAAGATAAATATAGAAATAATTTTTTATATTAAATAAAATTGAAGGCTATTCACACGTTTCAGATGATTATAAACCTATATCCACAAAAAAAAAAAACAATTTTTGTCTGCCTGTATGTTTGTCTGTCTATCTGCCTGTCTGTCTGTCTGTCTGTCTATCTGTCTGTCCTTCCCTCTGTCCGAGATTCCCGCAAAAACGGCTAGACTTTTTACGAAATTTGGATGATGATAAAATAAAACTAGGATTTCCATAAAAAATCAATTTTCGTGTGTCTGGCCGTCTGTATGTCCGTCTGTCCATCTGTCTGGCTATCTGTCTGTCCTTCCCTCCGTCCAAGGTTCCCGCAAAAACGGCATAATTTTGAAATTAGGATGATGATAAAATAAAACTAGGATTACCATAAAAAATCAATTTTCGTGTGTCTGGCCGTCTTTCTGTCCGTCTGTCCATCTGTCTGGCTATCTGTCTGTCCTTCCCTCCGTCCAAGGTTCCCGCAAAAACGGCATAATTTTGAAATTTGGATGATGATAAAATAAAACTAGGATTTCCACAAAAAATCAATTTTCGTGTGTCTGGCCGTCTGTCTGTCCATCTGTCTGGCTATCTGTCTGTCCTTCCCTCCGTCCAAGGCTCCCGCAAAAACGGCATAATTTTGAAATTTGGATGATGATAAAATAAAACTAGGATTTCCATAAAAAATCAATTTTCGTGTGTCTGGCCGTCTGTCTGTCCGTCTGTCCATCTGTCTGGCTATCTGTCTGCCCTTCCCTCCTTCCGAGGTTCCCGCAAAAACGGCATAATTTTGAAATTTGGATGATGATAAAATAAAACTAGGATTTCCACAAAAAATCAATTTTCGTCTGTCTGTCTGTCTGTCTGTCTGGCCGTCTGTCCGTCTGTCTGTCTATCTGTCTGTCCTTCCCTCCGTCCGAGGTTCCCGCAAAAACGGCATAATTTTGAAATTTGGATGATGATAAAATAAAACTAGGATATCCACAAAAAATCAATTTTCGTGTGTCTGTCTGTCTGTCTGTCTGTCTGTCTGTCTGTCTGTCTGTCTGTCTGTCCGTCCTAGGTTCACGCAAAAACGGCTAGACATCTTTTTACGTAATTTGATATGATGATAGAATAAAACCAGGATTCAAACATAGGCTACAATTTTAAACATACATAAATAGGGGAAACTTTTTAAGATCGCATCGCAATATGCGGCAAAAGCTGGAACACTCAAGACTGATATTAAACTATTACTTGTGTATTTGTTTATATGGTGGAAACGAGCTGTATTTTCCTATTTTCCAAGCTGTACTTCCGGTTCTTTTGTTAATAATTCTAATAATGCATTGACTGCAATTATTTCTTCTACGTTAGTTTCTGTTAGTCTCAATATCTTCAACACAAATCTCATCTTTGAAGTGTTGACAACGGTAGTTCCTGCTATTCTATCACCTTACGTTTCTTTTCCATTCTTAATTTTTTGTTCTAGGATGTGTTTCGGGGTTAAAACTACTTAATAACTTAAAATTGAGATAACAGAAAAATATATACAACAAAAATTCTTTTTGTTCAATGCATTTTTTAATTAAATGAATATTTTGAGTGTAAAGTGGAATACCCTTAAACTAAAATCGTAATAATATAATTAGCAAGTGTCTGTATGTAGTGTCGGTAACATTGTAACGTCAATTTTTCCTAATGTTCTCGTGATTGGCTAACTGGGGACACCCTGTCTCTTGAATGGCTGACAGGTGACACCCTCTCCCGTGATTGGCTAACTGGTGATATCCTGTCCCGTGATTCGCTGACCTGATATTATTTTGATACATTTTAAAAAAGATTGCCCAAGTTAATAGTCAAAAAAATTATTTTTTTGTTAAAAACCCATAACTGTAGACGAGTTAAACAACCTAGTCCAGCGATTCACAACCTTTTTTCATGGCGGACCGGCAAGCGACCTAGAAAAAATTCGCGGACCGGCAAGTATGTTGTATCGCAAAAGTTTTATATTTTTTATTATCCTGCTAGTGGCCAGTACGCTTTCAGCAATGTTCCTCTAAATATTTATTTGACGTACATTGGTTGTTGTAATGAACGAACGTTTGCACAGTGGTTTAAAATATACGTAGAGCAGTGAGGAGGGAGCAGCAACAAGCAGTTAAAAATAAGAAAATTTAAATTTCATGAAGCGTGTCTCCTTGAGCGAGTGACTGGTCCAGTGTTGGAACAGAAGCTGCAGTCATCAGATTATCCGAGGTGGGATCTAAGATCTCAGGAAGCCATCTTTTGCTTTGGTTAACTTGTGTGCGGGTCCTTTATATTCCCAAAATACAATGCTTCTATAGCACACACACAAACAGTTGCTAACCTCTTTTACTCTTTTGTCCGCCGTTGCAGAACAAAACAAACGACCTCCTCGTTATGATTATGATTATTTTTATTATTTCACGTCACACGCAACGGACGATGGTAATTTCGACATGCGTACGCAAACACAAAATAGTTATGACTATTATACTGTTTCTTAACAAGTAACAATTCTCTACAGTTGCCAGGCACTTAATTTCTTTTTTCTGACATTGGAAATACACTACATAAATTAAATTGTTTTCTAAAAGAAATATTTGGATAATAAATACAAAAAGATTTCGTATTGTCGCATTCAAAGAGCCGTTAGTTCACTGTGCAATTGTTGTCAACGGAATCCGGTGATGCGATATAATTGTTAAATTTATTTTTACCTCCTAAAATATTGCAAAAATAGATCAAGAGCCATCCTTTCAGTGGAATTTTGAGTTTTTAATACGAAAACATGTCATCTTACTTAATCCGTCGTATTTGCTGGATTTGGCTTCTTGCGATTGATGTTCCCAAAACCCAACTTGACTTGAGAACGTAAACACCATTCAAAGAGTGTTTTCTAAAAGCTGTACTACTCGACGAGATGGCCCATTCGTTCCAACCACTTCTAGATCGCTTTCAACTCTATCTAGATTCGGAAGTGGACTATTTTAAATAAACGAGGGGCTTAAAGCCAAAGTGGTATAAATAACATTTTGTTCATTTCGGGAAATATACTGATTTGCTAGAATCTCTGTAATAATTACACCCCACTGTATTTGAAATTCTTATACATTGACAATACCAGGGCCGCTAAGGAAAATATTCGGGTTTATGCCCCCCCCCTTTTTTTTCTAAAAGCGTACCGAAGTTATGAAATTTGTGTGTATACGAAATGGTAAATGTTGTTGACTTTTGGTGAACCAAATAAAACTTCATCTGTTGCTAATATGCCTTCTGGCATTGCCATTGAGCCATCATCGTCTAATTGACTCTCGATTTTCTGTATTTCGGTCTTTCGGATTGTTTTATTGACAAATGGAGACATGATTTGCCATCGCCCCACGCCACCTAATAGTTTTCATCACCATTCCAGAGTATATTTAAAATAAACCATCCCAGTCGTGCATTTGGAACCAGTTGTGCTTTAAACCTTGTGCGTACCTCAGACTAAAAGGAAGTTTACACCCTTGGCCTCCGCTACGCGTTGTACTTCAAACTTTGTACGCTGGTGTAAATTTTCTATTTCTGTACGTAAATAACTATTAATCAAACGGACCGGGCCCATGACGAAAGTTCCACATATCACCCTCCCCCACCCATCCCCTGGGAGGCCATAATACTGCTACTAGTTATCATTTTAAATATGTACCCAGTTTTTATTCAAAATCATAATATAATCATTATATTAATTTATGTTCAACATTATAATTTATATGAATTAGGTTGATGCTGCCATCTCTGTGGCCAGGGGAAAAATAAGACTTCTTCCGCCAGTGCATTTAACAGATTTGTAAAGACAAATTAAGACCAACAAATAAAGACCAACTTAAGAAAATAAATGGTATTTTTATTTTCTTAAGTTGGTACTACCTCAATTTTTACCTATTGAATAAGGATTTTGCAATCAAAAGTCTCATTCAATCGTTAAAAGTTACGGATTTCAAAATTTAGTTCCGCTTAAGCCAAAGAATCGACGTTATACCTTCAGGCTGATTATAAAATAGATCCACTGTACGTTTAAAAACCACATTTTTTCATTGCGTTTTTACAAGTGTTTTGTGTTAGGCTTGCATTTATTTTTACGTTTTATTTTTGAGTATTTTTACAAATATAATCGTGTTATAATATAATTCAGTTTACATTATTGTTACTAACTTTTGCTAATTTGTATTAATTTTTTTGCAAATTAGCTTTTTAATTATATTGATTTCATAATAATAAATATTTGATTACAGATTTTTAGTTTATTACAATTCTAAAAATGTTGCTCCATGAGCAATTTTTTTATGATGAAAATTACATTGAACAATCTATACTGTTCGGAATCAAAAAGTAGTAATCATGCAATGTTCACTTTGTTGACTTTGTTGTTCATTTTGTCGAACTCTCATAGTTCGTTGGCCGTTGAGCCGCTAATTTTATGTGACAGCCAATAGGGTAACGACCAAATCTTTCACGTGATTTTATTACTATTTCTGTATTTCGAACCTTTGACAGTTCAGTAGTTCAATTTTTCATCAACCGATTACTCTAGAAGTTTGGCATTAGTAAGTTCCCCAGATTTTAAAATAAGGCACAGGTACAATAAAATCGCTAATGTCACAGCTCCATTTTACACTCACCCTGTATGCTATTATATATAGCTAGATTATTTTGACTCCCTCAAATAAAAAGCAATTTTTCAAAAAGTCCACTTATTTTTGTACCATCACATCTTTGTTGTTATACTTGTTCTGATCGTGAATATCGCTTGGAAAAGGTGAAAAACTTCATTATTTGAATGATACCGTGATCATGTATTAGCTTACAACCCTAATAAGGTTAATTTCGCTGAATCTTCCTCCTTCTTTCTCTTTAATAAGTCTAATTTTTTCTGTGTATCAATACCGTCGTAATACAGTAATTAGGATAGCTTAGAGCGTTAAAAATAAGTGAAAGCGTGGATTCCAGAAAGTGCGCCATGTCATGTGTGAACGTGTCACAGTACAGGTACAGGTACGGAGAGCGCGTTATTTAGAAGCGTCCTGGAGGTTTGGTCAGCAACTTATTACAGACTCGCACAACGTAAATAAATCATATACACGAACATTGGCAACGCCCACTCTAAACTACATCGTTACATCCAACGACAATAACAATTTGTTACTCAAGGAATTGTTATTTCGAAGTAGCACTCGGTTGGAAGGACTTGTAGCCACCTGAATATTTTAAAACAGTGCTTCTTAACATTTACTCCTGGTTTTTAACCTTGTCATTCAACCAAAATGTTTGAATACACACAGCAAATATAAAAAATTTATGCAAAGTATGAATTTTAACAGATTTCACGGATTTGTACGAGGGTTACCTTTTAAGTTTTTACAAAAACTAAACGACTGTACAAAATACAATCACCACAGGCAATTATACAACATACCAAGAGATATTGCACAAGCACTTACACCGTTCATCTACAATGGAATATAACATTATAAATTATCTTAAGGCCATAAATATGTACAATAATTTGTAAAAAGAACACTGTACCGGGTCTTAAAAGCCTATATGCTGAAACACCCAAAAATATTTAATAAAAAAAAAAACACTAAGAAAGATTTTTTTTTTAACAAACTGTTTAATTGCTTTTCAAAATATTCGCTTTTAAGATTTATACACTTTTGCATGCGTTCAAACCAATTCTCAACATTTTTTCCACTCTGAAGTGATATCTCAAAAACATGGTTTTCGAAGGCTTCAACAGCTTCTTTTGATGAAAATCGTTGTCCACGCATTTTTTGTTTGACATTGGGGAACAGAAAAAAGTTGTTAGGGGATAAATCAGGTGAATACGGGCAATGAGACATTAATTCGATGTTTTTCTCCTTCAAATAATTGTTTGACGTGCTGTGTAGGTGCTTGCATTGTCATGATGAAGAATGATGCAACGTTTTTGGTTGTTTTTTTCTGATTTTGTCGATAACTTCTGGCAAACAAATTGTATACCATTCAGCAGTAACTGTTCTCCGATCCTTTAAAGCATTGGTCCCCAACCTATGCTCCGCGGAGCCCTAAGTGCTCCGCGTACACTTCTCAGGGGCTCCGCAGCCGTTCCAGGAAATAAAATAAATAAAAATTTAATAAAATTAAAATAATTAGAAATAAAAAAACAAAATCAAAATAAGAAAACTGGAAATTACATTCTGAACAAAAATTTGCCAAGTTGAATGTATGTCCGAGTGATTTCTGACTCTAGCCGATTTATGACTCTAGCTGGAATGTGATCGGCGAGATGCATTGTTGTTTGAATAATCTGCGTTTATTTTGATTATTTGCTTTATTTTATATAAATCTATCTATCTATCAATAAGGGAGCTGTGAAAGAGAAAAGTGAATTTATAGTGAAAAAATCTACCTCCTCCCCCATAACATTACTTCTAAACACCATTGATTTATAAGATATAGGGTAGGCCTAAGAAATTGATACTAAAAAGGCTCCGCAAATCAAAAAGGTTGGGAACCACTGCTCTAAAGGAATGGTTTCGACATGTCCAGTACAACCGAAGAAACAAGTGATCATTGTCTTGGAAATGCTTCGTGAACGAACAACTTTAGTGGGTTTCGGTTCATATTGGAAGATCCAAACAGTGGATTGTTGCTTAGTTTCCGGTTCATGTGAATAAATCCAAGTGTCGTCTCCTGTAACGATATTGTATACGGATTTTGCAGTGTCTAGGTTGATTTTTTTAGCATTCCCTTGCACCAATCAACACTAGCCTTTTTTTGAGCTTCGGTCAAATTATGCGGAATCCATCGGGAACAGATCTTTTTCACAGCTAAATGTTCATGCAAAATCGAATGTATTGTAGTCTGCGATATGCCAAAGGATGCCTCTATCTCACGGTAAGTCACATGCCGATCTTCTTCAATCATTTTGCGCATAGCATCGATGTTTTTTTGAATCACATCCGATTTTGGTCGACCTTCACGAGTTTCATTACTGACGGATGCACGACCACTACGAAATTATACAAACCAATCGTAAATAGTCTTTTCTGATGGTGCTTCATTACCAAAAGTTGAACGAAGCGAATCTATGCATTGTTGTTGAGTTAGGCCTTTATTAAAATCGTAAAAAATCATCCAACGAAAACCTTAACTTAATAAACTCGTAAATTCCATTTTTTCACAAACTACTCGGTCAGTTTATAAGCTGCCACTTATTTCACAATATCAAATGTAAAATTTTACGAATATAGTAATGACACATTTCAATATTGCCATCTAGTGATCGTTTGTAAAAACATAAAAAGTAACCCTCGTACACATGCAACCATCGAAAATAATTAGCATTAGTCGCTTGCAATTTATTTAATGGTGTACAATAGAATTGTTATCTTTAAAAATACCTGTTTGCATTTTGAATAATGTTTAATTATTAACTCAAATTCTTTAATATTTAGAAGTGGTACTTGTTAAATTTATGCTATTCAGTTTGATTTGTTGGGTAGCAGACTGTCGTATTTCGCTGCCAGAAATCTATTAAAATATGAATTTATTTTCGTTTAGATATGACTAATTATTATCTGGCTATTTGCCTAATAGGTGAAGAACGTTTAGCAAAAATACATCTAATATTTTCACTTTCATAATTATTAATTGTCAACAACTATTATTAACCATTATTTGAAAATTTAAGATTTTTTTCTTAATAGTATTTAAATATTCTTCACTTCGATAGAATTTTTTTAGGAGTCCTTTCACGTTTCAATGTTCGTGTAAAGATATTTTAAATAAAAATTTTATGTCTCCGAGCCATTAGGAAATTAATGTTTTTACTATTCGTTTTAAAATGATCAAATGTACCCAGTTCTGGGGTAATAAAATGTTAAAAGCATGTGAAAATGATTTTTTAAGTACTTAAATTTTAATGATTTTCGTGCAACGTGTTTTAAAAGTATTTGTTAAAATAAAAGTTAATGATTCTTATAATTATTCAGAAGGAAGAGTGCAGCTGCTCACAGAATACTGACACAAATAAAATTGATTCTCAAAAAGGATAAAATTAGCTTTCTTCATTTTCGGCACAAGTAGTTGACTTTTATTATAGTTTTATTCTAGGTTTTTCTAATTTCGGTTATTATTTTCGACCAATTTTGAACCATTTATAACCGATATGAATCATTTATTGCTGGATTTACATAACGACAAAGAAGGAACGTAAAACAACAACGGATTCGGTATGTGTAAACGGTAAATGAAAATGAACAAATTTGTTCGCGTTCGTTGAAGTTTCGACTAATGTCAGTACATCATGGCGTACAGGCAGAGGCGGACTTACACTTCTCGGGGCCCCTGGCGCTAAACGCATGGGGGGACCCTCATATTAGGTATATGTTTTGTTGAGCTTTGTTTTATATATTGTAAAAAAACAGCGCGGGGCCCTTCTCCACCGTGGGCCCCTGGCAGGCGCCAGGTGCGACACCCGTTAAGTACGCCTCTGCGTACAGGTTCACTCGGATTCGGTTTGACCACATATTTTAAATTTCGGTGAATTTTTATTTACATAAAATACTGGTTTACAGTATTTTTAGGTAAGAATAGCCATGGCCAAAGTTTTTATAATAGCGCGGGCCATAGGAAAAAAAATTAAACTCGGAACTCAAACAAGCTGATGAGCAAAACAAAAAGAAAATAGCTACGCGGGCCTTAGTTGACCAAGCCTAGGTTAGAATATTGTAAATAGTGTTTTAAGTTATTTAAGAATATTGTTAATTTTGGTTATTAGGTTATTTGGCTATTATTATTATATTATTTGTAAAAAATATATGGATAGTGTGAATTTTCACATATTTCAACGTTTTTTATCTAGTAGATAAAAATAAAATAAATTAAAAAAATAGGTTCCCAACGCCCAGATAGGCGTATAAAGGTATTTCGTAGGTGACAACAAATTATGGGTATTTATTTATTTATTTATTTATAAATCATAAAATATTAAAAATATTAAAAATCATAAAATTTGATAACTTTTGAAAAATACCTATGTGCTTCCATCTAGGGACTTCCAAACGTACTTAATTAGGAGATGCCCGTGCATAAATACAACTGATCAGTTCTCCAGTTAGTCAGTTAAATATTGTTAGCACGATGTTGCAAAAAACTCGATAAATTTCGAAAAAATAATGAGATCAAAAATTTCTTTTTCGGTTCAGATCAATGTAGGTACATTACTTAGATTTTTTCAGATTTTTAGATTCAACTCTTTGGGTTATAGGGTGTGGGACAAAAGTTTTTTAGCAGATTTTTGGTATAAATCTTGTGAAAATAAAGAAATTTAAAAAACAAAACTACTTTTCTTTCCTTAATCTACGTCTATACAAATTACAAATAATTCTATATTTTTTGAAAAACTTATCTGATCAAAAATTCCCGTTGAACTATTTCGGTTGCCGACCGGCGTAGCGTAGTGGTAACACACGTGCCCTGTATTGCTAAGGTCTCGGGTTCGAATCCTGTTAAGGCATGGAATTTTCATTATGAAAAATTAAAATTGTACTTTATACTGGCTTATTGCCTTAGTAACAAAGGCCATAAACGTGAAATATAAAAAAATAAACTATTCCGGTTGTCATCAATGTATATTTTTGATTATTTTTTGACCAACTCCTATGAAAAATAGGATGGGGGATAAAAGTTATGATACATTTTGACTAAAATTACATAAAAATATTTTGAATTTTCAAAAATAAAAATTTATTGGGCATTTACACATCAAGAGGATTCATTTGATACATCTCTCAAAATTTTAGAAACATATTTAATTTTTCGTTGATTACATATTTGTTTATATTTTACATGCGGTGTTTTTTTTTTTTACTCTCACTAGATTTCCTCTGTGTGGATTAAAGAATTGTACAAGTATGCCAAATTTCAACTTTCTGGGTCCACTTGTTTGGCCACAATTTCTACCTAACAGACTGACACATGAGTGACGGTATAAAGGTTTTCGGTCATACCTACAAAACCTTTAATTTATAATAATACTTTAATTCATTGTAATACTATATTTATAGTTTCATTAATTTTTTATTTCATTTATTATTATTTGTTTCATTCAAGAAACTGAATACAGGCAATACAGGCAACATGAATGCCATTAAAATCTTAAAGATAATAATTATATATTAAAAACATAATGAATCGTACGCAGATCTACATAGAATAATGATGAATGTGTACATCCATTAAACATACCACGTGATAGATGGTATGTTTTACGAAACACACAGTCACCAAATCCAAAAACACCATTCGCGCGAATATATTCCATGGCGTTCACTCACTCTCTCTATGTTATTCACTATTATACACGGTTATTTCCTATCAAACTTTTAAAGAAATTTTCGATTTTCTCTGAGTGTCCATATATTACGATTTAACTATCGTTTAGTCCCGATTTTTATATTAGCTGAGTCAAGCTTTCGGAAGCCAATAGCTTTGTCTCATCCTGAACATTCATCCGGAGTCCGGAACATCTTCACTTGTGTCTAACAGCTAGTGAGTTCCGGTTGCTCATTTGATGCGCGTCATTGACTCTAGATTGGGAGATGTGATTGTCACCCACCCCAATCAAAAGAGGGGGTCGCAATCGCAATTCCACGGGTCAAGTCTGGTCGGACGGATCAATCCAGATAAGATCGTAAGTTTACTCGGGTTTTACCCTTGATGCTTCTAGCAGATTTGTTGTGTTTTGGAGTTTAACTTCAGATGACATCTGTGATAAATTGAAGTTAGTTATAACTTAGGAGTTATAGAAGGGAAGTTAATGGGGATGAAGATCTCTAGAATACGTGCATAAACTTGCTGCGTGCTTCGCTCTTTACTATCGTAAATAAGTGATTAGTACGATGTTGGATCAGATTAATTTAAATTATATTATTTAATGATACTGCTTTATTTAATAACAGCGCCATATTTTAGGATCAAGATATCACCAAAATTGTTTATTTACAACATTATGACAATTGACAATAAATACTCAAATAGATAAGTAAACCTTAACGGGAATTAGCGTGCTTTGTTTTGTTTCATAGACGAACTTTGTCTAATAACGACCCGATATTTTTTAATATACAACAATTGACACAGTGTCTAGGGTCCTTAAAACTTTCAGAAGCCATAAAAATGTGAGCCAGCGGAATTAAATCATAAAAAATTTAAGTGAAGTGTGAATTTTCACACATTTCAGGGTTTTGCAGGTATTTAATAGGTGTAAGAAGCCAACATAATACTGGATATCTAGGTATATTTATCACAAAATCAACAGTTTTTTTTGATAATCACTTTTATTCGTTGTGAACTAAGAGTTTCCATTTAATTTTTTTAAACAAAATTTAAATAATTTGCCAAATATCCCATCGTTTTTTTCTGCATTTGCTTCTTATTCAAGTCTTCATTAGATTATTAAGAAATATTTTACAGTGTAGAGTGTACTGTGGTGTGGTGCGAGTAACTCAGTTCGCAACTATTAAAAAAATATATTTATACGAAATAAAAAATCCGAATTTCGTAAAGGTCGTCCAAAATCGGTTGTTGTTCCGGAAAACATTGATGCCGTGCGTGAACTGATACTGCAAGATCGTCATGTGACTTATCGTGAGATTGAGGTATCCCAGGGCATTAGAGGGACCAGCATACATTCACTATTGCATGAACATTTGACCGTCAAAAAGATCCCACATAATTTGACAATCGGAGTGGAAAATGTCAAAATCGTAGTGGAAAAAGGCTTCAAAATTCTTCAAGGATCTTCATGGAGAATATTTTGAAAAATAATAAAGCCACTTTTGTCGATAAATAATTGTTTTTGATATCAAATCCCGAAATATAAAAGGCAACCCTCGTAAGACTTTAATTTGCTTTAACTCAAGTTAAAATGATATAATTCTGTATGTTGTTTTGACGAAAGTTAGCAAGAACTCGAGTTAAATCACTGAACTCATTATTTAGCAACTGGCCATAAATAAGTCCTTAAACGTGATAGTTACTAACCTAGACGTTCCTCCTCGAAGAGGTCTGTGTCCAGTACAGTAACAGTTCAGTACGTTAATGATCAGCAGTACGTCTTGAAGAAACTACTGTGCAACATGTATAAGTTATTTATAGTTTTACATTTACAAAATAGCTTATACATTTAGGTTTCCTGCAAATTTGCCAGTGAATTTCGAATTATACCGAAGTTAAAGATAGGTTATATATTCGTGTATGTATCCAATAAATCCTGTATTACTTTCAGTTATTGCGTTTAGTACAGTTTTACTTTAATAAACATTTGCTATACACGATGCGCTACAATATGCCATGCAGTAAATTATTATTCCTAATAACTCTATATATTTTCTCTATAAATATTTATAGTCATCTAATTGTTATAGATTACTCTATGAAAGCTTATAATAGATTTAAGATTTCTCTTATTAATGTTAATGTATTTGTTACAGGTGAATCGGCCCCTGACGATGAAGAAGGAGGGTATCCAGACGAGGAATAGGAAACTATCGTCAAAAAGTAAGAAGAAGAAGGGTAGTTCAGCGTGTTTGTCACTAGGGGGTGTTATGAGTGATATGATTAAACCACTCGACCCAACGGGGAAGGGAGCTTTTGGCGCTACGGGATTTGGAGCTTCAATGGGTAGGTTAAATTAATTATATTATTATTTCCCCATCATATCATATGTATCACCCCTTATGTATCTTTAATTTATAAAATCCTGCGGTTATTCAAATTAACATTTAATACACCCAATTTATAAAACACTGTTTGTCTATCTAAATTGAGTTAAGCGCTAATAGTCGTACATACTGTTTGCTAATATCCAAAAAACCCTTTTACTGTCACCTTTGTGTCTGTCTGTTCGGTAAATACTGGGACAAATGGTTGGTCAAATATTTTTAATGAATTATCAGTGGTTCAATTAAATGTTGTTTTAAGGCAAAAATAAAAACAGGGCAGGTTTCTGAAAGCCTAGTTAACCATAACCAAATAGTTAAAAAGTGGTTATATGGTTACTTATGGGATTCTTATATTGTAAACGAGTTTAACCAAAAGATTAAACTCGACTAAGCTTTCAAAGCTTTCAAAAAAATTGAATGTATTGTATTTATACATATTTCGGCTTACTGGGCCATCTTCAGAATGAATGAACAAATATCAACCTTTAAAGCCTTCAGCTTCAAGCCTTTATTCTGAAGATGACCTAGTAAATTGAAATACGTATAAATACAAGACATCACATTTTTTTGAAACGATAACTGATTGTTTTTATTTTTGCCTCGTTCAAAATGTTTCAACGAGTGCTTTTTACTAACTAATTCAATTAATGCTATTAAATTGTTTTGCTATTTCATTAAATCTGAGATTTCGTAGGTATAACTAAAAAACTATTATACCGCACTCATATGTCTGTCTGTCTGTTCGGTAGAAATTGTGGCTAAATTGTAAGATCTAAAGAATTGATATTGGGCCTGCATGAATTAATTTTAAACTATATTTGCGAAAAAATTTCTAGCACTTTTCGTGGTCCCCTTACTTTAAAATATTTCCTCAATTGTTTGATATTCTTTTATATTAACTAATATTTTCTTTTCCAGGAAATAATCATCACCATCTAAATCCAGCGTTGCATCCTCACCATGCGGCGATGAGTCACTGGTACCACAACGGTGGCAGTGTGCACCATCACCAGGGCTTCGTATCAGCGGGTCCACCACCTCCAGCGCCGCCACCATCAGCCGCTTCTTACCACCACCACATGAGCTCGCTTAGTGCTGCAGCAGGACTAGGACTAGCCGCCAGTAACGGAATGGTAAGCAAATATATTAAATTATAAAAAATATATGAAAGTCAAAATAATTTCGTGCCATTAACATAAACACTAAAAGGGATTCGGTCTAACAAATGGTCAAAGCGACAGAAATAGGCCTCCACACCTTCTGTGTTTTGTTACTTATCACTGCCAACTTAACAATTTGAAGTGACAGATAAATGTTTGGTTATAATAACCAATTTATAAATATCGTTGAATTATGCTAGTTTACATTTAATTATAGAAACCATTAGCCAGTATAGTTTTTATTTACAAGACAAAATCTCAATCAGGATTATTAAAAATGTCAGAAAAAGTAAAACAGTACAGCATAAAAAAATTGGTATGCCTGACAAAGTATTATAATTCCGAAAATCACTTGAAGATGGACGGACGAAATTCAGATAATCAATTGTGAACGGAGGGAGGGAACAATTCCGAAATTCACTTCAGGACGCCAGATCTAATAGGGGAGAAGGTGGGAATATGGACCACTTTTCGTTTTTCTAGGAAAACCCTTACTGTAAATGTAATACAGTCGATTCCGCTTAATTGGGACACATCGGGACTTAGACATTTTGGCCCAATTAAGCGGCTGCCCCAATTAAGCGAATTTCACATAAAATTAAACAATGCATATTTTTCTTTCAATAATTTTATTTTATAAACTCTTGGACAAAACTATAAATTACATATAACCAAAAAATATAAATTTTTAAGAAAAAATAATAATAACTTTATAATAACCAAAATAAAATAATAAATAGGTATATACAATTTAATTCAATGCAAAAATGCGTCAAGTGTAGTCTGTCTTTTGTTTTTGTAACATTTCACTTCTATAAAATCAGCACAGGTATTCAGTGAGGATGTAGGGCTCCCTTCATTTCCTTCCTGCATAAAATAACGCTGTAATATTAAATTCTTTGTACATATTTTTTCTTGAGAATATGTGTAACATAATATGTACTGTGATCTTAAATTTACTGTCCCAATTAAGCGGAATGTTGTCCCAATTAAACATATAAATTTACTGTTGGTTCCTTGGTTTGGTTTCTGTTCTTTGAGATTTGGCCCAAATAAGCGGCTGCCCCAATTAAGCGGTGGCCCAATTAAGCGGAATCGTCTGTAATTGTATAAATGAAAGCTTTAAGTGGTAACTTAAAGTTAGATTTGTAATAATGTACCTATAGTTATTTTAAGTGAAAAAGAATCTCTACCTTTTTTTGCAAACTGATGTCAAAAAGTGTATTTTGAAAAAAAAGGGTGGTAATATGGACTAGAGGTAAAAATATAAAAAACACAGTTAAACAAATAAAATTATTTTGAATTTTTAATAGTAGGTATATTGAACAATTATAATAAAAAAATGTAAATAATAAATTATTTTATAAACAAAAGTCACAAATGAAGACCACTTTCGCAGCCATTGCATAAGACGTGAGCCCATTCTTTACACATTGCACATTAAATTCAAAGTTCTCCCACTTTTGAGCTATTAAACCTCACAGAACAGAAGATGCAATCAACATCTTTTTCGGGAGCTTTCTGTCCAATCAGTTCTTCGACTGATTAGCTTCCAGAAGACACGCTGAGGGTTTAATTGCTCGAACTTTCTATTTCTTCTTCTCTCTTTCTCTTGGTAACAAGTTTTCAATTTACTTTTGGAATATTTTTCGCTTTCTGCAGTGTTGTAGGTATTTTTGAACCCGTGTTGTTTCCAAATTTATTATTTCTCTGTCTTTTATGTTTTCCTATTGATTTTTCAACTGGTGTTTTCTTATCCAATGATTCTGTTAAAGCATTTTTGTATGGAGATGTAGTCAGAACAGTTGCTGAAAATGATTTTCGACCTCTGTTTGACTTCTTCCTTTTCAAAATAGGTATTGGAGATATAGAACTGGATATAGAATCTGCTAATCTGGAAATAATAAACTAATCTGAGTCCAGGAAATATATTTCCAAATAACTAGATAGGCTATTTTGAACCTTAATCTTATAACTAATTGGCCCTTTATAACTTGTATGGTAAATTTATCGATGGATATGGAAGACAATTTTTTGTAACTTACTTTTAAAAACTTTTGAAGAGTCGAAAAACAAACACGTACGCTTAGTAACTATAGCGAACATATGACTGATGCCAGAAGTTACTGTATAACTTGAAGTATGCCAAAGGTTAGTTTATATCTTTTACCTATTTTGTATTATTTTATAATAAAATAAAACAATATATACATTATTTAATGATTTTTTATTACAGGGTCGTAATGACCCGAAGTAACGATATCGTAATTTCGTAAGATTACCAGACCAGGGTTAAAAGAATAATAACTACTGCACTTGTTAGGAAGATAACTTTTTAATTGTAATTACTGCATTAGCATTAATATTATAATTTGTGGGGTCGTAGCTTACCCTGGTTTTGCTAATATATTAATTCGGCACTGCTGATCCTATAGCACGAACATAAAATTGCTAGACAGCAAACTTTAAACTATTTGAACAACCAAAGGAGTGTGCGCTTCCTCTGACAGGTTTCTAGTAGTCAGAATATGCTTCTCAAACAAAGTTATTAACAGCTTATTAAGGTAGATAATCCATTTGAGAATATAAGGTGTATGGTCCAGTTATTTTTTACATTTGAGAATAATTATACCAATATTTTAATGTTAATAATTTTTTCGCTCGTGCAATCAAAGAAAGCAGTTATTTTTAATTTGAAATATAATTCTATGTAAGCGAATAAAATATTACTCTTTTGTGTTCATAAATGATTACAAAGTACTAAAACCTATAAAATCTACTGATATTACGCGTTTTATAGTTTGATATTTAACATAATGCTACTCGATGCATATAAAGATACATGATGATAAAAATTATAGTTGTTAGGGTATTTAGTTCCATCACAGCGTTGAACAGACCATAGAATTACCTGCCCATTTCAGATAAAAAGTACAAAAAAAATAAATGTTATTCATTCAATGTTTAATTTTATGAATATCAATTATTATTATTATTATTAGCTGGTAATGCTGTGCAATATCTTCCAATATCCACCATTGAATCAATCCTGACGTCACTTTTTGCACAATCCTCTTTCGTTTATCTCTTTTCGTATTCCTTCTACTCAGTTTTTTCTAGTTTTTATATTTTTTCAACTCCCTCTTCGTGTACATGAAAAAACTTGTTTGGTAAACTTTCATCTCCCATTCGTTGCATATGACCATCTAAATTGATTTGATCTTATGTCTTCAGCTATATCTGTGGTGACAAGAAAATGGTGTTTAGTGAATTTATTTAGTTATTGAGAAGACGGATTTATAAAACGCATTAATCTTAAAATTACTGTAACGGCTTATATTACTGTAAAGCATCTGTTCACAAATGTACGTACTTCCAAAGAGGGTGAAGATTCATGTCGCATAAATTCTTAAATTGATGCTGCCTTCCTTCTTCTAACCAAATTCTCCGTTCCGATCTACCATATCAAGGTTTATATCTTATTAACCCATTCTTCAGGCCTCTTTGCAAGGCTCTTTTCACTGTATCCCTCCATCTTCTGGAGTCTTCTTTTTCCTTCTTACTAAGGGACTCTATATTATTCTTTTAATCAAAAGTTTTTCGTACCCGTTGTTAAAGACTATTTTTAGTGACAGACAATCTTGTTCTTTCCATGGTCATTTTTTCTTTATCCCTCCATGATCTTCTGCAGTTTTTCCTCTGGGTACCCATTCCAAAGTTTAAAAATTATGGAGGACTCCAAAAAGCCTTTTTTGTATACACTACTTTTAATTTCCGTTTTATTTTTAAAATTAACTGTATTAGAAGTGAAAATTTATTAAATTATAAATTTACAAAGGGGCTATAGGGTTTGAGACCCCCCCCCAGAAATCAAAAAAACATGGTTTTAGTGTATTTAAAGAATACACTTAAATTCTAGAGCTCATGAGCTTTTTTTTCAGTCATCACTTGTATTTTATTATTGAATTTTAGAAACGAGGACCTTTCCTCCTCCTATCTGCATAAATAGAAATTTAAAGGAGATGTAAAATACTGCTTTATGTCAGCCGTTTTTGCGTAGTTTAAGATAAAAGGTAATGCTTTGTACGAAGTTTAGACCTTAAATATTTTTCTTGTTTAAGAAGTATTGTCACAACTTGTGCATTAATACGTGGGTTACAATGCAAACCAAGAACTTATTTTCGCTAAAAATTGTAAATAGGAGGTATTGCCAGGTCACCAGCGATATTAGAATTGAGGATATTTTTTTTTTAAGTCATCACTCGTATTTTGGAATTAAGGATATTTTTGTTTTAGGTCATCACTTGTTATTTTGAAAGTGCGGAACTATTTTTAGGTCAACACTTGCATTTTGAAAAATATAGTGTATTTGGTCAGCACTTGTTTATCTTCTGACCCCCCTCCCCTAGAAAAATTCCAGGGTGCGCACCTGGTTCTCATGTCTACCACAGTATAGTATACTCCCAATGTATACAACAGTATACTATATTCGCGGAGGATATGCAGTCGATGCAAACATTCGAAATACTCTTGTTCTGATTGGACAAAAAGACATTAAAATCAATTTTAATCTATTTTCGTCCAATCACATTTAGAGTGACGTAGCTCTAATGTTTACATCAACTGCACGTTCCCCGCGAATAGAGTATACTATCGTTTTTTAGTGCATTCTAAGGCGTCTTATTCTACTTTCATTCTTCTCTTATCTGTTCATTTTGAATTTTGTCCATTTTCGTGACTCTACATCCACAACCAAAATTCCATCTCTATAGGAATGATTTTGCTTTTAATTCCCTTATGACCCAGATTTCCCCACCATAAGTCATAATAATCTGGATCATCGTTTTGTATAATTGTTTATATTAATTTAATTAATAATTACATTTTGTATATATTAATATTTACTTTCAGCCCCCATTTGCTATTCCTCAGTTATTTAGTGTCATGTATTTCATGTCATAGTAATAAAACTAATACATAAATATGCATTTAATTAATGTAATAAGTAAGCAAACTTCCCTTTGTACCTAGTTATATATTCAGTTAATAAATTGATAATTTCTGTTGTTCTAGACGAGTTGGAGGTCCGAATACACGTGATAAGCTGTAGAAGGCAGACAGTACAGAATTACGGATGGACAGGTGTACATAGATCCACGTGTCCGACCCGTGGCCCTGTAAATACATAAACATTAAGTACTAGTACTAAAGATACTCAAGAGCGTTTGTATTCTTGTCGCTGTCGCAAGTTACAGCCTTTGTACATTGTAAAAAAATAATTTAATTATAAAATACCCGCACCTTATGCTAAACATTTAATCAAGACATTCAAATATTTCAACAAATAAATAATACATAAGAAACAATACATTGAAATTATGAAGAGAACTTATGTACGAATTAAAATTTGAAAATTATTTTATGTATGCTAAAATTAAATAAAAAACAATGGATTAAATCCAACTTTTTACAATTTTGTTTTAGTTATATTTATTTTTAAATACCAAATATTATTTTTCAAAAATGGAACTCGCAGTGAACACTACAGCCTATGGATTTTTATCCTAGACCAGTGGTTCCGATCTTTGCGTTGGAGGATCCCTTTTAGAAAAGATTTTGGCCCTTTCGGATTGTGTTTTTAGACTGATATTAATTAATAATTCAGATTGCACGACAATCTTAATTGCATATTAATGGCAAACAAACAATGTATTACGTATCATTAAATTAAAAATCTTATTATTGAACTCAATAACCCTGATTTTTTAATTTTTGTTCTGTTAATAAAATAAATAATACTCCATATTTAGTTATTTAAAGATTGTTTTCATTGCAGAATGAAAAAGTTTTACAATTTTACGTTAATTTCATAATTATTAATTTCTTTAATGTATTGTTTTATTAAAAACTCGCGTTTCGGCTTAAATTTGAATATAAAAAGTAACAATATTTTATTTATAGCTTGAATAAGTGTATTATAATTTAGTGTATCTTGCAATTTTCAAATTTACCCCAATAAAGATCATATCATCGTCAGGTAATTTTTAGATTGACATAAATAATAAAGTTTAAATTTGACAGCTAATGAATGATCGGCTCATTAAGAGAATATAATCATGTTAATTTTTATTTAAATGTTATTATTTAAATAAAAATTAATTTTTAATAATTCAAACTGGAACAGAATTGTTGCTAATTACAGTAACTTGACAGTTTTGTGACAATGTGAACAAATATAAAATTAATCGCAAATAAATATAAACGAATACATTTAAGTTCACACTTCAACCAAACTATTGCATAAAATATGCAATAATTTTGTCAGATTGTGAACAGAATAATATTTCATAACGATCAAACACAAATAAAACAAAAAATGATGAAGAATTTATAGGCTATTCCATACCTTTAGACCGGTGTTTCCCAACGTGGGTCCCACGCCCCACAAGGGGGCAATTTGATTGTCCAGGGGGGGGGGGGGGCAATTCGACCTAAGTCTTATGTCCTAAACATGTTGTAATTAGGCTTCATTTAGGGAATAATTACATTTTTTAATATAAAAAAATATGTATATGTTACATAGGCGGGCATCAGAATTTTAGAAAGACTTAGGTGGGGCATTTGGGGCTTGGTAAAAAAAAGGTTGGGAAACATTGCTTTATACGGAACTAGAAATCTAGTAATTTTGATCTATTAAATCGGACTTTTTGTCATTTTGTTCAAGCTTTGTAAATCATACTCACATTAAATTCTCGGTTAAATTGACCGTAATTATAAAATTTTCATTACATTATGATTTTTTGTCATTCTTAGTAAAAATTTCCCATTTTTTTTGTCTTCAAAATATGTAAAAATATATTATATTTTATAACAAATGTCATTTGTTTCCATGGTTTCACTGTTGTAATTTTAAATTTTCACATACCAACATGAAACATGAAATAATCCAAGCAAGGTCTCTTCTCGTGACAACCTAGAAAAACGAAATTTCCATTTAGTTCCGCTTAAAACAAATAAATGGCCTATAGAAAAGTAGCAGATGAACACGAATGAATATATTAACAGTTCACACTTCAACAAAACTATTACATAAAATTAGCAATTCATGACAAAGAAAACACGGATAGAACAAAAAGTGGTAAAATTTAGAAAAGTAGCAGATGAACAGGAACGAAAATATTAACAGTTCACACTTCAACAAAACTATTGCATAAAATTTGCAATAGTTTTGTCGAATTGTGAACAGATATAAATTTTATAATGAACAAATACAAATAAAACAAAAAGTAATAAAATTTAGAAAAGTAACAGATGGACAGGAACGAAAATATTAATAGTTCACACTTCAACAAAACTATTGCATAAAATTTGCAATAGTTGTAAATATTCGTTAGTGCACATTACGATCTTTCACGTTCTTATATGACCGTACACATTCGTATGCATTTGTACATACTTGTGTTCTTTTTGTCTTGTTTATATTCATTTGTGTGTTCAGGAATAGGAGTTCATAAATATTCGTTTGCACACATACTACCGTTCACGTTCTTATATAACCGTATACGTTCGTGTTATTTTTGGTTTGTATATGTTCACTTGCGTGCATATTCGAATGCATTTGTGTGTACACTCGTACACACTCGTTTATATTCGTTCACATTCGGTTATTTTTCCATTTGATGACGTTCAGTTGCAAGTCTATAATACTATGGAATTTGTGCACTTTTGTGTAATTTACATCTGTACACATTCGTGATTAATCGTTCACATTCATACACGTTCGTGAACATTTATTCACATTCGTAGTATATTCGACAGTATTCGAATACATTAATCTCTTCATAAGTTCAATTTTAACACAAACTTTTAAACATATATAATTGTTTAAAGTACGAATTATTTGAATCGTACTATAATTCTATTATTCTAATAGTAATTGTTTAGAATAATAAAATTTTAATATCTGTAAGCGCAAAATATGAATGACATTGTCTTGATTTAATGTTTAGTGTGTGTTTTATATACATAAATTCAGTACAAAACGTATATTGTAAAAAAATAATTGTTAGTAAATAAATTGTTTTAGAATTTTTAATACGATTGTAAATATAATTAATAAAAGTTTTTTTTTTTTTGTTTAATATGTGCAATTTTAATTACGTCTTATTAAAGTAAGATTATTTATGACTGTATTTAATATGTGCAGATATGTGTTGTAAACCAACGACTTATTGACAAAACAACGTTTTATAAAATTATCAATACTTACAAAACAAACAAAAAAAAAAAAAAAAACAGATAATTATTAGGACAGGATTATGAAGATACATTTTATTAATGTCTCTTTAAAATTCTCAGTTAAAAAAACTGAAGTATTTCCCATTCTCATTTTAAATGGACGTTATCTTAAAGTAAGTTTTGATTTAAAAGTTTCTTACTACCGTTTTCAAAGTAAATAAAATCTTTTTAATATTTAAAGTCTTCAAAGGATTTTCTATTCAGCATAATTAATACTTATGTAGGTACATTTGCTGAAAAATAAATCAATATTACTTTTTGTGTTTAAATTAGTTTAGAGTTTAAAGTGCCTTTACCTTAAAGTCGCTTTAAACATTAACATATGCTGACAAAACTTTCAAGTATGATTTCAAAATAACGACGTTTTCATAATAAATAAAGTCACTTTAAATATTTAAACAAAAAAAATAGTCATTTTAAAATTAATTATAAAAACCCGTGTTAATCTAAAAGTATTTTTAAAGCGACTTTAAAAACTAACTTTAGCTTAACTAGCTAAATAGCATTATGTATCTAAAATCCAGTACCGTAGCTTGAAATTTCACTGCTGCCCCCCCCCCTCGCGAATTTTAATTCCACCACATAAATATATATATACATTTTTATAACGGGCCCCTAAACTTCTCCGCCCCCCACACCGTAGGGCCTGCGGGGCCTTAGCTAAAGCTCTACTAAAGCGATCTTAACATACTTTACATAGAAAAGCTAATCGTAAGCACAGTCAGTGCAAAAAAAAAATACAGATATCTGGCAGATAGGGTGAAGTACTAAAAAGTTTCGCCAAAATAAAACGAATTTATAAAATAATTGTTTGCCGTTAGGTTGTTTAATAACATTAATTTGATAACTGACATTAAAAGAAAATAATTAGTTTTTTTAACCATACAAAAAATTCTTGAACTTTCTGGTTTCGAAAAACTAATCATATTTAATTTTCGTCATACTTAATACAAATTTCCCATTTTTTTTTTTTTTTTTAAATATGTCAAAATTATTATATTTTTAATAAACGTCATTCGTTTCCATGGTTTCACTGTCGGAATTTTAAATTTTCTTATCAATGTGAAACATAAAATATTCCAAGCAAGGTCCCTTCTCGTGACAACTTAAAAGAACGAAATTCCCATTTAGTTCCGCTTAAACCAAAGAAATAACCTATAAATATATTGCCAGTGTTGCCGAATGAATATTTCTTATAGAATGTCACATGAAAAATATTTTGGAATTAAAATTATTTGAATTGTTTTATTTTTTTAAATTTTACTTTCACATATCTAATTATATTTCGTGGTTACCAACAAAAATGCCACCATAATATGGACTACTCAAATGAGGAAACATCTTGAATTGTTTATATATATATATGCATTTTTCCTATATACGGGTTAAAAATCTGTTTATGCGGGCCAAATTTCAACTCTCTAGGTCCTACTATTTGACCAAACTTTATAGTTCTTAGAGACGTCCGAGTGACGGTAGAAAGATTTCTTGATTATACCTACACAATCCTAAAATTGTGTCCTTCTTCTGACATAGTAACACGTTTACTTACATTATTTTCTAAAAAAATTCCAAGTTTTTTAAAAATCAACTTTAACAAGCAAGCTATTTCATGTATCAAAACACCGAATTAAATTGCGTATACCTTACGTTTAAGTCTTACGTTAAGTGAACAGGTGAACTGTATAAAAACAACAGCTGAATTTGAACCAAGCCGAATCGTCGAATATAAAAACCATGTTACTAACTTAAATTTCATAAAAAAATACATTATTTCATAAAAGCCGATATGTTACTTAAAAACATTATTACTTAATTAAAGTTAGCAGATGTTGAAACTGATTTGATGACTTAAATGTTTTGTTAAATTTTTTAAAAATTAATACAAATGACATCTGCTATAATATTGTGCAGATGTTTAATTTTGACGTTGTTTTCTTTATATTTGTGCTGGCTTTATTCAAATTAAGTTTATATATTTATAAAAGGTATATTGAAATAGTATCTAATTTTAAAACGTGTCAGTCTTCTGAAATATTCACATAAAAAATGATGACCATATACACAAAATAATTTAATCTAAACTTTAACATAAAGTCACTTTAACTTTTCATATGAGAATGGGAGATAAAGAAATATATGAACCGTACTTAAATTTTAAACCCACTTTATTTAAATATGTTGTCTTGTCAATAAGTCGTCCACAAATAGACTGCAAGCGCATTGTTACATTGTAAATACATCTAGGACTATTTAAATTATATGTCACGAATTCGACCAATCTTTATTAATGTAATTTTACCATTTTAAATTATTGTCGTTGTGTAATTTTGGCAGCACTGTTGAAAAACAGCTGCTGCTCTCTATGCATATGGATGAGAAAATAAAAAAAATATTAAATTTCAAATGCTATCAGTATAAATAGTCATAAGTTTTTTATATAAAAACACCCTTTGTTTTCTTAGAAAAAGTGTAATTATTTTTTTTAATTAATTGATTTTTTATATAATTAATTAGAAAAATATTTTAATTACACATTTTATTAATAATTGTCATATAAAACACTGCTACCAATTTCTTCAAAATTTTATATTCTTTTTCTTCTTCGATTGACTAGACAAGACTGTGGCAAACGTTAAAATATTACCGTTTAACCGCTAGCAAGGATATGGACGTGTGTTCAACTCCTGCTTTGTCAAATAATTTGTGTCAAAAATTTATACAAATTACAGGTTCTGCTTAACTGTTCGCAACTTCGTTATAGGTGCCTTCCTATGTACGCTAAAAAACGGATTTAATGCTAACCATATTACTCCTGAATGTATACAGGTTAAAAATATGGTCACAAAACTTGAAAACAGGAAGCCTCGGCTTATCTCGGGCTATCGCGGCAATGATTATTATAATGATGATTGACTAAATTTCTTTCGTGGACAAGAGAAACCAACTCTGCTCAAATATTGGACACAGAGCTGGTTTTATTATTATATTATGATTAATTTGGTGAATTGGTGATTATACACAATAACTGCAGAATATAAATAATCACTTAACAAGTTTTTGACGAATAATCTCCGGCTATTATTTTAACATCCAAATTAATCAAATTGTCCGTAATTTTTACTATGTCGATTTTATCGAGTTAGTTAACACTCTGTGGTTCCTAGTCGCCAGTATTTCCGATTATCCCAGTCTTTTTGAGCCAAATTTCGATCCGACATATTAACTGTACTATTTTATCCATTTGTTTTCTTTCTTTTTCATATCTATGTACGTAAAAATTATCCGACTTAGGCCTCAAAAGTCCTCCATGCTAGTCTCTTAAGTGTTAGCCATTTCCAGCTATCTTGTATATCTATTATAGTAATCAGAGCTGCAGTAAGGAAAACTTGCGCTAGGGGCAAAACTGTGTTTTGGCGCCCTTGACAAATAAATGTAAGTGATAAGCAAAAACAAGATTCTCACCTCCCAAAATCTAGATGATGAGCAAAAAAAAGGTCCTCACCTCCCAAAATCCAAGTAAAGAGCAAAAAAAAAAGGTCCTCACCTCCCAAAATCCAAGTGAAGAGCAAAAAAACATTGTTGAATTTGTTTTCACTCCTATCTCCAGGCCTGTTTTTCCAGTTCCTAGCCCCGATTTATACCAGTTTTTTCTTTTCGGAATGCATCTATTTTGACATCATCTCTTGTTCTTAGTTATAATTTCTCTTTGAAAAACTATTTTGTACCCATGTAAGACACTCTTTGTCTATTGATGTTACATGTCTTTGTCCTTCAATCTTGTATACCAGTCATCATCTATCATCATAGCTCTATAACCCCAAAAAAACTGTAGCTTCCTATACAATTTTCAGCCATTTGGTTCTATTTTCCGCTTTTGCTCTCCAGTCTCTTATATATGCCCTCTTCAGATCCTGAGCTATGCCATCAATTCAGCTACTTCTAGGTCTACCTTTGGCCTATTTTAAGCAGGTTTGCAGTTGTATATTTTTTGTCCATTCTTTAGTTGGTCATACGCTATAAATTTCCAAGCCATATAAGTTGCTGTCATTTAATTACGGGTTTAATATCCGCATCATTTTTCGTTTGTTCGTGCTTAATACGTATTCGCCATTAATTTGAATATGCGAACACACACTATAGTTTCAGCTGAACTATGCATTTTGCGAGATCTTCCCACTGGCTGATAGATATTTAATTTTATTTCACAGATCCACTTTATCCATTTTGTTGTTTTTCATCTTACATCCTATCCACTATCTGTTTTCCATCTTTAACAAGGTCTTTTCACTGGCTGACTGATATTAAGTCTTTCCTTCTAGATCCTCTCCCATATTATGTTTCCTTCCATCTTCATTACGAGCTGTATCCACTGTAATCTGTCAGCTGTTTTCTCATCTTATCGAGGTCTTCCTACTGGCTGACGGATGATAGGTCTTCTTTCTCATATCCTTATTACTATTTTGTTCGTTTTTCTCCTTATCGCAAGTCCTGTCTGTAACCGTTTTCGCTAGAGGCTCAGGTCTGGACGATTAAAACAATGATTGCAAATTGCTATTCAAAATATAACCGGCTTTTCCGGGTCATTGTTATTTAACATTTTGGATCATAAGGATTATCCAGCCTCAAGTTCAGGATAATCCGTAGGAAACTGAAATTCTTTGGCTTTTGGGTGAATTAAAAATGTTTATTTTTTAATAAGTACAATTTTTACAAAAATTTTTTGTAATTTTAATATTACTAATTACACGTTGAGATTCATTCGGTCGGAGTTAAAAATTTCGGGTCGGGTTAAGGTAATTAGTTTTTAAAAATTTTCGAGTTCGGGTGGATCGGTTCATGGAGAACTCTAGTTCTTGTTGACTTCTGTAAAATGCTCTCTCCAACAGCGAAGTTTTCTATCCTTGTTTTCATAGATGCTGGAAGAATAAAATATAAAAAGAGATATTATAAAAAAAGATAACCAGTAAAGCTAACCAGAAAAGAACTAGTAAAGCTAGCTAAAAAAAAAACCTAACTAGAAACGAAAACTAGTAGGGCGTTCACATTTATTTTTAAATAAGATATAAAAAATTAGCAGAAAGTAAAAAGAAACAAAACTTGGTAAATATTATAATTTTGTTGAAAATTTTTAAAAACATGTATTTTTAAATATTTTGGTAGTGCAGTTGATGAAAATGAATATAATAACAAAATAAGAATTTTATCAAATTCAAAAATTGTTTGAAAAAGTATATTTATATCTGTAGCATTTGGAATAGACAAAAAATATTGTTAAAACTCAGATTAATTTGTCAAAAATATTCACAACCCCCAGATTCATAAGTTTTGGTGGGAAAAATCCAAAATTCAA
The DNA here is from genome assembly GCA_963971575.1 of Liopterus haemorrhoidalis. NCBI lineage: Eukaryota > Metazoa > Arthropoda > Insecta > Coleoptera > Dytiscidae > Liopterus > Liopterus haemorrhoidalis. The sequence goes on along the minus strand of OZ020612.1, from coordinate 10,243,041 downwards.
ACTGCTCATACTCAATTTAATTTTTTCCGCTTAAAACTAATGAATCTGTAGAGATTTTATTTTTTCACAAATGCTTAAACCCACCGTTAATTTTCTGTGAATATTTCTAACAATATCTTGAGTTGCCATATACGAGTTCGAGGGGACTCTATACCTGGACCTGTAATAGAATTAATATACGCACACACTGACACACACACACATACACAAATACACATAAAAATGGTTCACTTTTACCACGGATTATGTTTTGTCTGTGATGGTGGATTCGTAATTTTAATTAAACAAATTGTAATTGTATAATTGATACAAAAATGTACATAAAAATCGATGTATGCATATGCCCTTCGTGTGATATAATTAAAAATATTTAAAATACCTTATATGTACTTCTTTTTAATACTTTAAGTACCTTCTCCTAAATCTCCTAAGTGAAACTAAAAAAGTCAGTTTAAATATTGGTATTAAAAATTATTATGAAAGTGAGTGTATAATTTACGTATGTGCAAAGGTAAGTCAAGAAATAAATAGATATAATAAAAAAAAAAAATGTGAAGTGTGAATTTTCCAGGGCTTCGAACCGGAACTGAACCGAAAACCAAAAAAATCGTTATTTTTGTCGGAACGAAAACCGGAACTGAACCGAAAAAAAATATCGGTTTATTTCGGTTCAGATAATGGTTATGTGAGTGAATATAAATTACATTTTATTTAACATTATTTTTTAAACTGATGTGCAGAAAAAAATCGTAATTTTTCTGACAAGTAAAAAAGAAATTGCGATTCTATTATTTCAGGGGAGGGGGGAACGCCCAGAACCTTGGTATGATTATTACAAAATAAAGAAGAAAATGTTCTTCTAAATTATAGTAGAAAATAAATTTCTAATACAAATAAAAGCATTTAAAAATTTATCACTCGGAACTGAACCGAAAACCGAAAAAAAACGTTATTTTTGCCGGAACGAAAACCGGAACCGAACTGATATATATTTTTTTAATTGAACCGGAAAGAAAACCGAAACAAAAAAAATAACGATTCGAAGCCCTGTAATAAATTTAAAAAACATTTCAAAATTTTTATATTTAAAAATGCTGTGCACTGTCGGGATCCATTTATTGTTTATACATTTATTGTTAAAATACAGAACTACGCAAAAGCAATTTAGTTCCGCGTAAACGTTTAGAATAGCCTATAATGCTAATACTGGTTAACAAAATTATTATAAATTTAAAAAATTATTTTTAAATTTTTATATTTAAATTGCTGTCCACTGTCGTGGACCATTTATTGTTTACGCAATACAGAAATACGCAAAAAATTCCACATTAAAATTTTCATTAGCGAAACTAATTAAGAGGATTAATTTCTTTACTTTATTTGATAATATTGGTAGACATTACGTCATTAATCCTTCCAAATATTTCTCGTTCACAATGAAACGTTCTAAGTAACAACATATGTTGACCAGTGCATTTTTTGTATCAAATACCCTTAAATTAATAACTACCTTAAGCGCTAGTAGCCATAAATGCTGTGTGTGCACATTTTTACCAGTTTTATAAAAAGTAAAATTTGAAAAAGTGCGATAGTGATGAAACAAGTTGAGTGTCTATTGAAGGGTTAAGAAGGGACATCCTGTACTGAGTCGGCATCTCTTGGGAGCTAATAGCTAAAGATGCTGCACACCATTTTCTCAAAATTCAAAAAATTCTGTGGATTTTATTTTTTTTGTAAGTATTGTACAGGTAAATTTTATGTTTTTTTCGATTGAATATTTTTAATAGCTCTAAGTATGTATGTTCCTTGGGTGCTAATAGCAGAAAATGCTACACACCATTTTCATAAATTTACAAAAATTCTGTGGATTTTAAATTTTTTGTAAGTATTGTGAATTTTTGGAATGTTTCTACGTCTCAATATTTTTAACAGCTCTAAGTAAGTTTGTATGTTTTTTTGGCGCTAGTAGCCTAAACTGCTGTACACCATTATTTCAAATTTCAAAAAATTCTGTGGATTTTAAGATTTTTGTAAATATTGTGCAGAAAAATTATTTTGAAAATGTTTTTTCGATTCAATATTTTTAATAGCTTTAAGTTGTATATTCTTTGGGTGCTAATAGCCAAAGATGCTGCACACTATTTTTACAAATTTCAAAAAATTATGTTGATTTTTTTGTAAGTATTGTGTAAGTAAATTTTTGTAATGTTTTTACGTTCCAATATTTTTAACAGCTGTAAGTATGTATGTTCTTTGGGCGTAATAGCCTAAAGTGCTGTACACCATTTTTTCAAATTTCAAAAATTCTGTGAAATTTAAATGTTTTGTAAGTATTGTGAAGATAAATTTTTGGAATGTTTTTTCCATTCAATATTTTTAATAGCTCTAAGTAAGTTCGTATGTTCTTTGGGAGCTACTAGCCAAAAATGCAGCATACCATTTTTTCAAATTTTAAAAAAATCTGGATTTTAAATATTGTTCTACACCATTTTTCCAGTTACAGAAAAATTAATGCGATCTTTTTACGCCAAGATTTGTTAGTATATAATAAGTGATTTTTTTGTCAAGAAATTTCGCAAAAAATTGGATTTTTTGATATTTTTTTAAAATCTGTACCTCAGATTTTATTATATACTTGATTCAAAATTTTTTAAAAATGTTTTTCGAAAATATTTCTATATTTTTTTGGAATATTTTTCGATTCAATATTTTTAACACAATAGTGAATCTATACGTCTTTTGGGCGCTAATAGCCTAAGCTGCTGTACACCATTTTTACCAGTTACTGAAAAATATGTGATTTTTTTATGCCAGGTTTTGTAAGTATATTATTAAGCGATTTTTTTCGACACATTTTTTGTCAAGAGATTTCTCAAAAAAATTGATTTTTTGATATTTTTTTGAATCTGTAACTCAGATTTTATTTTGTTTTTTTTTTTATTTTTATGTCTATTGCTGCTTTGGCAATTAGCCAGAACAATTATTTTTTGAAAAATTCCATGCCTGAACGGGATTCGAACCCGAGACCTTAGCAACGCAGAGCATATGTGTTACCACTACGCTACGCCGGTCGGCTTTTTTGTAATTGACTTAAAAAAATTTTAAATTATTTTTCAAAAATATATATTTCTATATTTTTTTGGAATATTTTTCAATTCAATATTTTTAATACAATTAAGTAAATCCATACGTTATTCGGGCGCTAATAGCCTAAATTGTTGTATAAGTTGCTTAGTATGACATGCTCCCTAAGAATATTGCCAGGGTTGAGGATGCAAATGTGTGTATTCAGCTCCATTGATCCTTAGCATAAAGTGCTCCCTAGGAACCTATAATGAAGGATCTGTGGGTGCTTTTCAACACCTTAAAAAACACAAAATATCCACGATTACATATTGCCAGGGTTGGGGATGCAATCGCGTGTATTCTGCTCCATTGATCCTTAGTATAAAGTGCTGCCTAGGAACGAAAACCGGAGCTGAACCGACAAAAAATATCGGTTTATTTAAGTTCAGATAATGTTTATGTGAGTGAATGTAAAATACATTTTATTTAAGATTATTTTTTAAACTAATGAGCAGAAACAAATCGTAATTCGTAATTTTTTTAACTGACAAGTAAAAAAAAATGCGCTTCTATTGTTTCTGGGGGGGGGGGGTGAACGAAAAAAATCCATAACATTATTAGCCATAATTTAACCATGAATTAAAAAAATAATTTTGTCAAAAACACAAAAACTGCCATATTTTTCAAAAACCCAATCTGATCTCTCGTACGTTTTCGGCTCGATAAATATACCGTATTTTTCGGACTATATGACGCATCTTTTTGCATAGAAAAATAGACTCAAATTTTGGGTGCGTCTTATGGTCCGAAATAACATTAAAGTATATTTTTCTAAAAATCATCTTATAAATTTGAGGTGCGTCTTATCGTCCGGTGCGTCGTATAGTCAAAAAAATACATTACCTATAATTTTTTCAGATTTTTAGTTTAACCCCTTTGGGTAAAAGAGGGCGGGACAGGAACGTTTGCACATTTTTGACTAAATTCGTGTTAAAAGAAACGAATTTCAAAAAACTATATATCGTTCCATAATCTACGTCTTAAGAACTTTCTTTTGATACCACACAATAAATTTTTTTAAAAATATTTTTTTTTGTACGGCTCAAAAAATCGACATCTTTCGAAAAATGTATCTGATCAAGAATTCCTGTTGAACTATTTCGGTTCCCATTAATGCTCATTACGAAGATTTTTTTCAGATTTTTAGATCAATCCCTTTGGGGATAGGGTGGAGGACAAAAGTTTTTAAACACATTTTTGGCAAAAATCCAATAAAAAAAATTGGTTTTTCAAAAATAAAAATTTGTTTGTTGATCCACGCATTAAGAGATTTCATTTGGTATGCCACTCAAAATTTAAAAAAATATTTATTTTTTTATTAAATACATATTTGTTTACATTCGAGAAGTGTTTTTTTGAACTCTCAGTATTTTTCCTATATGTGGGTCAAAAAGTTGTATAAGCATGCCAAATTTCAACTTTCTACGTTAAGCCGTTTGGCTACAATTTCTACCATACAGACAGACACATGAGTGACGTTGTAAGGGTTTTTTGGTGGTCATACCAACAAAACCCTAAAAATCATTCAAACATTGAACAAATAAGGCATGTGCTTCCTTCTAAAGAACCCTACTTGAGATGTGCTTGCTTAAAGACTCAGCTATAGTTGTCCAGTGCTCTAGTCAGTCAGATAAATATTGTAAGCACGATGTTGCAAAAAATCGATAACTAATAATTATCATATCAAAAATGCATGTGGTACTATTCCGGTTCACATTAATGTACATTACTAAGAATTTTATTTAGATTGACACCTCTCGGGTGTGGGAGTTTTTCCCCATATTTTTGGTTAATACCGTGTTAAAATATAGACATTTTAAACAACTACTTTTCGTTCCTTAACCTACTTCTTAAGAGCTTTCTTTTGGTACCTAACAATAAATTTTAAAATAAATATTTTTTTTCAACGACATAAAAAAGCGATTATTTTCAAATTAAAATCTTATAAAAAATTCCTGTAGAACTATTCCGGTTCCCATCAATATACATTATTGAGATTTTTTTCAGATTTTTTTCAGATTTTTAGGCCAATTTTTAGGAATTTGGGTGAGGGACAAAGTTAGATTTTTATAAAAATATTAACCCGGTAACGTTAACCGGGATCATATTCTCTATTCAAATACAGTAGGTGGCCAAATTATTAGGGACAGCATTAGGGACCCTCTAATTTTCAAGTTTAAATGCATTTTGTGAGAAAATAAATTGTTTTAAAATCATTTTTCTTCTATATTCTTGTTGCTGGTATCATTATTATTTTAAAAAGCGGAAGATCGCCAAAAAAATCATCACCACCAAGCGGCAATTTATAGAAACCCTTATCAGAGAGTGGCATCACAACCCCAATCTCCGACACAACGCAAAAGTCTGCATGGAAAGCATGCCCAAACGCCTGGAAGCCGCAATCGCAGCAAAGAGTGGCATTACAAAATATTAAGATTTTACTTAATTTGTTAAATTAACACTTTTTATACAAAAATAAATGATTATGAATAAGCAATTATGTCGTTTTATATTCTAAATAAAGCACTCTAATGAATAAAAATAAATACGAGACCCAAAGCCACTTATTTCCTCATTAAATTCATTTGAAAATGACAGAAAATCTGCACTGTCCCTAATAATTTGGCCACCCACTGTAACTTTTAAACTCAAAATGCCTTATTCCCCTTTACTTCAGATATCACACACATTCAATATCTACAGATATTTTTTTAATTTTTCGATTGACCGCTTCCTTAGTGCTATACAAATACGGTCCGATCTTTTTCATCAGTGTGGATTTTAGTCTAAATCCCAAAGTCTCCGGTCAGTGTCTAAATGGTTGTTCGTTGGCGTTAACTCATTACGTACGGTACATTGAGTACAATGGTTCGAATCCGGAAGAGCGTAGGTCCGGAGACGACCGGACCGGGGACCGTTCACGCTTCAACAGAAATGGATTTATTCCTGATTGATTTCAGGATATGTGATTCAAGAGGATCAGGGATAAGGTGGTAAATAATTTTGACAGGATAAGTAACAAGGATCTGGGATTTTAATAAGTGAACTATTTCTTAACAATGGTTTGAGCACAAATTCATTTGTCACTTTGTTTATTGTTGTTTGTTATTTTTCTATTGTTCTAATTAGGGTTGTACATCGAAGACAAAACATCGATGTTTAACATCGATGTTAACATCGGCGCTTACTATGGATGTTGAAAAAACATCGAAGGAAAAACATCGATGTATCGGAAACATCGATTTTTTATTAATATTAAAAAAAGCTATTTATTTATATTATATAGGTTTTATTTAATAATGTAAAGATAAAATACGAAAAAAGTAACACATAATACACAAAAAGCATTTATTAGATTTTGAAATAGAAATATTCCTTTTTAATAGTAATTAATTTCACATTAATATTATTATACCCAATATAATAATCCTAATTTGTACCTACAGTCTATTCCAAACGATTAGGCGGAACTAACCGCAATTTTCATTTTTGTAATTTGTTATTAGATATTTTTTTATATATTGAAGTTGACTTTTCCTGAACAAAATGATCAAAAGCTTCAATCAATCGGTAAAAGTAGCTAGAATTGAATATCTAGTTCCGCCTAAACCAAAGGAACAGACCTTACTATTTTTACATTTCTAAAATGAAATATTGGATTTTATTACAATACTAATATAGTAATCTTAATGTTAATTTTATATTATTTAACATAAAAATAACACTGTCGTACACAATTATTTTTATACTTTTTTAAGTTGAAATAAAGTCTGTTTCTTTGGTTTAGGCGGAACTAGATTTTCAATTCTTGTTACTTTTACCGATTAATTGAAGCTTTTGATAATTTTGTTCAGGAAAAGCCAACTTCAATATATAAAAAAATAACTAATGACAACTTGCAAAAATCCAGGGATTGGAGGAATAACAACTGGGTAAGTGTCAACAAGACTCAAAAAGAAAAAGTGTGTTGGCGTCGATGGTCGTTCGCATTGTTTGCAAAAATTAGAAGTTTCTTTTTATTTTTTCGTATTCTGCTAACTGCTAAGAAGAATAAGAACTAACACTATTAGTATTGTTATACCACAATAGATGGCGCTTATATTTTGTGTACTAATTTTAATAAAAATTAAATTTTTAAGACTCCAGCGCCTCTTGCGGTAGTTTCTAAATTTCAAAGTTTACACATCGACATCGGTAGTAGACATCGATGTTTTATCGATACTATCGCCAGCTGACCATCGATGGTAAAAACATCGATGTTTTTAAAACAAACATCGATGTTTTCGATACATCGATGTTTTTTTCCCATCCCTAGTTCTAATGTCAAAATAACTTTTACAATTATTTTATATTTCGAGTTTTATAAAAAAAAATGATCCCCAAACAGCTAATGAGCAAAAAAAAAGGAATCAAAACTAGCTGACAAGCAAAAGAAGGATTTTAGATTAAAATATAAGATAAGCAAAAAAAAAGAAATCGGAAATAGTTGATCAGCTAAGAAAATGAATTGAAACTAACTGATGAGCAATAAAAAAGGAATTATAGGAAAATATAAACTAACTCTTGTGCCGCACTCTATAATCCTGAGGGGTTAATCTAAAAAACTGAAAAAATCTGAGTAATGAACATTACTATGATCCAGGATACTGCAACATGCATTTTTGATCAGATTATATTTTCGAAAGATATCGCATTTTTTGTGCTTTTGACAAAAATTGTTATGGCTTTTTAGGGTTTTGTAGGTATGACCACCGAAAAACTCTTATAACGTCACTCATGTGTCTGGCTGGCTATCTGTCTGTCTGTCTGGCTATCTGTCTGTCTGTCTGTCTGTACGGTAGAAATTATAGCCAAACGGCGAACATAGAAAGTTGAAATTTGGCATACTTGTACAACTTTTTGACCCACATATAGGAAAACTATAGACAGGGCCGGCCCGACGAATTCTAGCGACCCGCCTAAATATTTGAATTGCGCCCCTTAATGAATTATAGGTATATTTTAAAAAATATATACTATTTATATTGGTTTTAAGCCCATTTTTGAAAATATATTATTAAAAAACATATATATTATAAAGAAAGCGCGAAAAAATATATATAGGTATATATACATACATAATATAAAATTCAATATCCGTAATTTTGCGCTCCACGTTTCGTGCCTCAGCCCAGCCCTGACTATCGAGAGTTCAAAAAATACAGCACGGGATAAATATAAACAAATATGTATTTAATTAAGAAATAAATATTTTTTTAAAATTTTTTAGTGGCATACCAAATGAAACCTCTTAATGCGTGGATCAATAACAAATTTTTATTTTTGAAAAATCAATTTGTTTTTATTGGATTATTGCCATAAATATGTCAAAAAACTTTTGTTCCCCGCCTTAACTCCCACAGGGATTGATCTAAAAATCTAAAAAAAATCTCCGTAATGAACATTGCTGGGAACCGAAATAGTTCAACAGGAATTTTTGATCAGATAAATTTTTCGAAAAATGACGATTTTTTTGAAATTTATTGTGTGGTATCAAAATAAAGCTCTTAAGACGTAGATTACGGAACGATAGTTTTTTGAAATTAGTTTCTTTTAACACAAATTTAGCCAAAAATGCGCAAAAGTTCTTGTCCCGCACCCTTTTACCAAAAAGGATTAAACAAAAAATCTGAAAAAATTATTGGTAATGTATATTGATCTGAGTCGGAAACGTACGAGAGGAATTTTTGATCAGATTGCGTTTTTGGAAAATATGGCTGTTTTTGTGTTATTGAAAAAAAAATATATATATTTTTTTAATTCATGGTTAAATTATGGCTTATAATGTTATGGATTTTTTGTATTAATAGTAGGGTGACCATTCGTCCCGCTTTTTACGGGACTGTCCCGCATTTTGATTGGGCGTCCCGCATTCTAACGTTTTGTCCCGCATTTTCTTTTGATTTCTTAACTTGTATTTGAGGAAATGAGGACCTTTTTTTTGCTCTTCATTTGGATCTGGGAGGTGAGGACCTTTTTTTTGCTCTTCACTTGGATTTGGGAGGTGAGGACCTTTTTTTTGCTCTTCACTTGGATTTGGGAGGTGAGGACCTTTTTTTTGCTCTTCACTTGGACTTGAAAGGTGCGGACCTTTTTTTTTGCTCTTCACTTATATATGGATAGTGACGACCTTTTGTTTAGCTTTGTCCCGCATTGCCTTCTTAAGAAATCACCCTAATTTATAGCTAAGACAGTGCGTGTATTTTTTTGGAATTAAAAATATTAAAAAAACAATATATTTTTTTAATAGTTGCGAATTGAGTCACCACACTACACTCTACACTGTAAAATATTTCTTATTAATCTAATGAAACCTTGAATACGAAGCAAATGCAGAAAAAAAAAAACGCTGGGATATTTGGCAAATTATTTAAATTTTATTTTAAAAAAATAAATGGAAGCTCTTAATGCTCAAATAACGAATAAAAGTAATTATCAAAAAAACTGTTGATTTTGATGTGATAAATATTCCTAGACCTCCAGTATTACAGCTATTAAATACCTGCAAAACCCTGAAATGTGTGAAAATTCACATTTCACTTTAATAAGTTTCTTTAATTCAATTTCTTTTTAATATAGTCTAGGACAGTGATTCTCATCTATTTTTGTCGCGGTACACTTTTAACAATTTCAAAATTTGGCGGCACACTAACTAATAAATTGCTGTATAAAAGTAGATACAATTTTTTTTTTATTGTATCATTTCTAAAATTTGGCGGCACACTTCAAGTATTTCGCGGCACACAAAAGTGCCGCGGCATAGTGGTTGAGAATCACTGGTCTAGGAAAATCTATCCTAAGCGTTATCTAATGCCTGTCTTTACTATCCTTATTTTGTACTTGGGAAATAATAATCCTATCAGTCATATTTTTGCTAAAAGACCGTATTCCCTTGAAAAAGGATAACATAACATTTATTTAACTTTTTCATTCTGTAAAACAATTTCTTAACAAAGCTAAAGAAATACTATACTTTTTCATCTTAAATCATTATATTTAAAACATTAGACCGTAATTTTTTGTCACAATCGTAACAAAAAACTATAATAACCTTTGTGACCTGGCTAATCTAAGAGCATCGGTCTATCATAACATACATTAACATCTAGTGAGTTTTGGTGAATTTGGCCGGGCGTGTGTGTATATGCGCAGGTGCCGCGTGCACCTGGAAACGCACGCGACCCGGCACCTGATCCTAATTAGTGCATTCGTTCACCTGTCTAGCAGGTACGGAATTATGACATTCGTGTGTCCGCGCTGTATGAAGAACCAAAGTCGAGACCCTGTATTGGTAATGAGTATCAGACAAAGTCTTATCACCTGGATGATTGCTGGATCTTTTAACGGATACAACGGTTTTTTTAACGGATAATAATACTTCTAATTTTTATTTTAGACAATTTTTGATTTAACAAGACGTATTATTTTACAAAAAGTAGTTTTAACAATGCGTTATAGTCATTATAAATTTCTTACGAAGTTAAATAGTTTTAAAAAACAAATGAGAGTTGAAGAGTGAATTTACACACATTTCAGGATTTTATAGGTATTTATTATGGGACATTTTTTGTTCAGAACTGCAACAGTAAAAAAAACTTTTGAAAATTTGTTTAGTCTCAAATCTTAAGTGGATATTACATGGTTCAATTTATTTACATTAATAAAATTTAAGGCTTTTGGGCCATAACTAGCTTTTTTCGGGCCATGGGCAGGACTTTATATGGGCCTCCCTAAACACTATATAATACAAGTGTTGTCCTAAAAAAAAAAGAAAAGGTTCTCACTTCTAAAATATAAGTGATGACCTAAAAATAAAAATTGACGTGAAGTATGAATTTTCACACATTTCAGGGTTTTGTAGGTATTTATACTCTATGTCAGAAAGACTGATAGTAATACATCATTTTGTCAGGCAGTTACCAGTGGCGTGCACATTTTAAACACGTTTAAATTGGTTTGATGTATTTCTATATTACTATTTATCATTTTATTAAACGCACCCCTGTAACCATATTTATCATACCATTTAACACACCCCTGTGACCATATTTTTCCTCAAAATTTTATGGTCAAATTTTTATGACTTATTGTGTTTAACCCTAGTTCGTATTCCCATATAAGATGTGCGGCACACACGGTTGTTTTTAACAATATTTCGTTTCGAACTATTCATATTTTGTTTTGCCGCTTCAGTGTGAAAAAACAATAACTTTTTACAAATAATAAATTTTATTACTATTAGTCTTTCTGAGATAGAGTATAGTTAGTGTATGATGATTATTAGAAGGCCAAACGATGCATGCCTGTCACTGCGTAACACAGTTAGAAGTGTTGGTTTTAAATCTTTTAAATCAATAGGCACTACAAGAAGGTTGCAGTTAGATTTTTTCTACCGTGTATCATATATCATTAATAATGCCATAATATATATTATAACGCATTTTTTTTTTTATAATTGCAAAAATATCATTTAAATCCAGATCTGGCAACACTACGTGCGATCTTTTGTCAAGCAAGAGCATAACGGCTACAGAGACATTGTTTATGTTGCGACTATATGAAAAACTAACAGATTCTCTACTAGAAATGGAATCCCAGCAACCGGCCAGTTATTTATTTGTTTTTCTAGTCAATATTTACAAAATAAATTTACGTACCTCTTCTCTACACGTAACAAAATGTACCCATTTATATACAAATATATTTTTTTAATTTTAACTAAGATATTAAACGAAAATCTTAATACTTGGAAAAATTAGGCAAAATGAAATGTATTTTAAAAATCAATTACCGTTCCTTAATCTGCACTTAAAGAGCTCCCAACATCAACATCGACAAATTTTTTCAGTTAGATGAATATTTGGGGAGTTACGGGGGGCACCCTAAAACTATCATTTATTTTACATTGTTTGGAACACAAACAGGACAAACCCAGTGAAGTGTTCGCTATCAAATTTTTTACACGTTTACATAAACGGTGATAACAAGTTGTAACATATTAATGTATAAATATAGGGGAAAGTAGCCAAATTTGGACCACTTAAGAATTTTTTAATATATAGGGATGTACAAGTAGTTTTAATAAAAAGAAAGTAGTGGAAAAAAAAGTTATTGTTTATATCTTCTAAATAATATAATTTATTTAAAAAAAATAATTATATTGAACAGTGAAAAATCAATACATAAAAATCGTGTCATCGGTCCAATTAAAGAAACTGGTTTCTTAGGTTGGACCAGAGGTTTTCCAAGATGGACCATCAATATACTTAAACACAATTGAAGCAAAAGTTCTTTTGATTTTTGTACTGACTCCAGCATACTGTGTATGGACCCAAGTGTGACATTTTATGCACTGTATCATCTCATCTTCCTTCATTTCCTCACATATAATACAAAACCATATAGTCTTAGTTTTTATTCTTTGTCTTTTTGGTCTAATATTTGGTAATTTTACTTTGATAGTCTTTTTCTTTTTGACTTTTTCTAATTCCTTTTAATGAGGACTACTTGTTATTACAATTGCTTTTTGGGCTATTCCTCCAGTTTGAGGAGACGATGGACCTTGCTGTGGATTTCGTTTTGGTGGAGGTGATATATCGTAAAGAATATCCTTACACTTTTTAATTTTTTTCTCCCGAGTTACATAATCAACAGCAAAATCACTATTATTACTTTTACCGTCACTTAAAGACATAGATGGTGGTGTATTAGGCCTACTTGTAGTATTTACTGCGATTTCAACAGGGTTAGCAAAACACTGTAAAATATCGGATGCTGCAAACTGGTGGTCCTGAAAGATATGTTTATTTCCAGGCCAAATACCAGAGGCACGGAAAGCACTTTCAGCTATAGTTACAGTGGCTATTTAGACATCTAAATTGGACCGGTCCAATTCAGGCGACTGCTTATGGTCCAATTTGAGCTACTTTTATAAATATTTTAAAATGTTTCACCTAACCTTACATTTGAACTAGATTAATAAAACTAATATAGTAAATTGTAGCCAGACAAGTTTACTTTCTGCAGATATAAAAATATATTATGTTACTTACTTTGAAACAGTCTAAAGACTATTGGCCTTATTGATAAAATATTTAATTGATGGTATGTAAATACTAATAACACTTCACTAACTGCAACCAAGAGGTGCGCTGTTATAAAAATGATTGCATCAGACAAGTTTACGTCCATCCCCTTCTAAATTACTGTTTTGCTGCGAAAATACCTTATACAGGTCAAGTTACGATAGTGGTCCAACCTAGGCGATGGTCCAAATTCGGCTACTCCCTAAGAAGAATTGAATAAGGAAAGAAATATTAAAGTATTGAAGTATAGAACGGATAAAATGGAAATCTACATATCAATCTACATATATTTCCCTAGTTATTGACTTAACAGCAAAATCATATAAAGGTATAACAAATATAGTTTATAATATTAATAATTAATAATTAATAATTTTTATTTATATGCATTTTTTTCATTTAGATGAATATTTAAAAAAACTATAAGAATCATAGCCAAAGTCATGCCCCTTGCTCATTGTAAAATCTTCTTTAAAGACTTAAATATCTTGACGGTCCCATCCCTCCATATTTTATATTTATTAATGTATACAAAACAAAATTATAAAAAAATAGTCATCCCTTTATTTTCAAGGTTATCAATAAATTGTTCAATTAATTGACAAAAAAATCGGTTTATTGGTCAATAAATTGAACTGTGTAAAACTAACTTAACCAAGGAAAAATGTGTGCGTTAGAATAAGAAATTCTATCAGCCGTTTAGCCACAATTTCTGCCGTATATAGAGACAGAAAAACAAGACGGACTAGGCAAACAGATTGGCTGTTTACACAGGTACACAAATGAGTCACGGTAAAAGATTTGCTGGTTTATATCCACGAAATTCTTTAAATTAAATATTTTTTTTATATCTTTAAATTTTTTATGATTAATACGTTTGTATTTTTTTCGGCAATATAAATTCGAGGTATAAAGCACAAATTTGTTTAGTCATGTGTCTATCAAGAATGTACAACGTGGCACTTTTTTTATTTCGGTTTTAATAGGGCATGAAATAGAATGCTTAAATAAAAATCAATCGATTTTTGAGGCAGGGCATCGTGATTTCATGGCTGTCAGGAGATAAGTATCCGATTTACGAATAGGTTGGATCAGTGACGGCGTCACATTATTTAGATATAACCATTAGTTATTAGATAACATACACAGAAGGTTCGATTTTCAAAGGATAAAATACATATTTTGTAAATGTGTTTTTTTTCCTAAAGATAATTTAGTAAAAATCATTTAGTTTATAATATTTTATTAAAAATATAGAAATACAAATCGACCCTTCCTACAAAGATCGTCGTAACACAATATTTTAATTTTTTGACTTATGTAAGTTAAATATTAGAAAACACGATATTCGTTATGTGAAAAAAATATATATCTCACAAAACTGTACGTTATTCTACCAAAATTATAGTTTTGTGAGATACGAATTTTTTGCTTGGATGGAAAGCTTACACAATATTCTAATATTTAACTCACATAATTTAAAAAATTAAAAAATGTCGAGTTAAGACGATCTTCGTAGGACGGGTCGAAATATAATACTTGCGTCCAAGAATTACTAATCCTAGTGTTGATAGATTTATTGTCTTAACAATAGAGATTCTATACATTTTGGATGATCAAAGTAATGAATCAATCATCTTGATTCATTACTTTGTTGCCTGCTGCCCAAAATAATTCTGTGATAGTCATTGAAAACCAGGTTCCCAAACTTTTTACTAGTGACCCAAAATTTTAAATCATATTATCTTGGTGACCCAAACCAGATGATACAAAAAAGGACTTCGAGAAACCTGAGGAGCAATAAACGTATTTCGAGAAAACTGATAAGTAAAAAAAAAAGAATTTCGAGAAATCTTACTCCTTTAACTTACTTACTTACTTAATACTAAAGCCTTTTTGCCATTTTCTGGTGTCAGGCTGTTGGCAATTGAGTTTTACTCTTGTGGTGTCCATATTTCTTGCCACTTTTTTCTATCTTGTCATAGTCTTTGTTTCTTCCCATTTTATCCCCCTTCTTGTTGCCTCTCTTTGAATTCAATCTTTCCACGTTGTCCTGGGTCTTCATCTGACCTTTTTTTTAAGTGTTCTTGCTTCAAAAACTGTTAGCATATTTTTTATGGTCCATTCTGCACACATGTCCATACCATCTCTTCTTCTTCTTCTATGTTTATTGGCTTGGGTTTCCCATTCCACCAGTGCTTAGCTGCATTATGAATTACAAATTTCTTCTTATTGCGTGCAAGTAGAGTAAAATTGGTCGAGATAAAATTGTTTTCATGGATAATGGTGAATTGTTTTTCCCAATTCTAGGTATTATTTGAAGGAGTGTTGGCAATTGTTGGGGCAGTTGAATAAAATGTGCTCAACAGTACCTGGCTCTCCACAAGGGCAGAGGTTGGAGGCTATCACATTGATTTTGTTCAAGTGGACTTCGGGGTGGCAGTGATTTAAACGGACTTGGACTTGGATTGTTGAGGTGGTTTTCTTATCTAGCTGTAATCCATACCATCTCAACTTATTCTATTAAATGCTCCATGAGAATTGTTCCAAAATTCTCTTTATGAACCATATTTCTAATTCTTTCATGTTTCGTTTTACCCACTATCTTTCTCAGGAATCTCATTTATGTTGCACTTACTTCGTTACTTAATTTTTCTGTCATTGTCCATGACTCAGATTTGAATGTTAGAATTGGAACTGCCACCTTTTTGAAAATTTGTACCTTGTTTTTTGGCTGGATTTCCGGTTTTGCGAGCAATGCAAATTTTATACTGTCAAGAATTTTCCAGCTGCTCCTACTTTTCTACTACTTCTGCATCTATTTTTCCATTGTCTACCAACACTGATTCCAGATATTTTAACGTTTGAACTTATTCTAATAGTCCTCATCTAAGTTCTAATTTATGCTTCTGCATGCTCCTGCATATTTTTTCTATACTTATTTTCATTTTTATTTTCTGAATTCTTTATTGTGTAGATTCAAGTTTTCTTGCAACTTCTTTTCATTTTCTACCATTATTGCCATATGATCAGCAGATCTTGCCTCAGATAGTTTTATCGGGTTCTAGTGCCTAACGTGGTATTGTTTTATCTTCTATTTCGTGTTTCTTATAGCATTATCCAACACGATTATAAATAGAAGAGGACTTAAGATACACCCTTGTCGTTATCCTTTTTCTTGTTTCAAATCCACACAAAAAGAAGGTTTCGCGACACCTGATTAAAAAAAAAGTAAACGTATTTCAAGAAACTTGATAAGCATCAAAATAGAATTTCGATAAACCTGGTGAGAACAAAAAGAGATTTCGATAAATTTGACTAGTAAGAAGAGAAGGTTTGAAGAAACCCCTGATGAGCTAAAAAATAAAATATTAAAAATGACCCGCAAAAAATCTTTGACGACCAAACTTTCATTTACCTCGGAATGAGCGATAATATTAATAATGACAATAGTCAAATCGAACAGGTATATAACTATAAATGTATTGGTCATAAATTGACAATTGACAAGAAGAATATCTTTAAATAGGACAGTTATTTTGGGGGGTCCCATGCCAGAAAAGGTTGAGAAACACTGTTCTAGACAGTCCGGTCAATGTGGCATCGTCGCTATTAAGAGTCCTAATAAATATTGGAAATATTAGAAATTCAAATGGAAAATAAGATAATCTTTGCAGAAACAGTAAATTTATGTCAAACTATTCCCAAAAAATTAAAGTGTCTGTATTAATACCTAGATTAACAAGATTACAACTCATTTTCAAAATCGTTGATTTTGATGCGATTGTAGCAAATAAGTATCCCACGAAACCTTGAAATATGTGAGAATTTGACATAGAAAATGACCAATCCAATAACATTATGGTAAGTAAATTTCATATTTTAGTCTTCTTTTATCCTTTTAAAGTTATGAAGTTAAATTCCCTTGGTTCGCCACTGACGTAAGCGTGCTGTGAAGGATATTAGATTCAAGATTCACTTTTAGAGTTTTGCTAATGAGTTTTCTCACACGTTTAACCAACTGTGATTGTAAACTGCGTCTTTGTATCGAGACAATCTGTTGTTAATTAACATAAAATAGAGACAAGCAGCAGTCCTCCGCCAGTCCGACTGGCTCATTCTGTAAAAAATATTTAAATTTTTATTACAATTTTATAGGAAACTATGAAGGTTGTTTCCATGTTAAACAATCAAGTGATGGTAAATTTTTTATTTAAATTGGTTATTGTTAAAAATAATTTCCCTGTAAAATTAGTTTTTGATATTTAATACGTCGTATTTTAATGAGGTAAGAACAATTTTTTTAAAATTTTATAAATGTAGAGTCTTGTGAAAAATGTTGGGATCTATAGCTTGTTTCTTTGGTTTAAGCGGAAATAGATTTTGAATTTTAGTAACTTTTACCGTTTAATTGAGGCTTTTGAACATGAGAAAGAGCCTATGACAACTTACAAAAATTAAAATTCCAGTTAATCAAGCTTAAAAGTTTGGAATACCTGTAAACATCAACAACATCTTGTCTTTTTTTTTTGCAATTTTGTAATCCGAGAAATTTTAGAATGGATAAAATTTTGAAAAGTTCCTGTAATTGAGAATTCTGACGGTAAAATGCACGATCTGCAGATAAAGTTCGGGCATTATTTTTATAAATTTAACTACAGTTTTTCAGCTAGATATCTCTAAAACTATTAATATATAAAAGAGAACGTCTGTCTGTCTATATGTCACATTACCTTAACACATCTGGTTTAAAATACAGTAGCTACATAAAGTGAATTGTTTGTTTACTATTAACCCGGAATAAATGTTAGATAATTCACTTCTGTAGATTTTTATGTATTTAACTTCATTATTATTTTATAACAAGATAATGATGAAGACAGAGAGAGAGAAAGAGAAGAATTTGCCAATAAGTCATAATTTACGTCTTGAATTCATATTAAGAATATTAACAAGAATAAAGGTAATAAAGCGGCCACACGACCAAACAATTCCGCTTTCCGCTATCTGTTAATATAATGCAAGAGCCGGCTGAGCGACGCTCTACCTATATATTGCAAACCAACAACCGTATTGAACGGTGGGAGACCTGACAACTGACCGACTTGTTTCACGGGGACACGTTTACTTAGCCGGATCACTGAGTGGGCACAGCAAACTGAACGACCTCCACTGAACCGGTTCCGCAAATTGAGCCGAAATTCCCATTTCTAGGCATAAAATCAGTATCTATTATTTAAGGAATTTCATCTCCATTTATCAAAACGTAATAGTAAAATGTTTTAACATTTAATATGAGGAGTGTAAAAATGTGACTAAAAACTGATGATAGATACCTTTTTATACTTTTTGTTTTTCACCAAGCTAATCGGTGTTTTACTAGCCCAGTTTTGCGGACCACCCCTAAAAAAAATCTGTGTGCGTCCCTGTTCAATTTGCCTTTGAATATCGTCGGAACCCCTAAAGATGTACGAAGAAAAAGTACTTCGTTGGAAAAAGCTTTCACTAACAAGAAATAGGTCCTTTGATCTATATCTAGGATTTCTAGATCAGGGTTAATTACAGAAGAAACAATAAATAAATTCACAAGGTAGCAGGTCAATCGCTTCATGTGGCCGGCGTCATCTTGAGCTATGAGTGTTTTTCGCATAGGCAGCAGCAATGTGCGGACTTTTCCCGAGTTAGTACAGCAGAGCACTTGTGTTGTCACCAAGTAACTCCCACTTTCCTACTAGGTAGACCGATCAAATTAGGAAAATCGGTAAATCTATTAGAGCGGATCACAAGAGAAGCAGAACATCTAAACCGATCGAGAGATACCGTGCGATCATTATTTCTTGTCCGTTACATAACAGTAAACAATGACTTTAAAAATATCAAAACTGTATTCTAATTCACAGCTGAAAATCACAATTTAACTAAGAACCAATCAGATTACTTCGTTTGCCCGAACTCACCCGAGAAACAACGAAAATATGTGTTCCTAACTTAATACCTGTTATCAACTCATTGGCGTGTAGAGAAAAATAGTGTTAATTTAATAATCAATTCTTATAAGGTATCAAAAATAGAATGTACGCCTATGTATACATGTCCTTCGAAATAAGTTTGATAACTAAATGTTTCTTTCAAGTATTGCATAACGGTCAAGATTTGTTGATCGCACTGTATAATAAAGAAAGTAAAGGCAACTTGAATATCACCCTTTTTTTTGAGAAACCACAGAACAGGACTAAATGTCCCAATTACACTGTGGCTGACAAACATCCATGCCCTGACCAGGATTCGAACCCGGAACCTTGGCTCGTGAAGCAGGAGCGCTACCTCTACGCTACCAAGGCCGGCAACCTCTTTTTGAGTGAATATAACAACGAAATTTTATCTAAAACTTCAAATTCATTGTATGATTAAAAATTTTAGTTAATGAGTTTTGAAAGAAATTATTTCTGCTAAAATTACTATCACTTATAAATTTACAACAATTTAATGGATCAAATAATAGTACAAAATGTTATAGGAAGCATTTTAACATTGGAATGTGATGTTAAATTGACTCGCGTGCCAAATTTTGTTAGATTATATCTTTGATAATTTAAATAATGTTAAATCTTGTTTTTTTGTTAATCTTTTGTTTTGTTAAATATATGTTTTAAGTAAAAGGAAGTTAGTAAAGTCTCATAGTTTTTAGGTTACAGTGTTAAAGGTTAGGTTAGTTATGGACGAATGATTATACTTTCGAGGTTATATTAAAATTTTATACTAACCAAGCCTTTTATATCCGAACCGAAAAATGCAGTATAAAAACTTATTAGCTGAACGAGTGCTGCTTTGGCTAACAATTAATCAAAAATGAACTTTTGACGCAGAATTTACGTCTTTCTGATCATTTACGTGGCTGACAATTAATAATAATAATAATATTTATTGACCACAATACAATACAATACAATACAATTAAATTGTTTACAGTCAGTCAAACAAATAATGTAGATTTATACAAAAGAGTTACACATAGATATAATTATTACTTAGATACAAAAACTAATGATAATACTAAAAATTTAAATCAAAATATTCGGACACAGAGTACAATGGATTTTGAATTAGCACATCCTTCACAAACGCTTCAAATTTATTTTGGGGTAAAAGTCTTACTGACTCTGGCAATTTATTAAAGAATTTAATAGCGTAGTAGGTAGTGCTATTTCTGGATTTTGATAGGCGGCTGAATTTAGGATATATATCATTCTTGTATCTAGTATTATGATTATGAATGTCATTAAAAGATTTAAAGTCGTTTTTATTTTTGTAAAAAAATTTTAAACAGGCAAAAATGTAGAGTGATGGCAGAGTCATAATTTGCAAAGATAAAAAAGATTTTTGACAGTCTGCTCTGTAAGAAATGCCGTCAATGATTCTCACAGCGCGTCTTTGCAATGCAAAAATTCTATCAGCAGAGGATGAGTGTCCCCATGCTAAGAGGGCATAAGAAATATGTGATTGAAAAAGTGAGTAATAAGCTACTAAGAGCACATCTTTAGTTACTATGTCCACAAGATTTCTCAGTAAGAAAATTGTTCTACATAGCTTACCACTCACATAATCAACATGGTGTTTCCAATTTAATTCCCTGTCAACATATACAATTAAGAAATTGCATGTAACTTTTTAGCATTACCCAAGAACTTCCTCGCAATAGTTCATAGCTAAATTCAATTTGCAAAAGTTGTTTACGAAATATATATTTGAAAGAGCAACGATGAATATATACAATAACGCATGTGTCCAGGTCGTGCGTCACTGCTAGCGTGAAAAGTGGGGAGGGGAAGTAGGAGTTCAAAATCGAAGCTCGGTGCAACAATCCGCAATCATAACTTGATTATTTTACTATAGGTTGAATGCAAAAGTCTAATTATTATAAAGTGCCTAAAATTGACGATATATACCTCCGAGCTTCACCATGTCTAAGAAAAATACTGCTGAATGCATAAGAGAATACCGCAAACGGAAGGGTCTTTTATCTAAACATTCAAAAAAATATACTATAGACCAGGGTTTCTTAAACTTTTTCATATAGCGACCCCCTTCAAGCCTAGGAAATTTTAAACGACCCACCATGTAATGAAATTAATGTTGACCGTAGATGTAGGTGTAATATCGCGACATTGTAGAATCCAGTGATGGGCGCGTAAGTTACATGATGTAAGTTACCTTATTGTTGACGCGTAAACAATTGATGTAAAGTAAACACAAAAACTCTTGTAAGCAATGTATACAACGTAAACAATGGTGTAGACATGCGCACTTGTTTTGAATTACAGAACCTCATTTTCAATACATTTTTATAAATAATAAAATTTTAATGAAACGATTTTAAATGAAAAAGTAAGTATATAAAATTAGGAGAAGCCAATATACATATTAATAAAAATCGAATTTGCATCATTATACAGGTGTTACATACAAATTAGTAAATATGAATATGAAAAATAAAAAACTGCTTTCTTTAAAAAAATCAGTCTAATTTTTTTAATAACAAAATACATTATATTTCACCTTTAAGAAAATCAGCCTATATTTTTTAATAACGAAAAGATTCATTGCAAATTTTGCATAACGCCCTATATTTTCTTTCATTTTCTTTAATTAAAACAAACCCTAGTTCTTCAGAACTATTCCTTCGGTTTCTTCCCACCATTTTTTTAATAAATTTATTGTTTTGAACTGAATATACTTGTTCATTAACTCTCTATTATTCGTATTAAATAACTAAAACTAACCTCATTATTTGACAGTTTACAAAGTTTATATTGTTTACATTGTTGACAAGTTTACCAATTGTTTACATAAGTTTACACTTAAACGTAAACAATTAAAGTTTACGTGTAAACGCCCATCACTGGTAGAATCTACCTTGTAGATTCTAAAAATTTATTTATTATTACCCAAAAGTAGCAGATCTTTGCGACCCCCCTTCAGTAGCCTCGCGACCCCCCGGGGGGTCGGGACCCACAGTTTAAAAAGCCCTGCTATAGACTATCTCAGAAAGAGCGATAGTAATAAATCTTTTTGTCAGACAGTTACGAGGCATGCACATTTTAAACACGTTTAAATTGGTTTTGTGTATTTCTATATTACTATTTATCATTTTATTAAACGTACGCCTGTGACCATAAATATCATATCATTAAACGCACGCCTGTGACCATATTTTTCTTAAAAATTTTAGGGTAACATTTTTATGATCTATTGTGTTTAACTCTAGTTCGTATTCCCATATAAGATGTACGGCACATTCTTAACAATATTTCGTTTCGAACTATTCATATTTTGTGTGCCGCTTCTGTGTGAAAAAACAATAACTTTTTACAAATAATAAATTTTATTACTATCGCTCTTTCTGAGATCTCTTCTGATTCTGATTCTCTTTCTGAGACTATAATACAACCAATATAACGAAAGTCACCAAATTAAATTTCGCTCAAAACCTTTCAGCCCTCTCCAATGGAGGAACCTGCCCCTCTCTCCAGTTTTTAAGAGTGTTATAATAGTTTTATGGAAGTTTTTATTTTGTTAAAATTTAGGAAGCATAGTGATCCTTTTAGCAAGTAAGCAGACACAAAAGATGAAGAGTTCAACTAACAGAAGTTCTCACGAGAATTGGGATACTACTTGACAGATTGATCGATTGAGAACCGATAAAGAAATATATATTTATTTCACACAGTTTTATATAAGTTGTCAAGAATGTATTTCGGCTTCTTACTGTATCGTACGTTCAAAGTTTTTGTCTTTTTTTGTTATATTATAATATGGTAACTTCAACATAGGTCCTTTTGTATACACGCGCGCGCATTCAGATCTGGGCGGTCGCTAATTGTGTAGGGGAGGGAATTTCACGTATTCTATGCATTCTTGTTTTTGAAGACAGGCCTTTCAAGTGAAACAAATTGTATCTCTTTCTCTATTTCTAGATATGTCTCTATTAAAAAATGGAAATTTTATTGCTATAGTTCTCTACCATTGAACCATATGCTTTAATTAACCGTCATCTGTCATCTAAATTCTCCTTTACTATAGATAGCTGGATGTGCATGACAATCTAGGATGATTAAGTAAAGGATGCGCTATTCGTGTGTAAAATGTGTGGAAACCCTTACTGAGTGAAAAAGATATATATCGCGGTACTGCGAACACACGTAAGACGCTATTACTGTGCTAAATTGTTAGATATACACAAGGTGGCGAAAAGAAAAATGTTCAACAGACTTGTGATATTTCAAAACGAATAAAAATATGTGTATCTATTTGTGTTATATATTTTATTTCCATACTTTTATTTAATCAATTATCACAACCAAATAAAAATTATCAAACCATCCCTTATAGTTAAATATTAGAATATTTCTATGTAATGTAAAAAAATATATATCAAAATTAACCCCTCTGCACCCCCTCCCCCATATATTTCATTTTGTACATCCGTCTTTTAATCCTTCATTAATCGAACGATAAAAATTAAATTAATTTCTGGTTCGTGGGGGGATACTCAAAGGATGTGGCCCTTCAACGTCTTATCGGAATATTTGAAAAGGACCCATAGCTAGCCACCTCTGGTATTTTGAATCATTAAATTTAATAGAGATTCTTGCAATCGGGCCATAGTCATGTAATTTTCGCAACAAGATGTTTGGGTAGTATTATTTGGCACTAATATTTTTCAAGCTTATTTTAGTTTATTGTAACTACCACTTTATCCTTTAACTGACTGATTAAATTCATAATACTGCCTCCTTTATTGGCAGCCTTTAATTTTTAAAATATCATTAAAGATTGTTTTAATGACAAATAATATTATTTTAAAATGATTAGATAAATTTTAAATACACATTTATACAGTTTCAGGTCCGTTTGACACGATACGTAGAAAATTAACACCGTGTTATACAAATTTCTCAAATATGTTATAAAATTTGCTGTGAAATTACGAGATTTTAGAATAATTTCTAAGAAATTCCATAATTATTTTCATTTAAAAATACGCTTGTTTCAAATTCAAATGTAGCACATGCGCATTACGTAGTTGCAGTGTGCACAGTACAGACATATATTGCCTTCTTTCTCAACAGGGGTTTCCACACAATCGCCAATGTTGTTAGTATACGAATAGCGCATCCTTTACTTAATCATCCTAGATGACAATTAAAAGAACAAGATTAAGGATTTGAGTGAGTTTAAGGTGTGAGTAAGGTTAAAAGTCCCAACTGACGGTGTCCAAGAAGACAGACAGAGAGAGATATATATAGAGAGAGAAGAGGTCAGGGAGAGAGAAAGAGAGAGACAGAGAGAGAGAGATTTTCCATATGAAGGACGTATTTTTCAGTCCTTAATTTAATATTGAATAGTTCATAATTTGAGCACTAGTTGGCGTGTTGTTTATTGTTTCTTAATAAGAGCGTGCTGGTGATTTTAAAGCGAACATATATTTTTAATAATTGTTCAGTAATTACAAATGCAAAAATCGATACTGTATAATTTTAAAGTACACGTAATGCTTTTAAATAATTAGAAAAAAAAAGAGAATCTATATTCTTTGAATAAAAAAACGCATGACTGCTATTTATGAAATATTACAAGGGTTGATCAAAACAATACGGGACTAGTATCATCAAATTTAATTAATTGAAAAAATACTAAAATTAAAATAATAGTCAATAATATATCCCGCAGATGTTATACACCGTAAACAATATCTTTTCTACTTCTGAAAGCCCTTCTTGCACGTCTTTCGAATTTTCATTTATCTCTTTATTCATTTGAAAACAGCATTTTAAGTGGAAGTACAACACTATAGTTTTCTCAAGTTTCTTCCAAAAAAATAACAATCTGAAATAAAATTAGTAAAAATCTATATATATACCTACCAAAATTTGCAGCGATTTTTGTTTATCTAATAGTACAATTTCTATTATAAAAAAAAAATAATAATAATAATAATAATACACCTAGGCCCCGCTTTACGTCGTTTCGTTTTGCGTTGTTTTGAACTTGCGTCGCTCCTAAAAATACACCAATTTTCGCACTACACCAATTTGGATTTTTCGAAGTTGCGTCGTTAAATTTTCTATTTTAAAATATTTTTCTTTTTTTTTCTTTTTTTTTTTGTATAAAATATTATTGCGTCCGGTTTAAAAAAAAGCTGTTCAGTCGACCATCGGAAAATATTTCGTTAAAGAAAAACCACGGGAACCAGCATTTACAGAATCATTAGCATCTACATCTACGTATATAATTAAACTACGTTATATAAATAAAGGATTTGTTGAAATTATATTTGTCGGTTTCAAATAACTTTTATATTCAGATAAAATGTCGTCGTTGTTTTCGACAAAAGTAAAATATTGTACTTCATGATCATGGAATTCCACTTGGTACATGTGTGTTTTACGAAAATTAAATCATTTTTCCCCGTAGTACCTATTTGTGAAGGCAGATGTGCCATAATTTGCCGCGTCGTATGTAATTATGGGTCGATTGGTTTACAAAATAGCGCCCATTACATGTATTTTGGAAGTGAGGCATTTTTATTGGTCATCACTTGCATTTTGGATGCGATGACCTCTTTTTTTGGTCATCACTTGAATTTTGAAGTTAGTGTTCTTGCTTTTTGGTCAGCACTTGTTGTGCTTAGAAAGATACGCGGGCCGTGTTAGATTGAGCCGGCACCAGATGAAAATGTAGGTCTCGGTCTATCCTTGCCCTTGTAAAATAATTCTGTGGTCTAAACCCGCCCCAAGAAAAATCCTGGGTAAACACCTCTCTGAACCACTCAAAAAACGAGGTTCTATTTAAAGAATATTCTCTTAAGATGTTTTATAGAAATATTTTTCAATTTTGCATTCATAAAAGAATCATAAGAGTGAATTAAGGATTATAATGTGCTTCATTAAGGTACTAAACATTATATTTCATAAAATTGGTAAAATTGTTGCAATATGCTACAATGTTTAAGATACATAAATATAGCTGCGTTGAAAAATATAAAACTATCAAACCAGTCCGGTCAGGCGCTCCATTCACGTACCAAATTCTAGGTTGCGTATAAATATCAGATGATCAGAGTGACATTCAACCAACCCTAGTATCCAGTGGGGGCGCTGTGGGGCTGCCCCAAAAATCGCTCTGGCTCTCAGTTTCCTCCCCCCAGAATTTGTTTGTTATTACTTA
This sequence comes from Liopterus haemorrhoidalis, assembly GCA_963971575.1. Taxonomy (NCBI): domain Eukaryota; kingdom Metazoa; phylum Arthropoda; class Insecta; order Coleoptera; family Dytiscidae; genus Liopterus; species Liopterus haemorrhoidalis. Next base: position 10,216,564 of record OZ020612.1, on the reverse strand, counting down.
TGACTTGTGTTCTTTTTTGGTCATCACTTATATTTTAGGTGAGGACATTTTTTTTAGGTCATCATTTATATTTTATTTTAATTTTTTTAGTGAGGACGTTTTTTTGCTGCTCATTCATAAGTATTAATAATGATAATTGTGCCCTCTTCAAATATTTTAAGAGCTCCCCAGATTTTAAGAGCTAGCGCCGCCACTGCTAGTAGGTATTTCTTTAAAAACTGGCACTCATCTTAAGAAATAAAAACTTGAGGCTGAGTCGACCCCTTAGTTGTCTGCATGGTATCGGAAAGTGTAAAATTAAATGTGGTATCCGCTATTTGGTATTGTGGTACCAGTGCTTCATCGACCATCATTACCGTCAATTTTGAAGAAATGAACTATCGAAATTGAAGATTAGTCACTCATAAATGATGGTCATATTGCACTCTTCACTTACTATTAACTTCGCGCGCATTCAGGTTATATTTTTGTCCTGCCTTGTATTGAATTGCTTTTTACTGACATTCTTCTTAAGCAATTATTAAATTTTATCTGATTGTTTTCTTTCTAAAACTGTTCTTAATTAAAGAAAGTGTCACCCTAAAAAACAGAAACATCCCTAAACTAAATCTTGTGTACCGAACTGCACAGTTAACACAATTAAAGACAGCTAATAAATCAAAAATAAACGATTGGTGCCAATCCCAGATTTGAAGATAGACAAACAAAGGCATCTATCAATGGGCAATCTGTAGATCCAGAGCAAACACCACTCCTTGGTCTGCAAGTCAAAGGATTCAACACGAACCCCCGAACACTGCAAGCTGCACCGGGACAATCGCGAACTAAAATCAAACTCAGTTCTGAACCATATACCTGCCTGATTGTGATCAGGTTACGACAGGACAACAGTGGCGTACAGGACTACTTGCAAATCTCTGAACCAATCAATTTTATGATGACCAATTTTAAAAATACATATAAACAAATAAATAACTAAATTCTACTTTTCTATTTAAGCATTATTAAGCGATTTGATTTTTGGTCTCACACCAATTTTGCAACTTGTAATTTAATCACAAGATTCTTTTAGATACGAGGGAAGCTCAATAAGTCCTTACAAAGCAATAGAAAAACACATTATTTTGGGTTGATTCATGTTTATTTCTCAACATAGTCCTTCTAATTCGATACACTTCGCCCAACGTTTCTCCAACTTTTTCAAGCCATCCAAAAAGTAAGATTCCGGAAGGCCCTCAAACTAGGCATCTGTTTCGGCGATGACGTCCTCATACGACGTGAAACTTTTTCCGATGAGCCATTACTTTAGCCAATATTTGGAAACAGGAAAAAGGCGTTGGCAGCAAATCTGGTGGATACGGTGGCTGCAGCAACAATTCAAAGCGTAATTCATGCATTTTGCCATCGACCAAACGATTGCGTTTATTCTCCACTGTGAGCAAACTCAGCACCCATCTTGTCGATATCTTTTTCATATCCAATTGTTCATGCAAAATTGAAACCACTGAGCCATGTGATATGGCTGTGGCCTCAACTAGTTCGCGCACTTCGACTCGTTGATCACCCAAGGACCAAATCATGGATTTTGTGAATCATTTCTGGCGACACCTCTAGTCGATGCCGCGAACGATGTTCATCACTTGTGGATGTATGACTACGTCTAAATGCGCCGTCCAGTTCAGTGGTCGCGGTACTTTCCCGATCAGATCGGGGAATCCCAGGCGTACGATAGTTAGTTCAGCGCAGGTGTAAAAGTGAATCGGCATATATCGAACTGGTGAATATCAAGTTCTACCTGTATGTACTTATAAATACAAGGTGTCTCAAAAGAAATTTTATATTTATTTAGCTTACTGCGTGAACGCAACGTATCCGAGGGGCGCGGGGGTTATGTCAATCGGTAGCCTGGCTCTTGGGAATTTAGTCGCTATGGAGCGTTTCTCGGGAGCAGACCGCGCGTTATGCGTGCGAGAGTTTTACAAAAACGGTGATTCGGCGACTGTAGCGCGTAGAAACTTCTGCAGTATTCGAGGTTTTCGCCACCTAAATAATGCGCCAAGCATTCCTCTCATTCGACATTGGGTTAAAAAGTTTGAAGAAACTGGTACAACGCTGGATAAATCAAAATCCGGGCGACCTAGTTCATCAAGAACGGTAGAAAACGTGGAGAATGTTAATCAGTCTGTTCGTGACGACCCGAACCTTTCAATTCGGAAGCGCGCAAGTGCTTTAAATGTGCATAGATCATCATTACATCGCATTATGCACAAAGACCTAAAGCTGCACCCCTACAAAATTCAATTGGTGCAAGAATTAAAGCCCCAAGATGCCAGTCAGAGGCTTAATTCTCAGGCAAATTGATCTCCCGGAGAGGTGACATAAGTTGGCCTCCACGCAGTCCAGATTTAACCCCTATGGACTTTTTCCTATGGGGTTATCTTAAATCTAAAGTTTACACCAATAAACCGACTTCACTGGCGCATTTGAAAGAAAATATCCGTCACGAAATGGCAGCCATCCCTGAGTCAACCTGCCGAGACGTCATCAGTAATTTTACTGTTCGATTAAATGAGTGCCGAGAACGCGAGGGTCTACATTTAGACGATATTATTTTTAAGAAATAAATCCCCAAAAAGTGTATTTTAATAATTAATAAACATTTTTTCTATATACGGCTTACTTTTTTTTTAATCGATCCACTAAATATAAAATTTCTTTTGAGACACCTTGTACAATACATAATTTTTTTTGAAACAATAACCGAGTGTTTTTATTTTTGTCTTGTTCAAAATATTTCACGAGTGCTTTTACTAACTAATTCAATTAATATTATTAATTCTCTTTTAATTTTACTGGTAAACAAAAATGAACTTAATTTTAATGACACGGACAAAACATGGTGTATCCCACTTAAAATTTGACCTAAAAGCCGAATATGACCTAAGATTTTTTTCTATCGCCCATAATTTTTTTGTTATGAGGTATTGTTGGATTTTAACTAAATATAGCGATTATATTATTCATTTTAACTTACCTCAAAATGTTGTTTTTGATGGTTTACGTCGATATTTTGTTTCTGATGCATCCTTTATGAATGTCCAACAGTAATCAGCAAGCAAAATTTGGACTCCATTTACCTTGATAGGTATCGCTTTTCCGTGGCAGAAATGTCTTGGTGGAACCGTTTCCCATGTGCATCCCTTACTGCATCCAGATCTTTTGGAAATTTATCTAGATGAGAGTCCATAAAGTGATTTTTTAAAGACATCCTACATTCCATTTCTTTGTAGGCATCAAGTAGTTCATTCACGATATCTCTGTAATTTTCAGCTCACACATTTCCAAGAAAATTTGAAACAAATGTTTTAAAAGTTCTCCAAGCTCTTATTTCAGCTTCATTTAGCATACTGTCAAATACATCATGTTTCATTATTTCTCTTATTTGTGGGCCCACAAATTTGCCCTCTTTAATTTTTGCTTCACTAATTATCGGAAATTTTTGTTTTTGATACAAAAGCCCTCTTCCGTTTCGATCCATTACTTCAATTATCCGAATTTAATATGTAAAGGAGGGAAAAATACGTTTTTGGGATCGACCAGTGGCATATTTCTAACGTTTTTTAGTCCAAGAGTCATACCCTTTTCACATTAGATCTTTAAGACGATTGAACTTAAACTTCATCGATGTTTAATATCGGTTTGCTTTCACACTTGATGTTTAATTTGAAGAAGAAATCTCCATCTAAAGCTAGTATGTATTGCCAACATAATTTCATATCGTTTGAATTTATTCTGTCAGAATTTGTATATCGAGGTTAGGAGAAGTTTATTTTTTATATTTATTTAAATAATAACGCAAATAATCTTCTCATAACCTCGATATATAAAATGATAACAGCTGAACATAGATAAAAGAAGAGAAGCACAAATTCAAGGAGTATTTTTTTATAATGGGTATTAAGTTGGCAATGCGGGCGAAGTTTAAGACGCAGATCTCTGTCTTAAACATCGGTCGTGTTTAGACGAGGCCGTACGGTTTCACATTAGTGTTTAAAGATCCATTCACTTAAACATCCGATCTTAAAGATCTAGTGTGAAAAGGGTATTAGTGCCTGACGTAGTGGCCACTGAATAGTGAATTACTTAGAACTCAAAAAGTTACTAGTCACGAGTTAGCACGAATGGACGAAATATATTTTGAAGCATACTTTTAGACCTGATTAACAAGAATAAACTGATCTTAACCACTTGTGTACCGTCATCGCAGATACATGTCGTGAATTGACGTAATATGAAAATGTTGCAAATTGCAAAATAATAATTTGCCTGTTACATAAAATCTATGGGTTATAGAAAAATCCAATTTTCAGATTTTTTTCAGCGTATCAAAATACCTCAGAAATACCCAAAAATTGCCATGTCACAAATAATGTATTTATCAGTGTTATCTCTCTTTATCTAACCTGTGTCCGTTTATCCTTCTGATATGACCATATATCCTTATTTCGTTTCAATTATGTGTTTTAAAATTTTAGAAGTACACTTTGTCCGTTGCCTATTGAAAGAGTATTGAGTGTTTTATTTTCGTTTAATTATTGTTGTGTATAGTCTTCTTATTTGAGTGTACGCTACTGATCGAATCTAAACAAAACTCGTATCTATTTAACAATGTAGCGAAGGTGTCAAACTTGGCTTCCCGGGTACACTTTTAATTACAGCTGGCCACGACGAGCCCACCAATTAAAATACTTACACAATGAATATATCGGTGCCTGTTCGATCCTTGTTCGCCTGATAAGGTGCATCTGTCGAGATGTAAACAGCGTTCACAAAACGAAACCAAGTCAGGTCCCAACAGGCGATACTACATCGTGTTCATAGATTGGAAACAGAAATGTTTCTGATAACGTTGCACAAAAAATACCACAGTATTTTAGGGGGAAATCTCACTTAGGTAATTAGTGAGATTAAGAAGCAAGGACCGAGAAGAAACTAGCACTATTTTATATATGACTAGTCCATACTACAAAGGTGTTGAAAAGGTTAATATTTGTTTAATTTTTTTCAGGTACTTAATAAGATAACTGTAACTTAGATTACAAGAGTGTTAAAAACAAAATACCTAGATTTGCTATAAATACTGTTACAAAGTTTTCAAAGATATTTTAATTTTCGTTTAGTACATATTACGAAGTGTTTTTACAGAAAAGCCCTTTGCTTCTTTCATCAAGGAGCGCTTCAAACTAGCGATTTAGGGTGTCTCTTCTTGCAAACCATGTTTTGCAGCACGGACTAAAAATTGTAGTCCAGGAGGTTGAGGTCAGATACGCTAGGCAGCTAATCAGCAAGAGAAATGAAGTCCGGTACATTGTTCTTAAGACACTGCTAAAAATCTTCGCATTCTGGGTTGGCACTGAATCTTGCTGGAAGCGTCAGTGGTGACCAGCAAAGAAGGAGTTGTTCAGATATCGTTTCGTTATCGATTCGTCAAAATATCTTTAAGCATCTTGTGTAATTTCACTGAAAACTTTAAGTAAGTCTGGTACAGACTTACGGCCCAACGATTAATTGGTCCCAATTTTTATAAACGCTAATGGAAAAGTGTTAGTGTTGATGGCATTTGATGACAATGCACATCAATAGTCATAAATTTCATTGTGCCATAACTGGTCGGTAAGACAGAACATCAGTTCGCATGGCGAAACTATGAAACACCTAAAAACGAATTTGGTGAAGAAATTAATTCCAGAACCACAAAAATGTATTTGTCATTCGAGTTTCAGGATAATACACGTGCTTTTACAAGTGTCATTTCTATGGAAAATCTCTGAAATTGTAGTCCAGTTTACTGCTGTATCGACCTTATTATTAACTTGAATTAGTTCCTTTTGGCTTTCATCTGCTTGTAAACATCAAATAAGTCCTTGGCAAGCGTTTTTATAAAAATAATGAGATGAAAACGGCAAAAAATTACTATTTTAAGGACCTTATGTAATGAAACTTCTGAGTTGGAATAAAGAATATTGGATACTCTGATATAGTAACTTATTATATTATAATAAAATTAATATTCTTATGAAACAAGTCCGAACAAGTATAGAACAACAAACTACGAGTATCTACAAATGTTTGTGTAGATATTTATTAGCTTCAGACTATGATTTTCTGATAATTAGTTCAAGATTTTTCATATTTATGTTAGATTTTAAAAATCTAGATCTAGAAAACAATGCTCTGATCATTACTAATAGTATCCCAGCACAAAGTGTTGCCACATTCGATTTTTAATGTATTTATCTACGGAAGTAATAAAAATGGACTGGGAAAGACAACAACGGCGTGGTTTAGTGTATATGTATTAGTGGATTTGGAAGTGAAGTTTTTTTGATTTGTGATCAAAGTACTCACACGTAAAACTGGATATAACTACGTAACTATGAAACTAAATTATTAATAAAAAAGATTAGTCCTCATCAACCAAACTGAATATTTAACAATCGAACAAAAATGGAAATAGAACATTTAATAGAGAGTTCAATAAAAAACAATAGTATTATTACTATTTTATATAAAATAAGAAATATTTCACTTTCAAGTCGTACTTGAAACTATGATTTAAAAGCGAAATATTTTTACTTTTATTTTTTTCCCCAACTTAAACATGGCGTTTTCAAGAAAAAACATATTCCATCTACGTTGATACTTTGATACATTGTACATCACAATTCTAAATATGTTTTACGGGCCAAATTGAGTGGGATTGTGGACCAGATATTTAAAAATCACAGAAAACGGGTTGTAGAAATTTTGAAAATTATTAGAGAACGAGGGAAGAAATTCTGAAACTCGATTAAGGACATGGAGGATGCAGAAATTCCAAAAATCTCTCCAAAAAAATAAGGGCAGAAATTTCGTACCAGCCGTTTGAAACTAATTGATGGGCCGGGTCCAGCCCGTGGGCCATAGGCTGGACACCTTTGCAGTATATGTTATAAAAAGTGTCCCTCCTTATATTTTACTCACCAGCCGCTACTGTTGAAATTCAAATTCCAATATACCGTTTACCCATGAAAAGTGTGAAGTGTTCCATCAAAAAACACTGTTTTTGTAAATAATCTGATGCGCTAATATTTCTGTCATGATCTAAGTAAAAATTACTGCTAGTTTGTTCATTTAATCAGAATCTTAGTTCTGCTAATAACAAAAATAGTAAGGGTGCTGAGTGAGCCTGTATGAAAACTGTATGCCTGTATACAATGTTGTGTACCACTTATAAATTTAATGAAGTGAAAAGGGTAAGTAAAAATAAACGTAATAGAGTCATACACCTTAGCACTTTCTTATACATATTCCAAAAATAGTTGGTGCGGAAAAAAGTGGCATCTAAATGAGATCGAAGTAAGCTATGAATAATTGAAGATGAATAATTGACAGTTGCACATGCAATAGTGCACTTATGACAGCTCATAATCATGCGAAGAAGAAAAATTTTAGTTAGCGCCGACAGCTCCATCAATCAAATGTGATTCAGCAAATTTCCATATTTAGGAAGTAGTCAGAAAGTGATTAAAAAATAATTAAGCTTCAGTAAACAATATACTGAAGAGTTTTGTTTGTATTTTTTCGTCATAGAATAATTTTAATTAAAATTTTAAATTGATCCCAAATGCAACTTCGATAGGAATTTTTTAAAAAAATATTATTCTCTGAAAATGTATTCGTCTATAATTAATATCGATTTTAGATTAGTGTGAGTTGGGCTCACGGTGAGGATTACATTAGGAGGAAAGAAGGAAGAATAAGTGGAAAGAGTGCTTGATAAACGAGGTGTGATTAATGACCAGCAATAATTACGGATAACACTGCCAGCAGAGAATGATTGTGTAAAATTTCTCCCAAATTAACTGAAAATTAGAATTGCACCACATGAAATACTCAATCTTTCTTGCATATTTTTTTCGAGATAAACTTAGAGATAGACTTAAGCTGCATTCAGAGCTTTTTAAATTAATAGACTCTAGACCAGGGGACCCCAAAGTGGTCGATATCGACCCCCGGGGGTCAATATCGACCCCCTCAATGATAAGACAATAACACAGATTTTGATAACAAAATATTGTCACATAGGTAATCCTAGGTCAGGATTACGACATCTAGACATTGTGACGGTCAGATGTCTGATAAAAACTATTTGTCAGCGTCTGACGTATGTGGCCTGATTACGAAATGCATACACCACATTTTCGTAATGTGGAAATATTTGTCATGACGAATGAATATTGGAACTGGGTTAATTTTCGTTACAAAAAGGCTGGAAGTCACAAAATATGGAAGCAGTGGAACATAGCCAACTCCGCTGCACGTATTACTCCACAAGGTGACGACCAAGACACTGACGCCAGATTCTTGTACTGAGAGTGAAGCCAAACAAGTAGTCACCATGTGAGTGGGAGAAAACTTCTCCAGGCTCCTCGACTCCCGGATGGGTAGCCCTCGCCTCGGAGATAGGTCCAAGCCGATTCTGGCCAACACGGGGTGGACCGTAGACTTTCCCAACTCCATGGACCAATTCAAACATTATATTGTAAATTTGATAAATGTTTAATAAATTTGTTATGTTGAAACCAGGAGTTGTGTCTCAATCAAACCACCCACGTGATAATATTACGCCAAATCTTTGGCCATGTCCAAATTAAGAAGACGCAAGTATGAAAATACCAGAACTGTAGTCAAAGCTAAGAATTACACAAGAAATTAGAGGCCGGCGATGCTAGCAGGAAGTGCCTGTGATAAGGATGAAAGAGAACAGAATGATAAAGGGGATTTGGGAAAGAAAACTGAACACCCATCGATCAGCGGAAAACCTTCGTAAAATATGAGTTTGGCTTACCAAATATTTAACAAGTTTGGTATATGGGATATATGGAAAGACCTGATTCAAAAATGGGACCTGGAATAGAGCTCTAAAATAAATCTGACAGACATTGCTCAAAGAAAAAAAAAAAAAAACAAGAAGAATAAGAATTGCTACTTTAAGAAAGAAAGATTGAACATCCACTGATTGAAAATTTCGGAAATAATGAAGGGACAACTGGCAATATCTAGCGAGTAGTTTTATAATAGATACCTAGACAGACTTGACATTGGACTGAACAAGGTGTCACAATTAAGTGAAGCCAAAAGTCAACCTTAAAGCTTTGTCCACGCTTGGTACGAAGAAAGAAGGCTAACAAAGAATATCAACCAAGTTCTAATATGCATATAAAGCATACGATAATAAATTTGTACAAATATTTACAATGTATCAGCAACTGACCATTTGAAAGGACGAGTATTTATTAAATTACACACACTTTATCTAAACTATCATTGACTAAGTGCCCATAGTCTTATGGTAAATGTATGTATTGATAGCGTTTAGCTATCAATATCTGTTTGGCACGTAAGGCGGCATATGCGGGCAAATGCTATCATCTTATAGCATGCTAGCATCACGAATAAAAACCGTATAAAAACGTGTAATAATAAAACATTTAGATATCAAACAAGACAAGAAAAATTTTCAGCTCCATAACGCACTAACATCCTTCATTATCATAAATATCTCATAAATAAATAATTTCTAAACCTTTTTATACTTTCGATACAATATAATTTCTTTCATATAAGAAGAGTATTTCTTCTACAAACATATTTAGCGGTAGATACAATCAAAGCAATGTGACTTCGAATTTAAAGCGGCGTTTAAAATGCCATCTAGCGGCGTCTCGTCGAAGTGGGACCGATCGCTTTCCGATCAACAAGGAGGGCTTTAATTCCCTAATAAAAATGTTATGAGGTGTACGTGTCTTAGAAAGGTAATAGCATATTTGCATTCATGATATTTCGGCGCAGTTTGCTTAAGCTTTTGATTTTTGATTGCTAAGATAGCTGGAATGAGATTGATGATAATGGAATTTGGAATTTATTGCATATTTGATGGTTAATGACTGTTACTACATGGTTTTTCTTCGCTGCAACTTTTACGTATTTTTTACGTCATTGACCTGAAAGGTTTAGAAAAGGATCTGCTCAAGAGCTATTGGTATCATGCTGAAAAACTAATCAACCATACCAAGCATAAAAGCGTGGTGTTTTTTCCACAATATTTATTCATCTTATTTATCTTATATCACGATGTAGTAGGGTAGGGTGGGGCATAAGGTGCCATTTTACCTATATTTGTGCATATCTACGAAAGTATTAGGATTAAGTTAAGTTAATTTTTTTTTTTTTTTCACTCACTAGTAGTTCTATTCAATAGATACAAACATTACAACTATCAGAACATACACTCATTCAAGTTGTGTGATATGAACGTTTTAAATGGTCAAGTTGTTTGTCTCTTTTTGCCCCACTAGCGGGGTTAAAAGTTCCAGCTACGGGGTAAGTTGGGCCAAGAATAGTAAAATTACTTTTTCTAAGGAATAGAAGGAAATAATTGCATCAAAATTAGTCTGATAATCAGAATTTTTATTAACCGTCACAACAATTAATAAATTAATACATTTGCACATGACATCTCTTATATTAGTACAGGAAATGAAGCTCAAAAAATGATAAAACCTCGCAATTTTTATTAACTATCCCTAATTGTAAAAAATTATAAAATAACATTTTAAACCTTAATATGGGTAAAATTTGGTTTGGATTAGCTAAATATAGATCGTTTTATGCTTAAGAATACAATTTCATAATGTTTTAACCCTTGTTGGAGCTTAATGTAAAAAAAAAGTATTTATCTTAATAAATGATTTCATCTTGCATCGATTTGCACCAAAATATGAAATTAGGTTCGTCTCACTCTCTTCTTCAAATTTTATATTATGCTCATGGGCACTGTTTATTTTTTAAGGGTGAAAACTACCCCTAATTGTCAAAAATTATAAAATAACGTTGTAAACCTTAAGATGGGTAAAATTTGGTTTGGATTAATTGAATAATGATTGTTTCATGCTTTGGAATACAATTTCTAATGTTTCAACCCTTAAAAACCCACCCTTGTTAGAGCTTGATATAAAAAAAATTATTTATCCTAAAATAATGAAAAATTTTATTGGTTTTTTAAACATAGCTCCTTCATTTTTAGTGATAGAAAGTTTTTTCAAAAATGATTTTGTAGGACTTTTCAAGAGCTATAAGACTATGTAAATTAAATTCCTTAAGATCCCTTAGTTTTTAAATGGGGTGAGTTTGAAGGGCTCGAATAAGGTGGTGTTCGCTTGTAAATAGAGGTTTTAAACGGCTATATCTCGCCAAATATTCACTGTACAGAAAATATATGCACAAGTCATTAAAAAAGCTACAATTTAGTGCTCTATCATTTTTTTCGTATCTCCAGTAATTTCGGAGATATTTTGAAGAAAAGGGTGAAAAATACGAAATCGCAAAAAATCGTATTTTCTTTAAACTGCAATTTTTCTAAAATTAGACATTTTAAATTGGTCAAACTTCTTGGGTGTACTGAAAATACATATATGAAGAGAACCACAGAAGAGTGAGGATCACTTTTAATTAGGGGGGTAAATAGGGGGTTGTTTTCACTGATTTTTTCGTAGAAAAAAGTAGGTACGGACCTTATTTTGATCATAAGTCGCTTAATTTTTATGCTAGAGACTTTTTTTTTTGTTTGAAAGGTCTAATCAAATACTTTAAAAAATATTCAATGAGTTTTCTTCGAAAAATGCAAATTTTTCCTGTTATTTGACTTTGAATCTTTCAAATTATGCATTTGGCGAAAAAAAGTTAACCATTAACATGCCGTATCTCGGTTCGTATTAGTCGTAGAAAAATAATAGAAAAAGGATTATGTTTGTTTTTTTAAAAGCTACAATTTTACTTTCTACAGTTTTTTTTATAAAATGCATATTTTTCGAGTTATTCTCAAAAAACTTTTTAAAAACATCGATTTTTTCTGTTACTTTCAACCGCGAATAACTCAAAAAATATTAGTTTTACGAAGAAAACGTAAAGAACATTTTTTTCTTAGAATTACATTTCCCATCGATTCCTATAGTTAAAATGTATAAAAAAAATTCCACCCCCGAGATAGGGTGGCAACCACCCCCAAGGTTTTAGCGTACACCGGCATGATTTAGAAAATGATCCTTGGGCTATTCCCTACCTTCAGTGAAAATTTCTCGTAATTCCATGCTGGACGAAAAAATTGCGAGCCAAAATGCTTCATTTCCTGTACTATATATATTTTTTTCTATTAGTACATATTTGTTTATATTTTTAGGGGGATATGTTTTTTAGTTGTTTTAGTTTTTTCCTATGTGCTCGTCAAAGAGTTGTGCATGCCAAATAACAGACAGACAGACAGACGACAAAATGACGGTATAAGGGTTTTTCGGTCATACCTACAAAACCCTAAAAACAACGTGCGAATGAATATTGCAACAATAACAGATGAAAATTTATGCCGTGTTATGGAAAATTCACTCAAAGAAGCACAAATCTGCAAGGAGACAGAACGGTATCATTTGTGGGACATTCCAAACTTTATAAAATAGATTAAAACCTGTAGTTACTATTGATATTTTATTTTGTTAAGGTTGGAAACATGTGATTTTTATGAACCCCTCCTGTGAACTGTAAACAATTTGTGGTATTTACCAAACAATATAATCGTTATTTATATATTATGCTAATTAGAAAATAACTAATAAATAATAAACTAACCAAAACTAAATAGAATTTATGAAACAATGTCGTAAATAATGACTTGATACTAACATGTTTTTAATTAGGATTTACTGTAACAAATTTGTTTCCAAGTATAAACATAAGCAGCAATTACCATGAGAAAAATTCATATTTGTAGTAATTAATTTAAATATTACTCGTAATGTTCATATATTATATTTTGTAGAAAATTTATGTTCACAAAAAAAAAGATGTGTTTTATTGTTCTCTGAACACAACGGAACAACAATAAAAGATTTGCGTAATTAAATATTTTTTTAAATTAATTTCGCAACAAAATTATTAATTACCACAAGTAACGTTTTTATACGTTTGAGGTCTAATAAACATTGAAGAACTTCATTTTCTTCTTGACTCTTCTTCTTGCCTTCTACTTTCCATTCCTAAGTGGTTGATTTGAATTTTGTGTTCATGGATGATAGTAAAACACTGAAATAACATAAATTGACAGAATGGCAGGTTCTGTGGAACTAGGGTGACCAAATATACAGTGAATTTATTTTATCCTGCAATATAGGTGTTATCGTTACTATGGTAATTGAAATCTGGCAGCAATGTAAAATTGCGTTGCTTTTAATTTGCAACATAGGCGATTTAACATTGCTGTCAAAATAATTTGTCGTTACTAGGGAAACCATGCATAATAATAATTTCAATGTTGCAGGATAAAAGATATTCGCTGTATTTTCAAAAAATTGACGTGGAGTGTGAATTTTCACACATTTCAGGGTTTTGTAGGTATTTAGTCAGTGAATGATAATTATTAGAAGGCCAAACGATGAATGCCTGTCACTACATAACACAATTACAAGTGTTGGTTTTAAATCCTTTAAATCAATAGGCACGACAAGAAGGTTGCAGTTAGATTTTTTCTACCGTGTATCATATATCTCTAAAAATACCATAATATATATTTTAACTAATTTTTTTTTTTTTTTTTATAGTTGCAAAAATATCATTCAATTCCAGGCAATACTGCGGGCGATCTTTTCTCACACAAGAGCATAACGCTTACAGAGACATTGTTTATATTGCGACTATATGAAAAACTAACAGATTCTCTACTAGAAATGGAATCCCAGCAACCGGCCAGTTATTTATTTATTTTCCTAGTCGATATTTGCAAAATAAATATACGTACCTCTTCTCTACCCATAATAAAATGTATCCATATATATATAATTATATTTTTTTAATTTTAGCTAAGATATTAAACGAAAATCTTAATATTTGGCATAATTTAGTCAAAATGAAATGTATTTCAAAAATCAATTACCGTTCCTTAATCTGCACTTAAAGAGCTTCCATTTAATATCCTCACAATAAAATTTAAATTAAAAAACATTTTTTTTTTTCAATAACACAAAAACTGTAATATTTTCCAAAAACGAAATCGGATAAAAAATTCCTGTCGTACGTTTCCGTTTCATAGCAATATAGGCTTCCATTGGTTGTTTTAAGTCATATGCTCCGCCCCTCTGTTTTCGTATACATGACACATAGAATGAAAATATAATTCCAACACTTCCAACTGGTTATTAAATTTACGCTCTTAAAAATTTAATGCAACATTTGCCAAAATATAACTAGAATTTTAACAAAAAACGGTTTGGCATCATTCCATTGTAAATGGTGTTGATTTTCCCAAGTATTTTCGGTTACTTAACTATAAGTTTAAGATAAATTTACATAAATTTCTGCGTCCTCGCTTCGTGAGTGATAATCTGAAATTCTGGTGCCCGCTCATCAAGTGAGTTTTTGAATACTCACTCACGCTTATCAAGTGTTTGAGTGACACTCATTTTTTTGGTTTTATGCTTCGGTTTCATACTTTTTTATTCAGGGAAAATCTTTTATAGACACCAATCTGGTAGTGTCGGAATCTCCTTCAATTGGCCTATCGACTAAAAACCCTGCTTGTCCCTTTTTTCCCACCAAGGTACTATCTGTGGTGATTTTCATCTTGAATGGAACAGGCTAGCACAACTTATCCTCACAATCCCCTATTCTGTCTTTCTCGTTCGTTTGTCTCCTTCCTTTTCATAATGCCTGACAGGATCTGCCGCACCGTTTCCCAGTTTTTCCTGGAATGCCGCACAGGTTCTCTCCTGTTATCATATATGCTCGCAATCTTTCTGCAAACCATCTCCCTCCTACGAATAGTGTATGTTCGGCTGCGCAGCAGTAGGTACAGTCGTCGTCCTGGTTCTTCCCATTCCTCAAGGTGAAGGACTTAAAAGACCCACGGGCTTCAGGGCTTACGTGACATAGTAGCCATCCTCAACTCCTGATGTAAATGTTTTAAAGGTAACCTGGTCAATGCCCAATAAGGGACACATTCGCCGTGAAAGAATTTTGATAAATTTGAAGAGAAAAGTTATTTTTTCTGAAAGACCATTTATTAATTCATAGTATAAAATTAATTCCGTGTTGCAGCTGTTGTACATATTTCATAACACCCAAACAATACAGAGATTAACACTTTTATTTAACAGTATAAATTTTTTCGACTTGTTCATATTAATTATCACCAATACATCGTCTCCTCCCCAAATACCAAACCTTTTTATCTGCTGGCGGTAACCATCTAGAATTAAATACATCAATAAAATACACACGGTACCGTCTCTTGTGTTTCTTGTATTCGGGTGTGGGTGCGTTAGTTCGATTCCCCCCTCCCGCCAACCCGCGAACCACACCAGACGTGCAACTATGATGTACGACCGTTCTGCTTTTATCGATTCCGTTAACGCTAAGTATAGGTTCGAAGCCGGAGCGGTGTCGTGTTTACCCAAGCGACTGCCTGTACCTGGTTATTAGCGGACGATGTGCGGTAAATCAAAATCTAATTCGAGGGCCCTCTAGCTAACCCTATACTGACCGCTCTCTGCGTTTGTAAGTCGCGATATTGGAAAAACACAGGCGTAGAGTAAGTCTGGAACATACTGGATAAAACGAGAAAATCAGAGGAAGAATAGATTAAAGATAAAAAACAGATTAGGCCAGGAAAAAGTGGGCAAATTTTGTCCTGTAAGATAGACCAGGCCAATATGCCGGGTTTACATTGGTAGAGTAAAAGAGCTAGTAGCCAGCGCAAGTACTACGTTCTTTACTCTCCTATCTTATTTTCGGGATAATAGGTTTTTCTGGATAGTAAGTGCCAAAACACATTTGACATCTTCACTGTGATTTTGTTGTGCAATTATCTTTCATCAATTATAATTTATGAATATGAATACACATCGTTGCCGGCGTGATGCAATTAAAAAAATGGTATTTTGTATTAAGCATCATTTATTGTGGAGGAAATAACTGATTGCCTTATTGAAGAAATCGGTACAGAATATAAGCCTAAACGAAAATGGGTTAAAAAATGGATTGATAGAAGACTACCCATAGCGCATTAGCCCTTCTATTTCATGAATTAGCTGTGGAAGATCAAAAAGAACACAGACTGTGTTTAAGAATGACACCAGAAAATTTTAATAGGCTGTTAAATTTAGTTAGTCCATTAATACAACGAAGTGACTCATTAATGATGGATGCGATTCCAGCAAGAATAAAATTGGAATTAATGCTTTATTTGAAAAGAAAGTATCAATTAATAAATCAATGTTACGCAATTTATGTAAATATATTATAAATTACCTGATGTGGGCTTTTTACTTGCCCGACCTTAATATATAAGGGGCAAGTATTGTAATCGCGAAAATTTTCGATGTCGAGATTTTGACTGATGACCACGTTTAATGGTCCAGGGAATCCAAAAAACCTATTTTCGAAGTGCCGTCCGTATGTGTGTGTGTCTGTATGTATACACGATAACTCAAGAACGGTTCAACTTAGAGAATTCGTTTTGGTACTAAAAAATTCTCCTATTAAATGGGAAGAACCCTATTGTTTTTTATAAAGATCGTTTGAATAGAAATAGGAGTTTACTCGTGTCGATTTTAAGATTTTTGCGAATATTTAGCAACAGAAAAATATTTCGAAAAAATTTATTGAACAAAAGTTACTATAAATGCAATAACTAATAACTTTTATTTGAGACGTTTTTTGATTAAACGAAAAATTTTGAAATTTTTTTGTAAAATTATTTAAAATTTTTCCGTCTCAATTTTTTACTTGCCCGACCTTAATATATACGGGGCAAGTATTGTAATCACGAAAATTTTCGATGTCGAGAGTTTGACTGATGACCACGTTTCATGGTCCAGGGAATCCAAAAAACCTATTTTCGAAGTGCCGTCCGTATGTTTGTGTGTCTGTGTGTGTGTGTGTCTGTGTGTCTGTGTGTGTGTCTGTATGTATACACGATAACTCAAAAACGGTTTAACTTAAAGAGTTCGTTCTGATACTAAAAAATTCTCCTAATAATTGGAAAGAACCCTATTGTTTTTTATTAAAATCCGAAACCGGAAACGGAAGTTATTAAACTTTAAAATTTAAAAAAATTCGTAACTAGTAAACCAAGCCTTGGCCAAAAATTTGTATAGGACATAATTTGATGTATTTTTCAAGATTAACCTAAATCTTCTTTTAATTTTTTTTGAAAAAATTTAATTTTTTTTTAATGTATTTTTTTTAGTATTACTTTTTTATGGGAGGGCAAGTCTAGCGGAGGTGTCCCTTCGCCACTGGTTCATATTTATATGTAACGTTTCCATGGTCATGATAATTAATTCGTAACAAGTAAACCTAGCCTTGGACAAAAAATTGTATAGAACATAATTTGATGTATTTTTGAAGATTTATCTAAATATTTAAAAAAAAAAAAAATTAATTAATTTATTTTTTTTTTATTTATTTTATTTTTTTGGGAGGGCAAGTCTAGCGGAGGTTTCCCTTCGCCACTGGTTTCTGTTTGTTATGACAAGTTACCGCTTGCCGCCAATTTGAAATCAGTCAATTTTGCGTAGTGGGGGAAAAGGTAGTAGCTAGTAAATACGCCGACGAGCTAGCTGCTATCCTAGCCCAACTACTAGAAACTAGTACTCTACTAGTCACAATGTCAACTGCTTACGCAGGGATAGTAACTAGTTTCTAGTTACTTGCGCTAGTTACTAGCTCTTTTACTCTACCAATGTAAACCCGGCAATACACTCATACCTCGCGATACAGGCCGCTCTTTATACGGCTTTTCGCTATAACGGCCTATATTAATTATGGTACTTTTTCGATTTACGGCCTAAAATGTTTCATTAAATGTCAAACAAAATAAAAATAAATGTGAAAAAATATGGCCAGAATACATAAAAACTAATGGTCCTGAAGTTGATTTTCTTTCTGACATTCGACAAACCATATTGAAGCTAGCAAATGATCTTTGTTTTGAGAGTTTGGAAGAAGGTGATGTGCTTGATTTACTAGATGCTGATAGAAAACCCCTTTCACACGAGGAACTGATCCAATTAGAAGCAGAACCAGCACTTGATGAGGAGCCAGAGCCTGCTGTATGCAAACAGCTAACATCAAAGAACTTGTTAAATGCGCTTTCTTATTTCGTACAAGGAATAAACATCTTTTTGAAAATGATCCCGACGTAGAACGCAGCGCTAAAGTTTCTCGATAAAGAACTGCAAAAAAAGCAGAAAGCAAGGCAAGACAAACAATTTTTTTAAAGCAAGTCAATCCACAACAATGGAAGTGATGATGACAGTATAGTTTTTAAAATAAAAAATATATATATATTTACGAAAATAAAATAGAACTTTTTTATATGGTCAAATAGAAAAAAAAGCTCTATACAAAATTATCATACTATAAGCTCCATATGGAAAATAAAAATTCACCCCGATAACTTAACCCGTAGTTGACCAAAATATACACATCCAACCAAGTGGGGTGTAGTATACCCTAGGCTTTTCTCATTTAATATCAATTAAAATAAGATAAAATTTATACAGTTAGATGCTGTCAAGTCTATAGAACAATATTACAAAAAAAAAAAAAAATTCAAAGTAATTATTTAATGCTTTTTTAATAATTTTTTCAATAAAAGTCAAAATCACGCCAATTTCTTTCCTAAATTGCATCATACTTCAAGTTGCGTCTCGTGTTGACTGACAACATTGCATCTCTCGTTCACACCAACTCTCACACATACTAATTTAGCTAGCTCTCTGATTGGTCTATGTATTTTGGTGGGGGAGACAATTTCTTTCTCATTTCTCAAGCAATGCTTGAATTTTGAATTAGTTGTTATTAGATACTAACAACGTGTATTTATTTATAATTCGTTCGAAATGCGCTGTTGCCAAATATAATTTAGACATATTTTTTTGTAAATGGTGTTTTTGATTTTTTTGTCGATTAAATTATTGTTAAATATTAACTAATTCATAAATATTGTCAATAGATACATCATTTCCACTATTAATATACTGGGGTGTGACACACCCCATTTGGTCAAGCTTGGGTTAAAAACGGTACGCGATAAAAAAAAAAAATTAAGAACCTCTGTAAATTCACCATGAAAAAGTGCCTCAAGAAAATGTACACCAAAATCACTTAATATTTTAATTTTGGAACTTATGAGAAAAAATGAAAAACCGGAAAATTTACATTTTCATTCATATCTAGTAACCTATGTATGTTTTTAGGAAAACAAAGACACCGTTAAAATGGCCTCTTAATGCGGCAACTTTGGTCTAATTTAAACAACCTCGTATCTCTTACTGTTATTGGAATCTTGTTTCTTCGCTAGATCATCCATTTACTACTTGTCGAATGATTTATAGTCGTTGTTCCCATATTATCTTCATCATCCTCATCACATCTCCTATTAATTTTATTTGCCTACCTCTCATTTCCTGTAGGGGTACAAAAAAATTGTTAGTTTTGGCCTTATAAGATTTTATTTTTCAAGTTATCTCAAAGAAAAATCTTTTATTTTGTGGAATTTAAAATAAAACCTACGCCTTGTTTTCTCGCTGAAGGTAATTTCCTTATCATTTTCTTATAATTAATTCATTTAAATAACAATTCTTTGCTTTATTTTTGTTTAGATATGAACTTTATATATTAAAGCTAGAGTTAATTTTTATAATTCTGTGAATTACTTAATTTATTCACATTTTTGCTGTTTGACATTCCTGGCCGAATCAAATTTTCTTATCTAACCACCTGAATTTTTACAAGAATATTAAATTCAACAGTTTTTATTTTTTGCTGAAATATTTTTATTTTGTTCACCCTTCAGTGTTTTTAACACGCGACTGTTTTCACTAAAAATTTACATATTTTCTTTTTTAGTTTGATAAAGACAAAATATTTAATATCATTTACACCAGCGGTTGGTAACCTTTTAATTAGTCTAAAGTCTTATTTTTCTTTAATTCAGTGTTTTCGCTCTAGGTGTCTATTTGAATCGGATATTTCGAAAAGGCCACATTTCCTTGTTGCATAAATGAGTTAAGTCACCATGTAACTCAAATATATGCTTTAAGCTTTGTTACATGTGAAAATGCCTCATCTCTACTGTTTGTTATATAATCCAGGCAGGTGTTGTTCTCTGTTTAATTTGAAAAGGCCGCTTCTCAGAGACGTTTTTTTGTACTCCTGTAAAATTTACTTTTCTGGAGTTGTGGCCTTTTCGAAATAATCGATTCAATTTTGGTTCACATAAATAATTATGGAGAATAATAAACATGGTTGCATCCAAAGGCCTGTCGATATTCTAGGATTTAGAATCATTATTATTATTGTAGATAATAATAAGGAGAGACTAAACTAGAGAAGGCTTTTGACTCTGTACCTTTAAACAAAGTAGAAGAAAGCATGACGCGAAGAGGGGTACCACTGGAACTGAGAAGAGCAACAATGTGCCTGCTTAGGGATGGTACGTGTTATGTGAAAACGGATAATATGCAATCATCACATTTCCCGACAAATGAAGGTTTAAGACAGGGTGGAGTCCTGAGCCCTGGGCTGTTCAATGTAGTCATCGATGACGTAGTTAAAGAAGTAAGAAAGAAATCATCTAAATTCTATGTAGGGTATTGAAATCTTGAACCATATCTATTTCGGAGTGTGCCTTCGCAGATGACCTTGCAATTTTTGCAAAAGATGAAATCTAACTAGAGAAAATCCTAAAAACATGGTACGACGAACTGCTAACTAAGAGACTAAAAATCAACGAAAGCAAAACTAAAATCATGATGATCGGAAAGGAAAGAAAAGAAATAAATATTAAACTCAGCAACAAAGAGATCGAACAAGTAGATACTTTCAAATACTTGGGAGTACATATCAACAGCAGAGGAGACCAGTACATAGGTGAACGCGAGAATAGACAGTGCTAGCAAGGTATACCATAATTTGAGGAATGTCTTTATAGGGAAGAAAGAGGTATCTAGCAAAGCGAAAATTAGTGTATATAAAACAATATTCCTGCCTATTCTAACGTTTGGATGTGAAAGTTAGACCCTTTCAAGAAATTTAAGCAAAATCCAAAGCACGGAAATGAAATATTTACGAAGTGTACTAGGAATAACCAGAAGAGACAGAATAAGAAATAACACTGTAAGAAAAGAACTACAAGTACACCCAGCATTAGATAAAATAGAAAATAGCCAATTAAGATGGACACCTAAATAGAATGAATAAGGAAAATCCAGCGAGGAAAATATGGGAGGTTTCTAGCCTCCCGGAAAAGGGCAAGAGGGAGACCAGTCAGAACATGGAATGAAACTGTGGAGAATCTTATTACAGACAGAGGACTCACCAAAGGAGAAGCAAGAAAACGTTTCCTAGACAAAGTCAAAAGGAGATGATTCGTTAAAAACAGCCCTTCTGGACTATGAAATGTAACATTAACCCTTACACCTTCGAGTATACAAGGATTAAGATTATATACATGGTGAGTCAATGAAACGGGACGATTTGGGAACGCCACTATAGAAAAAGTAGAGATGAGGCGGGCTTGGAGCGTCAACGTTGTGAATCTAGAGATCGGGAAGTTAGTTATCATAGATACTTGGCCGGATGAACAGCGCGCATTTGCCGTCAAAGCGTATTACCAAAATGGGGAAAGTTTCGTCCGTGCGAGACAAACGTTTCCTTTACACTACCATTTACCGCCTCGCGTTCGTTAGTGGCTTCGTCAACAAACAAAATTTTCGTTATTGGTCAGACAATAACCCATAGGAATTACACGAAAAACCCCTACATTCAGAGAAAGTAACCGTAAGGTGTGCGGTTCTTCGTTAGGGATAATCGGCCCTTATTTTTTGAGAACGAAGCTGGGAACGCAGTTACTGGGAACTCTGAACATTACGTCAATATGTTGAACAATTTTTTTCTTCCTGCAATGGAGAACTACGGAAATGAGATAACGATTTTCCAAAAGATGGTGCGACATGCCACACAGCACGAGTGTTGAGTTTACAAAGACAGGTGTTCCCCGGTCGTCTTATGAGCAAGAATGGCAATATTCCCTGGCCATCTCGTTCTCCTGATTGGTCCGCATGCGAATTTTTCCTTTGGGGGTACATAAAAACAAAAGTGTATGAAAGTAACCCCCAAGAACTATCCAGGCAGTAAAAAAAAAGGATTCGAGTTGAACTGGCCGCAATACCGCTAGAAATGCTGCGCAATGTTACGGGCAGCTTTGCAACGAGGCTGCAAGAATGTGTGCGACAAAATGGAGGCCACTTTTCGGAAATAATTTTTTTTTTTTTAATGAACAATTGTGAATTTACACAATGTTTCCATTTGTCTAGATATCAATACATTTTACAAAAGATAATTTTTTGAATGTTTTCTGATTTCTTGAAATCGTCCCATTTCATTGACTCACCCTGTATATCTGTATAAAAAGTAAGAAAATCAACAAGATAAAATTACTCGTCTTCATCGAAAGGAAAATTCTACTCACATACTTCGGCCAGTTAGAGAGGAAAATGGATGGCGATCATATACAACCAAGAATTATATAGGATATATCACAAACTGGACATAGTTAAAATGGTCAAAGTAGTTATGTGTTCAGTGTAGTCCGAAGGATGGGTTACGTACAGAAGAACGTCCAAGAAAAAAAAAATGCTGGCAGATCTCGCCCAAGATGGATGAACAATTTTCAGCGTGATCTACAACAACTTGGTGCCAACAATTAGCGAGAAGTTACCCCAGATGAAATACCCTGGAAGAGGCAAATGAAAGCTGCCAAGACGGGTTATAGTGCCATGAAAAAGAAAGAGAAGAAAAGAAGAAGCTTGCAAGAGTTTCTCAATACAAATACTTGGAGACGTTTAGATTAGACAGTAATTTTCAACAGGTGTCTCGCGACACCTTAGTTTAAGTAAATCTAAATCAAAATAAAAATGATTTATATTTAAGAGAATCTTCATGGATTACAATATGTAGTTTCTTACAGCGCTTGATATCTTTCCTTGGTCTTCTTTAGTTTTACACTTTTCTTGAGAAGCGTAGGACGTAGAAGAACATCATGGCAGAAGAATCTCCTAGAGAGGTTCTGTATCAAAATGCAGAATAGCCATGATAATTTCCAACCATACAAAGAATATGGTGTAGTAGAAGAACTTCTTCTTCTGGACCATCTATAGTTATAATATTTAATTTTTTTGACGCATAATAAAATCAAAAATTATGAAACCTTCATTAAAACAAATATGCAAATATTTTCTACAACAATATATTTTAACCAAAACAAAGGCCTATTAACTTTTATTGTAGTGCTATAAAATTTTCAACAAATAGAAAAAAATCTCCCATATAACCTCCTGTAAGTTAAAGTATAAAATTGACATAAAAATTATGAAATGATCCCATTATGTAATGTTGTTATTGCCTATTATTTGTTGAAACTAATTTCAAATAAAATATATATTATATCACTCACTGTCCATATAATGGTAAAATTATAATTTTGTTAAATGTACCAAAAAATAATTGCTAGAAAATTACCCAATTTCCATTTTAATCTGTTTATAATTGTAAAAATATTGTTTCGCAAAATGTATTTAAAATTATTTATATTTGAATATTATTTACTTGTTACAAATAATAAAAAAATAATTATAAAACATATGAATAAGTTCGGACGTTTTAATACCTTATCATAATATTCGAACATCTGAGGTGAAAAGATCATAGTCCAAACGAAAGATTAGGAAGAAGACAAGAGTAACAGACGTATTTGGTTTTTGTAAACCTTTAAAATGGAAATGGGCAAGACACTTTATAAGAAGGGATGATGGAAAGTAAGCAAAGGTTGTGCTATATTGGCTGCCTACAGATATGATCAGAACTAAATGCATATAGAGGTTTCGTTTGGAAGATGAACTAAAGGATAATTGCAGCATGTGAAGAAGAGCAGCAAAATATTGAGATAGATAGAAAGGGTTGGAGCAGGCCTATGTCCAGAAATGTGTTTAGTATGACGGCATCATGTCATTTGATGGTGCATTGTATATTTAGTATTAAAGATTTAATTGCTGCACAATGCATATTTCTGATGCTACAGTTAATAATTAAATGGTCTTAAAAAGATCGTGATACACTGGATTGAAAGAGAAATCAGAATCAGAATTAAAACTGCTAATCAGTTTATAACGTTTTGCCGCGTCAATTCATATTTCAATTTGTAATATCTACCCTTGTATATCCTGCCATTGCTATTCATTCCCCTTTCGCTTATTTAATTTGGAATTCCTTTGATCCAGCTTCTTCTAGGTCTTTCCTTTTTCCTCGTCACTGTAATGGCGGGTTGCTAACGTAAGAGTTTTCTCTAACTCAAGTTAAAATCACTTGTTTTCATATCTTACAACATACAAAAACAAATGATTTTAACTCGAGTTAGGGATAATTCTTACTTTAGCAACCGGCCATTAGTGTCCTTGTTAAATCTTTAATAACATTTCATTTTTCATTAATTGTTTGTGACCACACCATTTAATATAATTTCTGTTTGTCCAGCTATGGAATAATCAAAATCCATAATTATTTTATTCTGCACTTTTCTATACTTGATATATTTATTGGTCTTTTAAGGATGTTCATTTGTGTTACACTGAAAGAAGCATTGACGATAAACGAGTCAAACGATAAAAAAAAATGAATAGATGATTTTGAAATATAAGTTTATAGTTGAGTTCTCCGAATATCCCATACAGCTCGCCGTAAAAGTGCTATCAGTTTTAGAAGAAATTAACGTCACACGCATACTGACTACAAAGTTGAACAATCGATTTTTTGGACATAAAATCAGAAGAGATGATATGGAAATGTTAATCATGCAAAGGAAAGTAGATTGATGTCGACTGACAGTCAGATATCTCAAAAGCTGGGTCGACGAAAAGAAGCCACTAGTCGGCTATACACTGCAAGAGGCTACACATTTAGCTCAAAATCGTGAAGCATGTGCTTCGAAAATATTAACCATCCTTATAAAACTTTATACCAAGAAACACTCTTGCAGAGTAATGGATTGATGACGTTGATGATTTTTTTTTTTATTATTAAAATGTGAATGATATCCCAACTTCTTTAAGTACGATTTCTCGAACTCTGCAAAATAGGCGTTTCAGCGATGATCTCCTAGTTCGATGCGAATCCATTTCCAGTGACTCATTTCTTCATGTTTGGAAAGAGCAAAAATCACATAAGGGGCAAATCTAGACAATAAGGTGAATGAGGGAGCGTAGCGCGATTCGACCAATTTTGTTTTTACAATTACGGACTAGTGAGCTAATGAATTGTCATGGTAGAAGATAAAACAGAACTTTTTTCTTCGCCTAATGAGGTAGCTTTTTTATCAGTTCGGCGTATAAACGATCCAATAAAGCGGTATAATACTGTCCTGCGATAATTTTTTCCCTTTC
This sequence comes from Liopterus haemorrhoidalis, assembly GCA_963971575.1. Taxonomy (NCBI): domain Eukaryota; kingdom Metazoa; phylum Arthropoda; class Insecta; order Coleoptera; family Dytiscidae; genus Liopterus; species Liopterus haemorrhoidalis. The sequence goes on along the minus strand of OZ020612.1, from coordinate 10,190,975 downwards.
CAGATAGTCGGTGAAGATTATGTCTTGCGAATCATATCGTGGCTATGACTTTCTCCAAACCGGGAAACCTTTTTGCCTTCTTTGAAGCACGTTCGACAGGAGAAATCCTCTATTTTGACTGTTATTTCATGTCTGGTGTGTAGTGATGGATTCATGTTTCATCAACGGTTATGAAACGCCGCAAAAACTTGGATTGCGCTTGTATATGTCCAAAAATTGCCTCGAAATGGTCGCACGTTTCCGTTTTTGATCCACGGTAACCATATGTGGCACCAATCTTGCCGATAGCTTTTCATATGCAAATATTCACGTAGGATATAAAACACACATTCGTCTGAGATATTTACTATCTTGGCTATTAGCGTATCTTCACTCGGCGATCGTCCAATATCATCAATTGTGACCTTTAATATTCATCAATTGTGACCTCATGTGGAGGTCTTGGGAGCTTAGCATCATTTGTACTCGTACGACCACAACAAAATTCAGTGAATCGCTTGTAAACCATTCCATGCGACAGAACAGAGTCCTTATAATGCATTTTTAGCTTTGCTTCAGTTTTCTTAATGATTTTTTCACGCTAACCACTACTTGATTTATCAACACACGGAATTCACTTTTTTCCATTGTAGCAAATAAACACAAATTTATCCGCTACTGAACGCTGTTAAAAATATACTATTTCGCATATATACTTGAAATATAATGTGTATGTCTACACAGCATGGCAAATGTCAGAAATAATATCAGTAATTGCGATTTTAGCGCCATCTCTCACTGACTTATCAAACACCTCTCGTGATTATATTTTAAAACGGTTGGTTATTCACTGAAATTTGTATATCCATCATTTTGCGTGGCTGTAAAAATATTTGGTACGTCACTGCTAAATTCATTGGTTGTTCTTATAACACGATGTTCACATGTTTTAGAAGGTGTATGGTACAGGAACGCCCTCTTCGATATTCTCAATTGATTTGTAGTGGTTCAATGTTAATGAACTGGGAAATCTCATCAGAAAAGAGAATCGAATATTCATACGTTTGTTTCTTAAATTCATTTATAATTTGTGTTTCACCGACACGGACACCGGCGCTAGAAGGGTTGAAGAACTTTTCAGGGTAAATAGAGTTATTATAAGCGATGATTCATTAAGGTTACATTTATTAATATTCATGAATTTGCTGTGTGTAAGGGTTTTAATCGGGGTTTAGATAAGTAAGAATATGCCACGCGTTTCTTGTCCGACTTAATAAAAATTTTAATCATGTATGTCTTAAAAGGCGACAATTTAGATTTGAATAATCCTGCTTTATATAATAGACCAGGGCTCTAATAGCTTTATATACTATAATAATAATAAAAATATGTGTGTTGGTGGAGGGATCGAAGATTTTAAAATAAGAGAAGAAATAGGGATAAAAGCCAGTAATAAGAAACTAGAATTATGAATACTGGATAATGAAAGTTAGGGGAGAGAAAGTCGATAGAATAAATAAAAGCAGAAAAGCAATTAAAAACCTAAACTCAAATCTTTGGTTCAGAAATGTAGTCCAGAAGTTTAAGCTGCACTTACAATTATAAAATTATTATAAAATTAATAAATAAATAAAGCACTGGGTTAATTTCACAAATATAAGTTTAATGTTACTCTATGGCGAATTCTGGCGAATTCTGTCTAACCATTTTTCTCGATTTATGTAAAGCATTCGATTGTATTTGTCATGAAATACTATTATCCAAAGTTAAGGTATATGGTTTTAATGAAGACAGTTGTAGATGTATACTTTCCTATTTATAATAAAAAATTTGATGTGTTACACGTTGAATTTGGTGTTCCTCAGGGATCTGTACTGGGCCCTTTGTTGTTCTTAATTTATATCAATGATCTCCCGAACAATATTTCCACAAAATCAATTTTATATGCAGATGATACCACTTAAGTTATCAGGTCAAAATCATTGTGCAAAATTTTTTATGAAAATATTACCCAGCAAGAAAAATTAACAAATTAACATTGAACTCCGAAAAAAACTCAACTCTTTCTTATTACCAGAAAAAAACACGATTTTGATACCCCAGAATATGTTAAATTTTTAGGTGTATACGTTGATCCTCATCTTAAATGGGATAAACATGTTGACATTCTAAATAGTAAACTGCTTAAGATCATTTATTTAATCAGAAATTTATCAAAGGTTGTTACTGTTGATATAATGTTAAAAGCTTATTACGCTCTTTACCAATCAAATATTTCCTATTATATCTTAGTTTGGGGTCATTCGTCACCGGCAAAAAGAATATTTGCTTTGCAGTGTCGTGTAGTTAGGTTAATGGTGGGGGCATCATACAGGCAGAATTGCAAAGATATTTTTTCTACCTTAAAAATTATGACTTTTCCGTCCCTGTATATTTATCATTGTTTGTTGTATGCACACAAAAATGTTTTTATACAACCTTTGGCAAAATTCATTTGTACAACACGAGACACAATAATTATATTTGCCTCAACTACCTAAGACTAGAAAATCTAGAAATAGTACAAACAACTACTCCATAGAGTTTTTTAAATTTTTTGCCAGAGGAAATCAGATCGATGGCTCACAAAAAAATCAAATCTAAGATTAAAAATGTTTTAAGGGATAATCCAATTTATGAATTATCAGAATTTTTTAATCTCAATTTTTAGCTTTATCTGAAAGATAGATAAATTTTATTTTATTTTATTTATTTTAATTGTTTTTTATTTTCAAATTTATTTATATTTTCTTATTTTATATTGTACCTGAATATCATTTTTGCTGATTGCTGAAATTTTTTACTGTATTTGAATGACTTTTGTATTGATTTTTAATTATTTTTAATTTTGTATTTATTTTAATGTTTTTCTCATTTATTTTGAATAATATTATCTGTGTATTTTCTTTTCTTGGATTAATAGTATTTTTATTTATATTTTTTTTTGTATTCAGATCAATTCTGTAAAAAATTACTGTGTAGTAACGTTACTACAAGATAAAATGTTATAAAAAGTATAATGCCTTTCATTCATGATAGTAAGTGGCCTTGCTCAGAGATACAAATTTAGTTACAATTATCATAGTAACAGAGTTATAGAATTGGTCTGATAGACTGACTAAAAACAATATTGTACTTCGTAATTTGGTCAATAAAGAAATTATTATTATTTATTATTATTATTATCTATACGTATTTCGGCAGTGACGCTGGACAGGAGTTCAAATTGCAAACTAGAATAATTTTTAACAAATACATTTAGTGGGAACAAATATTAATGATAGAGAATATAAGTATAAACATAATTAGCAGATAAGGGATTTTTTTTACCGATTTAATAGGGATGAGTTGTAAACATCCATCTGGTCATTCATTAAGGGAATTCCAGATAATATTTTTGTAAATTTCCCGGTATTCTTAAAGGTTCAGTTTAAGACTTTTATTCTGAATGTGTAAAATTTTAAAGTCATTTACAGAAAGATTATGATTATTGGTGATCATATTTTCTGCTATGTTGGACTGTTCTACTTTCTTATTTTGGATGGCTTTCAAATGTTCCCCAAATCTTGTAGCAATTTTTCGACCAGTTTGGCCTATATATATTGTTGAGTAATCTTAGCACGATGCTTGGCGAACTTGGTAAGATTAATTAAGAAATTTTACGTTATGTATTTTTTTGAAATTTTTGTAAGCTTAGTAAAATTTTGTTCACTGTTTAAGAAATGTTTAGAAATCTCAACGGAATTTTAACAGCAATTCTTAGTAAAATTGCATTAAAAATTGAGCTCCTCTTTTCTCCGTGTAAACAACGACCTCGGCATTTTGAGGCCCCCATCAAGCCGGAAGCCCTGGGCTCGTGCCCCATGTGTTCTTTTGGAAAAGACGGAACTGGCAACAATGAAAGAAAATTTGAGCTAATTTACGCTCTTAATGCGTGTGGCGGGGTTAAAATACAAGTAATTTTGATTCGAAAAAAATATTCATTTCCTTTCAAATGTCAAAATCATTCGATATTCAAGTCTAAACATGTAATTTAGGAAAATGTGTACACACTTTGAAAGTGTTAATATTTTTAATAACACTATACATAGAAAGTTAATAATGGATCCACAAAAATCAGCCTTCAAAAAACTTGATAAATGTCCTATAAAAGTTTATTATACTAATTTCAAGCATATCAAATAACATCACGATTAATAAATACATCAAATAACGGAAGTAATTCTTACTTAGCACCTGTAAAATGATACGCGTATGTATCATTATGAAGGAAAAAAATGAAAAATCGTGCAATGTTTCAAATTCATTAATCTAACTTACCGATCAAGCTATACTTATTTCTGACAGTTTCTACACCAGAGAACAAATAACTGATATGGAACAAAAAATTGAAACATCCACTGTAATAAAATAATTATAGGCAATGTGTGAGGGTTTGAGTTATGTCCGGCTGCTCGATCACCGCGGAGGACAATTATGATCGGTGGCTAACAAGAATGTTACTGAAGCCGCGAGGTACAGATTGTTAAATCCGCGCGATGGCTTGTTTCGCGGAAAAATTACATTCTTGAAATACTATCAACTTCTTGAAAATCTTTATACAGACTTTGTTTTAGGGTTTTGTAGGTAAGGCTGATAAACTTTTATACGGTCAACCATGTATTTGTCTATTGTACCAGAAGCACACAGACTTTAATTAGATGATTTGATCAATAAAATAACTAGCTTCATTATCATATTCTTCTTTTATGTCTATGTCTTACAAATCTTTCACTATTTCTCAACGAATAAGATGATACGACATTTTGTTTCATTTTAGCAAACTGAATAAACTTCTTGTCATAATCCTAAATAAGCAATTGTAAATAAGTATATGAATTGTAATTAAAATATTATAGCTATTTATGCACCATGGGTGTTACTAAAATGATTACGCCCGGAGAGAGAAGTAATACAGCCCGAGGGCCTGTGGCCTGAGGGATGGAATCGCTCGATGGGCGTAATCATCCAGTAACGCCAATGGTGCATACAAGATTTTATTTTTCACTTCGCATAAAAAGAAATGTAAAAATGAACAGATATTTATATCTATCAGGTAACCTATGACAATAAAAAGTTTATACACAAAAAACAAATGATTTTGTTTAATCATTTAATTGTCAGAATTAATTTTATAATCACAATGAATATATAAGAATTACCCGAATATATCGAGAAAAATGCAAAAAAATCAACAGAAAGTTTGTTACCACTTAAATCTAAATAGAAATATGAAAAAGAATACGAAACCTATAGACTATGGCAGACAAAAAATAAGGTACACGCCCTAAATGAGACTAATATTTGTTGAGGGCGTAATGAGAGGGTATTATGGATTCAAAATACTCAGGTTGTTAAGCATATGTTTAAATAACTCGTATCCTAAGCATTATGACCAAATATGGTAACAGCGAAGTGAAAAATTAAAAAATTAGTGTTAGTCGGATCTCTGGTCTATTCTCTGTCCTTCGGGGTGTAACACTATTCCCTCTGTAAGGTACTTTATAGGGATTCGTAAGTATAATTCAAATACCCTGATAACCGTCACTCCTGTGTCTCGACTATCACCTGTCGTCTGTCTGTCTGTACGATAAAAAGTGCCAAACGGTTGAACCTAAAGAGTTAAAATTTGGCATACATATACTGTTTTTCTAAACATTAAATTGTAAAATTTCTGAGATATATATATAAATAAGGAGTGGATTACGGATGACGCAGTTTATCGTTTTCTTTTTCGCCAGGCAACCCTTTCTAGCAAGTCGTTCGCTTCGAAATCTCTTGCTTCAATTTCCTCCATCATATCCTAACCTCAGTTTCTTCTTAGTCATCTTGGACTTCTGTAACATTCAGGAATCCATTTCCAGTTCTTTTTTGGCCATTTTCCTGCATACGCTGGAGATGTCCAAAGAGTTTTTTGTTCTCTATTTTCAATGATAAAATCTACAACATTCATTATTGCTATTATGATATAATTAACAAGGTGCCCTAATTTGAACATAAAGTAACTTTTTCAAAATCATGCCTTATGCAACTTGTGTTTTAATGTACTATTTCTTTTCCTTTTTTGGGCCCTTGGTCTCTCTTGACAAAGTTAACAAACTTGGTAAGGGGCCCAAAGATAATGATGCGAGAGAGAGGGATACAAATGAAGGAGGTTGATCGTTAGATAATGGAACAAAAAATAATGTAAACAATAAATTCAGTTTAGAGCATCTTGAGTAAAAAATATTTCCAACAAATGTCATCTGACACAATATAGTAAGACGGATGATATAAGAGGGATGCCAAAAATAAAACTGGCAGTTTCTAAGAAAGAGAGATTTGAAATAATAAGAAAAGGCGGAACATTAGAAGGGCACTGAAACATAATTTATCTTACCAATTCTCCACAGACTTCAATTACCCTTAGAATGTAATTGAACTACCCGTATTTCATAGCTGATTTATCCAGCTAAGCAATACTTGCTTCAGGACAGTCAGAGGGACAATTATAACCGTATACACATGCGGTCAACACAACCCTACAGCAACATACTCGCAAAAATGCTAATATTTCCAGTACATTGCTTTCACGGTCCTAACTGACCCTTCGGCGAACATTCATTCTCAATTTTATATTCTATAACTTGCAATTAAAATATTTATAGCAAACTTACGTAATTGTTAGACAATAAAGAAAAAGGTAAAAAACGTTAAACTAGAATGTGAACAGTGGCACTGACGTGCAAATAGTAATACTTCTTAAAGATGACTCAGCTCTTATTGAATGTTTGATTTATTATGATGTTTATCATTGTATCGTTGTTATACAGGATAAATCTTATGCCGGTTTTACATTGTTAGAGTAAAAGAGCTAGTAACTAGCGCAAGTACTACGCGGTTTTCTCTACTATCTTATTTTCGGTATAGTAGGTGTTCGTACACAATTGGCATACTATCTTATTTTCTTGATAGTAAGTATCAAAACACATTTAACATCTTCACTGTGATTTTGTTGTGCAATTATCTTTTTGCAAAAAATAGTTTCTGAATGTGAATATACATCGTCGCCGGCGTGATGCCATTAAAAAAATGGTGTTTTGTATTTCATCATTTCTTGTTGAGGTATTAACTGATTGTCTTATTGAAAATGGGTTAAAAAATGAATTGCTAGAAGAGCTACCCATGGCACATCAGCCCTTCTATTTCGCGAATTAGCTGTGGAAGATCAAAAAAAGTACAGACTGTGTTTAAGAATGACACCAGATGATTTTAATAGGCTATTAAATTTAGTTAGTCCATTTATACAACGAACTGATACACTAGTAAGGGATGCGATTCCAGCAAGAATAAAATTGGAATTAACGCTTTATTTCCTAGCCACAGGAAATAGTTGCCGTAGTCTACATCTTTTTCGTGAATCAAAGGCATCAGTTTCACAGATGATTTCAGAAATCATAAATTAATAAATCAATGTTACGCAATTTATATAAATAATTTGTAACTTACCTGATATGGGTTTTTTTCTATTTGTTATGACAGGTTACCGCTTGCCGCCAATTTGAAATGAATCAATTTTGTGTAGTGGGGTAGATAGTAGCTAGTAAATACGTGGACGAGCTAGCTGCTATCCTAGCCCAACTATTAGAAACTAGTACTCTACTAGTCACATTGTCAACTGTTTACACAGGGATAGTAACTAGTTTCTAGTTACTTGCGCTAGTTACTAGTTCTTTTACTCTACCAATGTAAACCCGGCATTAAGTTGCATAGGGGTTAGAACCGAAGCTAATATTCAGCCGGTACGTACGTACCTGTTGTTTAAATTAAAAGTAAGATAAACGGTAAAAAATAGTATTTTATTTAACTCTTACGCTCCGTAACTACCGGTCCGGTGCTACTTAAAATGTACCCCACAAAATTTGAATGAAATAATCGTTCTTGAGTTTTATAAATACCATAAATACTTTATTTACCTACTTATGAAACAATGTAGGTAAATATTTTTTTCTTTTTTTATTTTAAACACCTAATATTAATTAATTTATTTTTCATGAATTTTATTGGTTATTTTTAAGGGCGGAGTCAAGTCCGGTGAATTCCCTGATTTTTGCAAAGCAGCTACCGCCTAAGCACCCGCTTCAGTCTGAATCTGGACGTCAGACAGGACGGACGTATCAGGTTGGGCTATGTTTTGCTAGAAATTTAGTTGGTTAGTATGAAACAGGATTTTATGAATGTTGAACGTATGAAAACATTGCAATTGAAAATATTGTAATTTCAGCTAAAAAACATTTTTAATATATTCCATAGTAAACCTGAATATAAATTATTTATTTAACATAAAATAAAAATGGGGTACATTCGTACCCCACACCGCAACCAAAGCACGCCGTAACGTAAGGGTTAACAAACATATAATGGGGAAATTCAGATCAATTCTGTAAAAATTTACTGTGTAGTAACGTTACTACAAGATAAAATATTATAAAAAGTATAATGACTTTCATTCATGATAGTAACTGACTTTGCTCATAGTGACAGATTTAGTTCCTATGATCATAGTAACTGAGTTACAAGATGAGGAATAGCCATTCAGGGGCGGCTCAAGACGGTATGCAGGCGATGCGCCGCATCGGGGCACCACGATCAAGGGGCGCCGAGCCGATGAAAAAATTGATTGCCTATTAAAATGTCAAAATAGCTTTAATTTAAATAATATTCATTTTTGTAATAATTATTGTGACCTTTAATTAAATCTAGCAAAAACTACTTTTATTTACTGGGCGGCACTTCAGGCTTTTAGTAAAAGAGGGGGTGCCATGATTGGAGATTTAGAAAAAACTACTTTTTTTAAAGGGCGGCACTTCAGGCTACTTCTAGTAAACGGAGGTGGCGGAAAAAGGAAATTTATAAAAAAACAATTTTTTTAGAAAAAAACTCCTTTTTTACTGTGCGGCACTTCGGGCTTCTATTAAAAGGGGGGCGCGAAAAAGGAAATTTAGAAAAAAAACTACTTTATTTACTGAGCGGCACTTCAGGTTTCTAGTAAAAGTGGGCCCACGCAAGGAATTTAGCGAAAAAATAAAAATCTAAAATGCTTCGAAAATGAGATATTAGTAATCAAATGAAAAATTAAACTTACTACGATAACAGAAATCAAAATAAAGTCGATTAACAGACTAATTCTGTAACTCAGTTACTATGATCATAGGAATTAAATCTATCACTATGAGCAAGGTCCGTTACTATCATGAATGAAAGTCATTATACTTTTTATAATATTTTATCTTGTAGTAACGTTACTACACAGTAAATTTTTACAGAATTGATCTGAATACCTCTTTGTTTTAGTTACAAAAATATAGTAAAAATAAGTTTCATTCTGTCTTCGTAATGCTATGAGATATACCCGTAATTTAGGGTTTAAAAAATAGGGTTTGTGCATATGCACGTTGCTGGGTTAAAAGAGGAGAATTAAAAGATGGTCACAACTTTTAAAGCCGTTAAATGACATTTTGAAAAAAATGCCATTTTTATGTGTTGATCTTTAAATAAAATTCATTGACATTAAGACTTTTAGTCAATAATTTTAGTCATACATATCTTATATGAGAAACTCACGAACAAAAATAATCAAAAATTGGACATATTATTTAAATTTTATAATTTACCAATCATGCCAATGTCATTGCATTAAAAGTTTTATTGGTTTAAAATTACCACCACAAATTATTTTGAATATCACGCATATTTACAAAAATTTAATTTTCCCATAGGTACATCCTTTTGTCACATTATTACCAAGTTCTTTTATTAGTTCATCCACTTGCAAATTTTAATCAAAATCATTAGAGTTGTTTTTGAGATTATTTGATTCTTATTTTATAATAAAAAGTATATTTTGATCTAATCCTAGGTTTCGATATGTTATTTTTTTATAACAATGTTTTTTGATACTATACCAAAGATGTAAATTCTTGTTTGTTACAAGACTCGGAAAATATTTAGTATTATATTAAAAATGGTAATTAAATTTGATTATTTTATTTTATAATAGATATCAAAATGGGGCCTAACCTAATTTTGCATCGGGGTGCCAGATACCCTTGAGCTGGCCCTGTAGCCATTATATGCGAGTCAAATAAAATATTTTATCTACAACTAGATAGTTTTATGATTAAAAAAATAGTAAATTTAATTTAAAACAGAAATTCTGAGCGTCAATTGTTTAATTTCAGAACTCACGTCAACAAAATGGTTTCTGAACAATCAGATGATTTGCAGAACATTTTGCTGTTGACACTCTTGACACTGATGACATTTTATTTGATGACAGACTATATTTGTTTAAATACCTTATTAGTTCACTTTGGTTGAGACTAATTGTACTGTTTATAATACTATATTAAAACAGCAAAAAAATTGTAAATTCACTAACTTTTATAGGACAAACAATATTTACTTTTGCTCGGCCATTTTCAGGTAGGATATCCCATTGACTAATAAAAAATATTGACCTATATATCGTCACTGTAATAAATAAAGCCTCTGTAATAAAACCCATTTAATTATTTCATGATTTTTAAAATTATTTTAAACTTCATGTTTTACATTTTGATGGTAATCTAGTTTTTATAATTCTGTATAGATGTTATCTCGGGCATTTTGTAAAGTGATAACGTACGGCGGTGTTGGTATATTGGTGGATTGAAACATCTTGCATACGGTTGTCTTGGTTATTCCCCTTTGATGTGATTTTAATGAATTCGGATCGTTTGTTTACACCTGCTTCATACTATCAACATTGGTTTCTTGTTTCATGTTTATTTTATGCAGACGAATAGGACCAGACGAATAAATAAATATTAAAATAATCCAAAATAAAAATGAATTCAAGTGGAATTCCTGATATGCAGTCCACAAACCAACATTTAATTACTTTTTTAAACGCATTCTAGAATTTTTTTAACGCGAACTTATCTTAGTATCTATATGAGATTTAGTTTGCAAATGGCGTGTCTATAGCCAACAAATAAAATAACAAAGCTAAACAATGATAGATTTAATTCCGAACAAAACACTGTTATTTTGCTTTCACAGCTCGGTAACCATAGCAACCAGCAAACCGGGACGTCGTAAATAAAAATAAAAAAAACACACAGCGCAGCACAGAAAAACGCCACAATGGTCTTGCATTCGCACGTCGTTCCGGCCACCCCATATCTCCATCCCATTCCATCTAGCTATCTTTTCCAATGTGTCTGAGTGAAATGGTTGTTTCGAGTCATGTCGGTGCGTCGGTGTTAATTTCAGGCATTATCTAACAATCTTTAAACTTGACTAACTCGCGCGAGAGAAAGAAAAATTATGTACGCGAATGAAGCCAGTTCGTTTTTGCACGCTATAAGCATTGTTCACGGCACGCTATACATCTGGACTACTGGCCAATGCATATGCATGCCGGCTACATATTAATTTATACACTCATTAGCATATTCGTATCCGTTAGACATTTTTTTCACCATATGTTGGCCACAGTGGTTAATTACACGTACATATATAAAACACTTGTCGTTGTGAGGGGAGGTTGGTGTCTTTGGTGCCCCTCCAGGCTCCCTCCTCCCCTCTCACACCGCGAATACACCCGCGGTGTAGTTCGACAACACCCCTTAACAGATACACTGCTTTACATAACTCTAAATTATATGTTGGTAAATTATGTCGATGCATAAATATTTACTAGGAAAATAAGAGATTATTTTTGTTCAAATAATTCGTTGTAGTTTTTCTATTACATCTTCATCATCATTACTGTTACTACAGCTCGGGGTGGCTTTGTCCTCCGTAAGAATTTTTTGCCGTCTGTCCGTCCACCAATTTCTCTCACGTACTTTCATTACATCTTGTATAACACCATCCTCCCACCTGAGTTTTAGGTTTGGTCTACTTTTTTTTCGGTCTATTTGGTCTACTTCGGTTTTGTTGACAATATTTTGACAAATACAGATATTTTTGCTAGGATCCTGGAACTTATCATCGTTTTACGTCACAAATCCATCGCATTCGATTTATTTTTATGTGCTGTGTCAATTTTCATCCGAAAAGACTTTTAAGTTTTCTCCAGAAACGATCTTCCTGTATAGGTCCGTAATTTTTTTTCCGCTCAAATATTTTCAGTTGCTCCTCATGCCTTTTGATCAATGTCCAAGTCTCCGAAGCATATAATGAAATGGGTCGTATGATAGTCTGGTATATAGAACATTTGGTTTGTCGTGATAAAATTATTGATCTAAAATATTTAATATGACTAATGGGTCAATTTTGCGCAACCCGCAACGCGTTCCAAGCGCAAACTATTAGGCTTTCGGGTACCTATAGGCAATTGGTTGACTCCGCGCGGCCCTTAATGTTACATATAAATATTACGAGTGATCGCAGAATCAACTAATTGCCTATAGGTAATCGTGAAACCTATATATTGGTTACGAATCGCGTTACGGGTTGTACAGGATTGACCCATAAAGTAGCTTTTTTATGAAAGCAGGATTCATCGTTTTATTTCACTAGGTAAACAAGGTTTCTCCAGATATACAGAATCTTACGCTACTTGAAAATTGTACGTTGTTATTTAAGTTCACAAGTTGACCTAATCTGCGTTCTTCTTGTTTCTTATTAATTAGGTTTTTTGCATACGTAGACAATATCATAGAATCATGGGTGATCAGAGCTAGTGAAAGATCTTCAAAATATGAATATGGCGACATAGGACAACAGATAGAACACATGAATCTGTTCTTCAAGAGCAAAGACTGATCAATGAATAAGTAAATGTTTCTTCTGTTTTTTGTACACACTATTCAACGAGATACTTCTAGCATTAAGAAACTGATAAATCAAGGAAAATCAAGGTAAATCAAGGGAAAATTAGATGAGCACCACAGAAAGAGGACCTTCAAGACGATGAATAAATTAGATGAAATCAATGATGAATAGAAATCTACAAACTGACATTTAACAGAAAACCGAAACGTGTGGAGAGGTATCGTCATAAGACATTTGACAAGATGCAAATGACGAAAGGGATGTGGTCATGATTGTTGAAAAAAGTTTAAAAAGAGTTTATTTAAAAAAAAAGGTTCAAAGACGTTGTTGATAAATCTAAAGATAAGTGCACCGGTACAGGAAATATATCCAAAATCAGACGACATGACAAAAAGACGAATTTACTTGCCATAGAAGTGTTGTGGCAAAATATGGTGCAGATGTTAAATACATGGTTCCTGTCTTCAAATAACAATGAGCACTTTTGTAATTGCACAAGTACCCCTTAATGTGTACCCAATCCATTTCCACTTAGGCAGTTTTATTTCTACGCCTTGTGTAGGTCCTTGTGAACCGTTCTGCATTAGTAACAATGTTTGGTCAAAAGATTTCTCCAGAATCATAATTTCTCCAGAAACATAAATCTATGAAATTCTTCAGGTAGATGAGTACTAGAGAAAGAGCACCAAGACGATGGGTGGATTAGTTGATATCAATGATGATAGAAATTTGCAGTTTAGTCTCGTTGACAATAGAGAATATCTCCGTGACGACCTCCAGAGGTCTGATTTCAAATGATAAGCACACAATTAGAACACGTATTGAATTAAACTACGTTTGTCTAATTGAAATCAACTTATTACAGCACATGCTATTAGTATGATGCGCTATATATTTCCTTGTTCAATGTAATGTAAAAAACTTATGAGTGTTCGAACTGTGAGTTAAGCAATATATATTGATGATATGGGCAGATTGGGTAAAGGAGTTTTCTTGCGGAGCAAGGTAAAACCTGGAGAACTACTTTACACCATCAACGAAAATTTGACTATCTGGATTTCGTAATGAGAAAAAAAAAAGTATAAACTGCAAGAACTTATCAGTAAAGAAAAGGTATCGGTCGTAGAAGACCTTTATGACTGAAGGATCTCTAAGCTTATCCCTAGAAGGATCTCTAGATAAATTCCGAGCTGTTACAACAAAAGACAGAATAGGACTATGATCAGCTATGATTACGATGAATATAATTCTATTCTATCATTTCCAATAAAACGATTGCCGACCGGCGTAGCGTAGTGGTAACACAGGGCGTGTTACTGAGGTCTCGGGTTTGAATCCTGTTCAGGCATGGAATTTTCAACATGAAAAACTAGAATTGTCTTAGAATTGTCTTGGCTAATTGCTTTAGTAGCAAAAGCCAATAAAAGAAAACCGATTCTATTTGCGGTTGCCAAGTAACGACTGTTTTTTTCTTTTTTTTTGTCAACTATTGGATATAATTCTTTTACAGGGCTGATATTCTACCGGTACAAACCAGTATGTGTATACCAGTTGTTGAAATATTGAAATTCTTCCGTAAAATGAACATTAGGATATACAGTAAAAAAATAGTTTAGTTCATTTAGTTTTTACTTTGAAAAAAAAGGCCTCATCAACAACCTCTAAAAATTAACAAATGATGTGGAAATTATAAAAATGGTTTGCGCCATAACAACCATTTGGAAAGTTTTTTTGCCCTTCAGATTTTTCAGCGTTTTAATTTTTTTTTTTTTTTTCGCGTAGCCATTTTTAAACATTTTAACCTAGGAGAAGTACAGCGTTGCCCGGGAGGAAAATAAAGTTTATTGAACTATATTTAATAAATGATTGCCAGAAAATCAAGAAATGCAAATTATTTCAATGAGGGTTAAATACACTTGAAAATTGGACAATTATAAGAAGTTCCAGGCAGTAATTAACGTGAAAATAAAAGTAAATATATAAATATGGAAAATATATATTTTTGACACTTTTGGAATAATTTTTACATCTGTCAATCTTCTTTTTTTTTTCACTTACGTTTTACTTACGTTCAAGTAGTAAGTGTAACGTGTAACAAACATACATTGCGATTTATATACAGTGGCTACCATTTAAAAATTGAATGACATTTTAATTTCTTTATTAAATGAAATAAGGTTTCTCTCTAGGACAATATATCATTTGGATTTTTTTTTTTGTATAACTATGGTAGATGACGCAAATGGCTTCCATTTTCCGATTCGCAAGCGCGCGCCCTTTCTTGTACATTTCCATCCATTGCTCGTATTTCTGTTCGAATATTTTCCTTCAGCTCCTGGATATTTTGGAGTTTAGTTCTGTAAACACAATTCTTTACGTAGTCCCAAAGAAAAAAATCTGGAGCGGTTAGATTGAAAGAATTCGCTGGCCAGTTGAAATCGGCGTTTCTTGAAATTAATCGTTCTCCAAACATGTCCCTCAGGAACTGCATAGTTTGTATCGCGATATAGACAGTCGCTCCATCTTGCTGCCACCAAACATCAGGTGTGTCCTAAACAGCTGGACAGACAAATGGCAACTGGGGGGGCAACTGGGGGCCAGAGCAATTTTTGAGGGGGCCCGGGTCCTCCCGGACCCCTTGCTAGCACCGCCACTGCTTAATAATGAAGCATGTGTGCTCTATGTGTGAGTACAATGGACTGCCGATTTTCAAAATAAAATTCAACAATTTTAGTTCTTGGGGGTGTGCTAAATTTCTCCATAACAAATCTCCAAAGGTTGAAATGTTTATCTGAAAGGAAATAAAATAGAAAATTGTTTTAATCTAATTATAAATTGAAATTCAATTGCTATTTCAAAAATGCGAAGATAAAATCTTGTATTCCAAATCTTGTTAGGAGTTTATTGTTTTCTTCTTATATCTTGTATATATAACAAGGTTGTATTGCGGGCTATATGAGAAAAATCCTTATCGATTTATAACCGATAAATACCCTCTCATTTATAGTAGAGCTACACCTACTGCGACGAAATAAAATCTTTTTAATCATCGTGATGAAAAATGAATCTCGATAATTTTTTGTTGTATTTTTTATGGTTCGTTCAGTGCAGCTGTAACGCGGCTTCAACGCGGTAATTATGATTCTGAGGGTACGCCACGATTTTAATATCCTTTTTAATTACAGTTAATTTCATTTTATTACTAACTGAAAATGATTCGAAAAACATGGTTCGCGCTATTCCACGAATGTAAATAATTTTCTGCTTTAAACGCGGATTTCTTATGCATCGTTTATTAACTTATAAATTAAAGTCATTGAGTTGACGAGGATCTTATCCTGTATGATGTGTTAACGACTACCGCCCTATTAACATTTTTATAGATTTTATTGAGTGTTTTGTAATAAACTATTATATTTAACTAGTGTTTATTAATTTTACGATCATTTTAGATTACTTCACACGTTTCACTTTTGCAATATATTTTTTGTGTCCTCTCTAATCTGACTCATGAATAGAGATGGTTCTAATAGCCTTTGCTACAGTTTTAATTACACCTAAAGACTAGAATATATAAAGTGACCAACTCTTGAGAACAGGACCAACTTAAAAATTGATGGCAACACTTCTGAAAGAGTTTATACTTTCAAATACCTAGGCACCATGTTAAATCAGATGTATCTGATACAGCAGGAAATTATAACAGAATTAAAGCTGCTAATGCATCGTATTTTGCACTTGGTTTTCTCTTAAAAACGAAACTTCTGTCTAAGAACAACAAGATTAGGTTACACAAAACTATAGTATGTCCCATACTTATGTATGGCTCCGAATCATGGTCCTTAACAAAGCCTGATCGACGACACCTCATAGTTTTCAAAAATAAAATATTATGTCAAATTAATGGTAAATGGAGAATCCTTAAGAACAAAAATATTCGAGAACACATACAAATACTCAAGGCCGAGTATCTCACAAGAACTTAGAGGTAGATGGTTAGAGTACACGTGATGAAGATGAGGGAGGATAGAATGGTTAGGAGGATATGGGAGGGAAGATTGAATACACGTCAACCAATGGGAAGACCTCACAAGAGATGAAGAGATCAGCTAACCGAAGATCTGTATACAGGACATATATCAAGTATATATCTGTATACAGGACACCTGGAAAGACCTAACAATTAACAGATCAAGATGATAGACTTATGTGAGTGAGGCCTAAAGTCAACCCGGCTGACAGTGCCCAGAGAAGTAGGGGTAGAAGAAGAAGTAGAAGACTCTTAATGAGCCATTTTCTGGGTATTGACTATAAAATCGTGATTATATAATTAATGCATCAGACGACAATAGCTATTTATACAAAAAGTAAGGATATGAGTGGTGTAGCAAGGGAGGACTAAGGACAATTATTCCAGGGCACCAAACAGAGGGAACGCCGAAATTGTCTCATTTTCAATATGATTTATGTAATATAGAAAATGCAAGATTTTTGCTGGCGACTATAGGTGCTAGCTAGCCATCGCCGACCGTCAAGAATATATACCTCTTTACTTTCACATGTTTCTGAACACGTATAAAGATTTTCGGAACCATGCGCCTTTAAGTAAACAGGAAACTTTGCAACGTTATTTGCCATGTTACAATAAGCTGACAGTCTTTTTAGGGTTTTGAAGGTATGTCCACAAAAAAATCCTTATAATGTCACTCAAGTGTCTGTCTGTACGGTAGAAATTGTAGCCAAACGGCTGAACATAGAAAGTTGAAATTTGGCATACTTGTACAAGTTTTTGACCTACATATAGGAAAACTATAGAGAGTTCAAGAAAATGCAGCACGGAATAAATATAAACAAATATGTACATATTTAATGGAAAAATATATATTTTTTTAAAATTTTGTGTGGGGTATCAAATGAAATCACTTAATGCGTGGATGAACAAACAAATTTTTGAAAAATCTTTTTTTTATGGGGTTTTTATCAATGTAATGGCAAAAAAATTTGTCCCCCACACTATCTCCAAGAGTAATTGAACTAAAAATCTGATAAAAACTCAATAATGTACATTATTGTGTGGTATCAAAAGAAAGTTTTTAGATAAAGGATAAAGAGGCGTAGATAAAGGAACGGGAAGTTTTTTATTTATTTATTTTTTTTAATACGATTTTTTCCAAAAAAGTACTAAAAAATCAGTGTCCCGCACCTTTTAACCTTTTAAGCAATGTATATTGCTATGAACCGGAAACGTACGAGAGGAATTTTTTATCCGATTTCATTTTTGGAAAATATTACTGTTTTTGTTATTGATATAATAAAATATATATATTTTTTAATTTATATTTTAGGGATATTAAATAGAAGCTCTTTAAGTGCAGATAAGGAACGGTAATTGATTTTTTAAATACATTTTATTTTGACTAAATTTTGCCAAGTATTAAGATTTTCGTTTAATATGTAGGCTAAAATTCCATTTTGTTATGAGTAGAGAAGAGTTACGAAAATTTATTTTGCAAACATCGACTAGGAAAATAAATAAATAACTGCTTGGATACCATTTATAGTAAAGAATCTGTTAGTTTTTCATATAGTCGCAATATAAACAATGTCTCTGTAGGCGTTATGCTCTTGCGTGACAAAAGTTCGCCCGCAGTTTTGCCAGGTCGGGATTTGAATAATATTTCTACAAATATACAAAAAAAAAAAAAATGCGTTAAAATATATATTATGGTATTATTAGAGATATGATACACGGTTGAAAAAATATAACTGCAACCTTCTTGTCGTGCCTATTGATTTAAAAGATTTAAAACCAACATTTGTAATTGTGTTATGTAGTGACAGGCATTCATCGTTTGGCCTTCTAATAATCATCATTCACTGACAAAATACCTACAGAATCCTGAAATGTGTGAAAATTCACACTGTCATGTCAATTTTTTAGACATTAAAAAAATGTTGTAAATCACTAACGTTTGCAATTGTTTATTGTCAGAATCAATTTTAATATTTTGTTTTAAATTTGTTTTACACCATCTAGTCTGCAGGAGTGGGATGTTTTAGTGGGACTATAACACTTCCAAGCAGGTACAGAAAAATTAATTCTAAACCTGGTAATGTTTTAATGTAAAAATTTTATTAATTTAATAATTTTAATAAAATTAAAAAAAATTACTAAAATTCCTTATTAAAATGAGAATAAAATTGAGAAGTATTGAGAAGGACCATTTGTACACTATAAATATGCATTTTGTATATCGTTACATAATTTTTATTTATAAAATCTTTGGTTTTATATGATTAATATGAAAATTATCTTTCATAAGCTGTAAAAAAATCTTTTGGCTGATTTTGTGGTTCAGGAATTTTCGATTTGTTGCTTCTAGTAGTAGCCTGTTTCTAGTACTGAAAAAAGTTAAAAAGGGATAATGTAAAACAGGCTTTAGTTCATTTGAATTGAAGTATCTCAAGTCTAAGTTTGAATTTAGACGTCAAAATGGGATATGAAAATAGTTCATATCTCGAAAAGTTTATATGTCAAGGTATTCAAGAAGTCTAGGTACCATTATATATGTTTGTTTTAAATGTAAATCTGATATTAAATTTCAATAAATAATTAAATGATAGTGGATAGTGATATTATCAACATTTTTTTAGAAATTAGATTCAATGGCTTTCTAGACTAATTTTTGTCTCCATCATACTGTATTAATTTATTAAGAGAAGGAAAATTAAAAAATAAATGGAGGAATGGAAGGAAATGGAGCAGAAAAAGATATCGCCTTTTGCAATATAGTATTTACATATAATTTAAATCTATTTTCCTGTGAAATTGTTCCAGTCAATTGGTAGTCATATTTGATAAGTTCCATGGCAATAGATTATTTGCTTTCGAATTTGAGTAAATAAAAACTTACCGATCAATTTCCATTCATCTTGAGTTTGTTTTAACAAACTAAAAATTCAATTAACTTTCTCGCAAATTTAAAAATTGTCACTTAGAATTTGTGATGGAATTAAATAGTGAAATATTGAAACTAGGAAAAATATGGCAAACAATACTCCTTCTTTTGAAAAAGTGCAATTCGTTCACATATCCAATCAAACTATATGATATTCGTTTAAAAAAATCTAATTAAAATCAATTTTTGTGAAAATTAAAATGCGTCACTATTGTTTTTTCAGTGAGTTATAGAGTGCGGGGTGCGGGGTAACAGTGTGTTTTAATTCAGATAGTATTCATCGTTGAAGCGGCGTCACAAAGCGCCGCGGCGCGGACGACTGCGTCAACAAATTACATTGCGAATCAACCAATCAGAAACACATTGTTTCGGTCACTGTATGCGAGAACTAAAAATTAATAAAATTGTCGAACACAACTGTTTTCCATTCGACGCTGTTATCAGCACTTGTTTTAATAATAGATAGCCATGAAAACAAAATATGTAATGCACAAATTATCTTTTAATTGAATTTTAGTTGAAAACACAAGTTTTATACGATCGTTTTGGTGCGTGCTTTTAAATTTGTTCAATATGCAAATGATGCAATAATACTCTGTTTGATAACACTGATAAACTCATCGGACAGATTACTCAATACGTGCAATTGTACGAATACTCAACCCTTTCATATCTCTCCTCTATATTACGAGAATCACTTTAGAATTATTGAGAATAAGAAAATCAGGTACGCCATGGAATACAAAAGTAGCACTAACATTTACAGTGTTGTAATAGATACATTTAAAAAAATATCTATATACAGATACAGATAACTAAAGAAAAATATATTTAAATCAGGAGTCGGCAACCTTTCAATGACAAAGAGCCAAATCTATATTGAAAACAAAAACAATAACATGGAAGAGCCGCTAAAAAATATATGCTATATTTAAGAAAAAAACGTAAAAATTGTTATTAATATATAATGTATAATCTATATATATAAAATCGTAACTAAGCTACCTACTCATAATCAACGCCCAGCCCAAACCACTGGACCTATAATCATGAAATTCGGCGAGTATATTCCCTACATGACGTAAGCACCCACTAAGAACGGATTTTTCGAAACTCATCCTCTAAGTGGGTGAAAAGGGGGTTAAAAGGGGTAAAATGTGGCTTCACGGTTTCCTTAATATCTCTTAGGTTCAATAAGATATCGACGTGGTTTTTGCTTACAGTAATTACGCATGTAAATATTAAAAAACTTATTTCAGGATTTTGTCCTAATCAACCCCTAAAGGGGTGAATCTACAATCAGGGTAAATTATAGCACCCTTCGCATCTTCTGTGTTTATTGTGTTATAACATTCCTTTTTGGCATATAGGTGTCTTTTTAAAATATTTAGAAAGTGTTCTGACCATTTTTTTAAATTCCACCCCTAAAGGGGTAAATTGGCATTTTTTATTCGATAGGATGTCGTCAAGACAAAGAAAAATAAAATTCGGGGAGTATATCCCTTTTATGACTTAAGGACTCCTTAAGAAATGATTTTTCGAAATTCGGCCTCTCAGGGGTGAAAAGGGGTGAAATGTGTTTTCACGGATTCCTCAGTATCTGTTAGGGCAAGAATATATCGCCTTGCTTTTGCTTACAAAGACTACCCACATAAATGTTGAAAAACTTACTTTTCAGGATTTTGTCCTAATCAACCCCTAAAGGGGTGAATCTACAATCAGGGTAAATTATAGAACCCTTCGCATCTTCTGTGTTTATTGTGTTATAACATTCTTTTTTGGCATATAGGTGTCTTTTTAAAATATTTAGGAAGTGTTTTGACCGTTTTTTTTAAATTTCACCCTTAAAGGGGTAAACTGGCATTTTTTATTCGATAGGATGTCGTCTAGACAAAGAAACATAAAATTCGGGGAGTATATCCCTTTTTTGACTTAAGGACTCCTTAAGAAATAAGGGGGTTCTAAGAAACGATTTTTCGAAATTCGACCTCTCAGGGGTGATAAGGGGTGAAATGTGTTTTCACGGATTCCTCAGTATCTGTTAGGTCAAGAATATATGACCTTGCTTTTGCTTACAAAGACTACCCACATACATGTTGAAAAACTTATTTTTCAGGATTTTGTACTAATCAACCCCTAAAGGGGTGAATCTACAATCAGGGTGAATTATAGAACCCTTCGCCTCTTCTGTGTTTGTTGTGTTATAACATTTCTTTTAGGCATAAAGGTGTCTTTTTAAAATATTTAAAAATTGTTTTGACCGTTTTTTTAAAATTTCACCCCTAAAGGGGTAACTTGGTATTTTATATTCGATAGAATGTCGTCTAGACAGAGAAACATAAAATTCGGGAAGTATATCCCTTTTATGACTTAACAACCCCCTAAGAAATTATTTCTGGAAATTCAACCCCTAAGGGGTGAAATGGGGTAAAATGTGTTTTCACGGGTTCCTCAATATCTCACAGGTCCAATAATATATCGCATTAATTTTTGCTTATAAATATTATCATTATAAATGTTGAAAAACTTATTTCAAGATTTTGTCTTATTCATCCCCTAAAAGGGTGAATCTATAATCAAGGAGAATTATAGAACCCGACGTATTTCCTGTGTTTGTTGAGTTATTAAATTCCTATTTGGCATTTAGATGCCTTTTTAAAATAACTCGAAATAATTTTGAGAGTTTTTCAAAATTTCACCCCTAAAGGGGTAAAAGGATATTTTTTATTTGATAGAACATCCCTTGGACATAGATACATGATATTCGCAAAGTATATTCCCTCCATGAGGTAAGCATACACTAAGACATGATTTTTCGAAATTCAACCCCTAAGGGGTGAAATGTAATTTCAAGGATTTCTAAATATCTCTACGGACTAAGATATCGTCTTGGTTTTTACTTACAAGGATTACCGATATAAATGTTGAAAAACTTATTTCAGGATTTTGTTCTAATTAACCCCTAAAGTGGTGAATTTCCGAACAGGGGAATTTATACAACCCATCATATTCCCTGTGTTTGTTGAATTATAAAATTCCTTTTGGCATATAGGTGTCTTGAAAATATCTCGAAATGGTATTGACAGTTTTTAAAATTTCACCCTTAAGGGGTAAATGGGAATTTTGTATTCGATTGAACATCCCTTGGACATAGATAAATAAAATTCGTGAAGTATATTCCCTTCATGACGTAAGCACCCACTAATACGGGATTTTTCGAAATTCCACCCCTAAGAAGTGAAAAGGAGTGAAATGTGATTTCAAAGATTCCTCAATACCTCTTAGGACCAATAAGATATCGTCTTGGATTTTTCTTACAAAGATTACCCACCCAAATACCGAAAAACGTATTTCAGGATTTTGTCCGTATCAACCCCTATAGGGGTCTACAATCGGGGTGAATTATACAACCCGTCGTGTTTCCTGTGTTTATTAAGTTATAACATTTTTGGCACACCGGTGTCTTTTTCAAATATCTCGAGATAGTTTTGACAGTCTTTTAAAATTTCACCTCAACATGTAAATGGGGGGGGGGGGGTTAAATGGGTAACTTCCCGCTATATTCGATAGAACTTCCCTTGGATATAGAGACATGAAATTCGGGAAGTATATTCCTTCCGTGATGTAAGCACCCACTTAGAAGAGATTTTTCGAATTCGAGCCCTAAGGGGTGAAATGTGATTTGAAGTATTCCTCAATATACCTTAGGACCAATGAGATATTGACTTAGCTTATGATTACAAAGGTTACCCATATAAATTTTTGAAACAGTAATTTAGGATTTTGCCGTAATCAACCCCTAAAGTGGTGAATCTACATTTGGGGTGAATTATAGAAACCTTTGTATTTCCTGAGTTCATTCCATTTTGGTACATAATTTTCTATTTAAAATATTTAGAAAGCGTTTTGAATTTTTTTTAATATTCATCCCTAAAGGGGTAAATTGGTATTTTTTATTCGAAAGAACGTACCTTCACATAGAGATATGAATTTCAGGAAATATATTCTCTCCATGTCGCAAGCACCCGCTTATATGGAATTTTTCGAAATTCGACCCCCAGGGGATGAAAAGTGATAAAATGTTTTTCCTCGGATTCTTCATTATCTCTTAGGTCCAATGGTATATTGATTTGGATTTTGCTTACAATGGTATCCGTATATGTGTTTAAAAATTAAATTCAGGATTTTGCTCTAATCATCAATCCCTAAAGGGGAGATTCTAGATTCGGGGTGAATTATAGAACCCTTTGTAGCTTCTGTCTTTGTTTTACTATAACTATGTTGTACTTTTTCGCATTTAGGTGTCATTTTATTATCTTTAGTTTCAAGATCATTTCATTTTGATCGTTTTTTTTTTATATTTCAACCCTAAATTGCATTTTTTATATTTCCCTAAATTTCATTGGTACATTGGTATTTTTTAGTAGACAATTGAAATTCGGGAGCTATATTTCTTCCATGACGTAAGCAACCACTGAGAAGAGATTTCTCGAAATTCGGCCCCTAGGGGGTGAAAACGGATTTCTTAATATCTCTTGATGAAATAACGACTTGCTTTTTACTTACTATGGTTACCCGTACGCATGTATACAAATGTAATTTAGGATTTTGCTTCAATCAACACTTAACGTGGCGAATCTACATTAAATCAGGGCGACTTATATAATGTTTCGTAACTTATTGTGGAGTTATAACATTCCTTTTTGGTATATATATTTTTTTCTTATCTTTAGAAAGTTTTTTAAAGGTTTTTTTTTATCTATAAGGGGAAATAGGTATATTTTTGATTAGATACATGGAATTCCGGGAACATATTCCTTCCATAACGTAAGCATCGAACCCTCTATATCTCCTGTGCTTCTTGAGTTATAACATTCCTTTCTGGCATATAGGTGACTTTTTAAAATCTTTCGATAGTGTTTTGACAGTTTTTTAAATTTCATTCCTAAAGAATTTTTTATTAGAAATAAGAAATTCCAAGACTACATTTCTGGATATGACGTAAGAACCCACTAAGAAAGGATTTTTCGACCCCTATGGGGTGAAGAAGAATATAATGTTTTTTTACGGATTCCTCGATATCTCTTAGGACAGATGAGATATCGACTAGGTTTTTGCTTATAAAAGTTACCCGTGCACATGTTTAGAAACAAACTACGAATTTTACACTAATAAGCCTCTAACGGGATGAATCTACACCTGAGGAGAGAGTTAGCAATGTGATCTATAAAGAACCATGACTTATAATAATTGCACGATGATGGCAGACCGTCAATATACCGTAGCGAAGCACGGGTACTCAGCTAGTAAATTAATATTTATTTATACATTTAGTTTGTGATACCTATTGCACTTGCCAGTATATTACAATATAATAATTTTTTTACTGGGACGATTGCTACTTGCATAGTGTTCGATAAGACTTCAATATTTGGTAAATATTCAGTAATCTTTAACTTAAGGCAGTACTCAAGTTTCAGGGCAGTAAGATTACTTCTTAACTGACTATTAATTTCATATGTGAAAAGACTTGCTCACAGTAATGTGTGGATCCAAAAATTGTCAGTAGTCCAAAAGCATAATTTTTTAAATGATTGAACGATTCCAAGCTTCGAAAACAACTTTATCTACATCTTGAAGATTGCGAATTTCGGTCCAGTTATGCTGGATAAAATGAACTTTTCTCTTTCTAAACTTTCCAGTTCAGAATTAAGTTTTAAGAATATATTATTCCATAAATCTTTGGATTTCAAATCCAATAATTGAAGTTCAAATTGTACCTGATTAATCAATGGGAATGGTGATAAATGTAATTGCTGCATATCTGCTTCAATTGGTTTTGTCAAAAGAGCGAGTGTAGTTTTATATTTTCTAAACTCTTTAAATCTTTCTCCAAAAGCTTCTTGTATGTTAACAATAGTTTGTACAAAAAAAATTGCATTAATAAAGTTGTTGTTGTCCTTATGTTTTTGAAAATTAATAAAATGTAAAAATGTTTCTGCACGTATATCATTCATCAGAAATGTCTTCTTCTAAAAGGGAATATGCAGCAACTCGGGGAATTACCGGGCGTGAATTGCACCGTAAAACATTCTGAACAATACAAATATAAATATATATCGTAAAGACAGAAAGTTGAAAATTAAAAAATAAATTATATTAAAATAAAAACCAGCCAATTTTTAAAGAGCCACAATATTTTCTAAAAGCCCCGCAGGCGGCTCCCCAGCCGCAGGTTGCCGACCCCTGACCTAGATACAGATATCGATACAGAATTAGAAAAAATATCTAGATGCAGATATATGCCAAAAATTTTATATCTAGATACACCTAGATACTTTACAAAAACACTGAAAAATGAAAATACCATATAAAACCAAGTTTAAGAAATTCATTTTTATTAAAATACATATAATAGCTAAAAATTTATAATGCATAATAATTAAACAAACAGTGCATGTTAATCAGTATTATATAGGCTGTTCAAAAATAACGGTGACGTGACAAAAAGCTCACAAAATTTAAGGTAAAACACTGTCTACGGAATAATTTTGTACTCAATAACGTATGTATTACTTTAGTCATATGTACTAACGTATAAAACTAATGTTAGTCTTATAGATACGCAGCTATGTTCTTGTTCTATGGGGATGTTCTTTTAAATCAAATTTTAGCCCTAGTTTTTGATCACTAATAAAAAATTACTGATAAGAAATATATGTTTTTTTTTCTTTATTTAATTTATATTTAAAATTTCTGATGCTTACAAATTAAATTTATATGAAATATCAAAAAATAATGTGTTTCTACGTCTTTTAGGAAACCTACTTACCTTGCTGATTTCAATTAGGAAATGAACCCTGGCGGACGAAGGCCAGTAATTCCTGGAAGGCCAGTTTTACAACATTATCGGAATTAAACGGTTTTCCTATTAAAAAGTTGTCCAAATTGTGGAAGAAGTGGTAGTCAGTGGGGCCTAGGTCTGTTTAGTATGGAGGATGATGAAGAAGTTCCAACTCCAATTCCTGTAGTTTTGCCACAGTCATTAATTTGTTCAGTGTGTGGTCTAGCGTTTTCATGCAATAAGATAGGAGTCGATCTGTTGACCAATCTAGGAAGTTTTTGCATCATTTCGTCTAGTTGGTTGCAGTATATATATATATTTGTTTGGTTTTTAAGTTACCTGTACGAAATTTGGTGAACCAATTTGATATTATCTGCTGCGTAGTAACACTAGAGCCAAATACACTATTAAAGTTTCGCGCGGTCTGCGATGCAATAGTTCCACGTAAAAACTCGTACTTCATAATAGTGCGTATTTCCGTCCGTTCCATTGTCAATAAAATTATTTTTTTTTTAAGTTTTTGATATTTTTTAGGGCATACAATGATTTCTTTAAGCAGGCGAGATGTGTAACTTTCCAACAAAAAAAAAAACAGAACGGTAAAATATTAAGCCAATGTCAAATAATAAGTTGTTAAAGTTGACAATATAATTAACTACAAATTTCATCCTTGACGGCCTGTAAAACAAATATTCACATCCAACATTATGTTGGCTCTTATACTTTTTAAATACTTACAAAACTATGAAATGTGTGACAATTCACACTTCACATATAAATATTTATATTTTTTTTTATCAAAACTGAAGAGTGAAATTTTTTTTTTTGCTATCCAAACTGAAGAACTTGTTAAAAGGACATCGTTTTCAAATGACTGAAAAGATCGAGAAATAGAAATCGAAAAAAGATCGAAAAATAAGTGGATAATACGCGATACATAGTCGATAAAATAAGCGATAAAAACTATTGCTATAAGCTAGACACCTGTAGCAAATGTCAAATTTGCAATCTCGAAGAAAACGAGGATCTTCTCCATTTCATATTTCGCTGTCCGATTTATAATCCCCTTAGAAATAGGTATCTAAAAAAATATAGCTGTATTAATCCAACTATAGATAATCTTTACAATTTATTAGACATTGTCGACGCTTCACAAATAAATAACGTTTATTATTATGTTGTATCTTCTTTGTATGAGGTCTGACCTCCAAAACAAATAAATGTTTATTATTATTATTATTATTATTTTTTGTCGCAGTAGGCACTGTTTCCAGTGTGATAATTGAAATGTAAAATAATTTCTCATTAATAAAATTTATGACGCAACTTCGGGAATAATATTTTAGTATGTACATATGTAAATGTAATATATCTGAATTTTCATATAAAAATAGTTGGCAATATTATTAACTACAAATTTCATCCTTGATGACCTGATAATAATATATAATGTATAGACTATTATAGATCATGTAGAGTAGTTTCAAACAACTTTCAAATTTAATGTTATTCTGCTCTATAATAAAAGAGTTGTGCATTTGGTAATCTAACTTCTACCACCATGTAAACGTCCTTTAAATGTTTAAAAAAATTAAACGAATCTTGAAATATTAACATTTCTAAAGGCATTAATTAAGGAACTATTATAATTTTAATCTAACTAAAACTAGCATGTTTAAATTTTATTACATATTCTACAATTAAAACTATGTTTAAAATTCTTTTAAAACAAAATAAAACAATTTAAAAAATCTCGTGATAAAAATCTTGTAAGAACGTGTATTTAACACTACTTTACTGTTAAATTCACATACTAAAATAAATCTTTAATAAAATAAAAAAAAAACGTTTTAACTGCATAATACTTGACCTTTTAAAATATTTCATATAGTCGTGATGTTAACTTCGACATAAAACAAGGAAAGTTATACATCATATTCTGTCTTTATCCTTTATTTTAATGACGTTTTCGTACGTTTATGACATAATTAAAAATATTTTAATCATACGAGAAATCTTCCATCTGATGGCGGCGTTAAAATGGACATGACTGTTCCTCGCGAACACAATAAAGATAACGTGAATCAGCCTTTATTTTATGGGGAGCAGACAACTAATGGAAGAATATACTGAATAACGGTGAAGTTATGTGATTTTCACTAATACTACCCTGCTTTTATGTTAAGCTGCAAATGTGACAAGTACATGAAACTATCATTTTAAGATAACAGACGCTATAAGTCTGGTAAAACGTATATTTTTTAGGATTTTGTAGGTATGACCAAAAAACCCTTATACCGTCATTTTGTCGTCTGTCTGTCTGTCTGTCTGTCTGTCTGTCTGTCTGTCTGTCTGTCTGTCTGTCTGTCTGTCTGTCTGTCTGTCTGTCTGTTCGGTAAAAATTGTAGCCAAACGGCTAAACCTAGAGAGTTGAAATTTGGCATGCTTATACAACTCTTTGACCCGCACATAGGAAAAATACTAAAACATCTAAAAAACATATCCCTCTAAAAATATAAACAAATATGTGCTCATCGAAAAAAAAAATATTTTTTTTAAATTCTGAGTAGGGTATCAAATGAAAGCCCTTAGTACGTGGATTAACGATCAAAATTTTATTTTTGCAAAATAAATTATTTTGAAACGATTTTTGAAAAAATTGTGCAAAAAAATTTTTGTCCCACACCCTGTAGCCCAGATGGTTTAAACTAAAAATCTGAAAAAATTCTAAGTAATGTACATTGGTGTGAACCGGAATAGTACAACAGGAATTTTTGATCAGATTATGTTTTCGGAAAATAACGCATTTTTTGTGTTTTTAACTAAAATATGTTAACTATTTAATACGTTGTGTAACATACCACATCAGTAGCTCTCGTGGCGTGGTTGGATTTGTCGTACGCTTAATAATATAAGAAACTTGCAAACTAGGGTTCGAATCCTGTTGATTTTATTTTTTGTTTTTTTTTTGCATTTTTATTTTGTTTAAATTATTTTGTTAAAATTCTAGTTATATTTAGTAAATGTTGCACTTAATTTTTAAAAGCGTAAATTTAATAACCAGTGGAAAGTGTTGAAATTATAATTTAATTCTATGTTTGACGAAATCAAAGGGCGGGACTTATGATGTAAGCAACCAATGGAAACCATAGGTGCAATTTTCAAAATCTTAATGAACTTTGCTATATTAAAAAAAATACTGCATATATTTAGAAACTTAAATAATGGTATTAGGCATTCGAATTAAAATTCATAAAAAAATATTTTGAAATAAAATTTGTTTTAGCCTCCCAAATAATCATCGTTCAGTTACTAAATACCTGCAAAACCTAGAAATGTGTGAAAATTCACACTTCACATCAATTTTTTATGATGAATTTGTACAATAATATACCGAAAAGCACTCAACAGAACCGTTTTGGGCAGGAGTACCCAAAGTGGTCGATGTGAATCCTTAGGGGCCGATATGACAATGCTAGGGGTCGTTTTGGGATCGGGATCGATTGGGGGTCGATGGTAAAAAGATGGGCCTTTGTTGTCCAAGGTCCATTGGGCTGTGGTTAAGGCCGTAGTCGGCACATTTTCTATTCTTTTAGATTTCTTGTCTCCTCTGGTCTTCATTTGAAAATTTTGGATTCCTGCTCCTTGGCAGAGTTGGGCAAATTGCAATCAAACTAATGTTTGAGGATTGAAATTAAAAATTTAATTTCAAGACTTGATTATTAAGTAAGGTACATCAGTAATAATGTAGTTATTCACACTGGTAACTAAATTAAATATTTACTCATTATTATGATTTAATTTTTAGTTATGATTGAAACTAAAATTAGGATTGAGATTTGATCTTTTCACTCTCACTGTTCATTGGAATTTAATATTTATACATTGTAGACGTTCAACTCAGATTTAATTTGTGAAAAATTTGAGTGATATATTTTACAATTAAATATTTGTATTTTTTCGCCAACATAAGTGATAACGATACTCGTGAAAGTTTTGGTACATCGACTCTTTTAATATCTGAAGCATCAAGAACTTCAAACTCTTCTCAGTAAGCCAATTATGGTAAGAGAAGAAATGAAAACGGTAGATGATACGTTTTTTTAATATTCAATATATTTCAATATTTAGCCGAAAAAACACTGTGTAGAGCAAAATAAGTTCATTGCTCAATGCGGTCAATGTCAGTCTAAAGTTGAAATTAAAGGATATAAAAATAGTTCATTGAATTTTATATCTCATCTTAAAAGACGAAACGGAAACGATGCATTTATTGCATTTAAAAAACATTGATTCTAAAGGTAGACAAAGAGTTGTTTCTCAAAAATCAAGAACAATTAGAGCCGGAACATTGTCACAACAAAAATTTGAAGAAGGCATTACCAAATATATTATTCCTCTAAGGTTGCTAGAGTGGCAAAATGTAATGCTCTTTCGAAAGCTGCAAGACGGCCGAAAATTATTGAGAATTTGGGTATAAAAATATTATATACATATGTAATATATAAATTGATCCAATCGATTCAAATTTTTCTGACAAAATATCACAATATGATTGAAAACTAATGATTTGACACTAATGATTACCGTTTGGTTAAGGATTTATGATTACATCCATTACTGATTGAATGAAGAATGATTAATTTAGTTTGATGAAATTTTCATTCAAATTTTTAGTTGGTTGAAAGTTTAATTAAATAATGCCTAACTCTGCTCCCTGGTCAACACTTGAAATTTTTGGGTCCTCTCCCCCCGGTCATCACTTAAAAATTTTGGTTCCCCCTCGGTTATATATATATATATATAGAGGCTTAACATCCCTTGTGGGATTCCGCCGCTTATTGAGCTTCCTAAATCCAATTTCTTGGTGTGAATTAGTCTCTTTTTTTTATCAATTCTTAATATATATTAAGACGTTCCTATTTTCTTTAAAAACTTTCTCCAATGGTTTCTATCTCCTGCTTTCTCTTTCCATTCATTTATTCCGGCCCTTTTTATGTCTTCTTCTACTTCTTTCAGACACGTTAATCTCGGTCTTCCTCGCCTTCTTATTCTTCTTGGATTCCACTGCAGTACTGATAGTATTTTTTACTTTTCTCCTGCTCTCCATACGTGTCCTAGCCATTTTACTCTCTGTTTCTTTATTTTCTTAACAATGTCTTCTATTATTTCAATTATCTGGTGGTTTATTCTTGGGCGTTATTCATTTTCTCCAGTTCTTATTGGTCCTAATATTGTTCTTAATATTTTTCTTTCTACTATTCTTAAATCTTCTTCTTCTTTTTTGGAGAGGCTCATTGTTTCCTCCGCGTATAACATTACTGGTCTTATCATTGCCTTGAATACTTTTAGTTTTATATGTATGTTTACATAGTATGCTTTATTTGTTGCCATTATTTTTCTATATTTTTTTCTTCATTGCTTGCTAGCATGACTCAAATATCTGAATTTTTCTACTTGTTCGATTTTAAATTTGCCTATTTGTATTTTTCTATTTTCCAACATTGTTCCAGGTCTCATTATTTTGGTCTTACTTTCATTTATTTTTAATCTTATTTTTTCTCCTTCCCGTCTTATCTCTTCTAGCCACTTTCTTATTATCTTTCTTGATTTTGTTATAAGTACAACGTCATCTGCATACGCTATTAATTGTCCTCCTTCTGTTCTGATGTTTCTTTTATTTATTTTCCTCCCCATTGGTTACCACTTGAAAATTTTGAATTCGCGCCCACTGGTCATCACTTGAAATTTTCGTTCCCCCTCGATTATCACTTGAAAAATTTGGATTCCCCTCGGTTCTCACTTGAAAATTTTGGTATCTCCTCGGTTATCACTTGAAAATTTAAGGATTCCCTTTAGTCTTCACTTCAAAATTCTGGATTCTCTCCCAGTCGTCAATTGAAAATTTTAATTTCCTTCTCCGGTCACAACTTGAAAATTTTGGATTCCCCCAGGTGCCACCTCAAAGTTTGAGGAGCTCTGGTCTAGGGTTTGTAATCCAAAGATCCCGTACAAATGATTAATCTGGAAATCCCTAGGGATCAAGAAAAATAGGGATCAAGAGAAAAATATCCCGGGATTTGGAGTTGAACACAAAATTTCCTTAAGGTTTTTTTTTCGTTATCTAAAAAAATTAACCATTATGACTAAGTCACTAAAGACTTTTAGTAATTATGCATTGTCCCTAAAATACTATATTTAAGTTTAAGCTTTAGCAGACTATGGTTATTACAAAAACCTGTAAGAACTTCAGATATAATTTTTAGATATGTGGTTAGCAGGAGTAACCAGTTACACCGAAAGGTTTAAGATAATTCAGGGCTGAACACAAAAAATTAAAAATATATATAATAATAAACTTCAATCCCACTTATCAGTGCGCAAAATGTCTGTTAAAACATTGCTATAAAGATAAATTTAAAAGCTGCCTTCAAGTATATTTGATAGTAAACAGCATTAGACCGTATCCAATATTGGATAATGTTTATAATAACTATGAAATCGATAACAATTATTTATAAATCATTGGTGGAATCATAGGAGAGAACACTAACACTGCCATCTATTAGAAAGAAATCTCATTTGTTGAATGCACGAGCTGGAAATGTTAGCACTTTACAAAGTATCGAATACATCTGATAATGAAACAAATTAATAACACGGTATGAACTTAGATATTGCTCTCTAACAATGTATTATTACTCAGATATTAACTGATAAATATTGTACTACTGGTTTTATTTCAAAAATACAGATATTACTTTTGCTACTTTTATGGAATTCCACAATGTTTCATGCCAGAACCATTTTGGATTGCTTCTGTGAAGGTTCTGTTGAATAGGTTCCTGTGTGCAAGAAGGCCAATAGAGGGCTCAAATGCTCTATTGTCTAGAACAGCGTTTCCCAACCTTTTTTCATGGCGGACCGGCAAGTTTAGAAAGTAATGTGTATCGCAAAACTTTTATATTTTTTATTGCACTGATTACGCACACAAATCACATATAATTAGTGAAAAAAGAAACAAATTAAACTTAAGCAATTATCAAATTAAGGACCGAGATTTTCATCTCAAAATTAAGTGGGTTATAACTTATTAGGAGAATAGTTGCAGAGTAAAAAAAAAAATCTCGCGGACCGGCCGGTTGGGAAACACTGTTAAAAATTTTCGCGAAAAGTTATATCAAAATATAAACCTTCTTGGGAAATCGAACCTCCAACCTTTTTGAATAAAAATTTCGACTGTACCTAATACTATTCCAGTACCCATCAATCTGCATTAATCAAAAATTTTCATATTTTTAGACCAACCGCTTTGAGTAATAGTTTGGGAGAAAAAATATTTAGTACATATTTTAAAAATGATAAAAATTTCAAAATAAGTTTTCAAGAAATATAGTTTATCCACGACCACTATAGAATTTACCAATTCTAAAACCAATTTTGACTACAGAAAGTTAATATTCTAACACAAGAGTTGGAATGTTATTCTAAAGCACTTATCTTCTTATGCATTTTGCGTGTATTTCATTCCATCACTTGTTATGGAATAACTATTCCATACTTGTTGTCATTTGTTTTTGTAGGGTTACATTAAAATATATGCAATGTTTACATTAAATAAATGCAACATAACTTCCTAAAAAGTACTAAAATCGTGGTCGATGTACGGCAAATTAAATTAAAATTAAACAAATAAAAAAATAAGTTTAATTAATTGATTAATTTGTTATGTAATATAAATTATTTGTTAAGATAAAATGTTTGTCAAAATAATTATTTGTTATTTTTTTTTTTTCTTTCTGACGGTCGTTGAGAAAGTAATGTCTGTGACTCGGTTGGAATAGAAAATTCGATGCTCGTGGTTCCTCACGCTCGCCTACGGCTCGCGCTCTGTGTGTTCCACTCGCATCGAATTTTCTCATTCCAACCATGTTAAAGAATATACTATTATAGTGCAACTAGCGCGGAATGCATATTCCGCACAAACGAGCCACAGGTGAAATAATTCATTCGAGAGCGGAATATGCATTCCGTGCGATGTGCACACTATACTTTTCCTAAGATTACCAAAGAAAATACAATTTAAATATTTTTGACAGCTATTTAAGTGCACGTGCGACATGCAAAAAGAAATGGGCACGGTTGCCCTAGGTACGTGCGAAATAAATTCATTTTTGAATCTATATTAAAAAATTGATGTGAAGTGTGAATTTTCACACATTTCTGGGTTTTGCAGGTATTTAGTAACTGAACGATGATTATTTGGGATGCCAAACAAATTTTATGTCAAAATATTTTTTTATGAATTTTAATTCGAATGCCTAATACCATTATTTAAGTTTCTAAATATATGCAGTATTTTTTTTATATAGCAAAGTTCATTAAGATTTTGAAAATTGCACCTATGGCTTCCATTGGTTGCTTACATCATAAGTCCCGCCCTTTGATTTCGTCAAACATAGAATTAAATTATAATTTCAACACTTTCCACTGGTTATTAAATTTACGCTTTTAAAAATTAAATGCAACATTTACCAAATATAACTAGAATTTTAACAAAATAATTTAAACAAAATAAAAATGCAAAAAAAAAACAAAAAATAAAATCAACAGGATTCGAACCCTAGTTTGCAAGTTAACTTATATTATTAAGCGTACGACAAATCCAACCACGCCACGATAGCTACTGATGTGGTAAGTTACACAACGTATTAAATAGTTAACATATTTTAGTTAAAACCACAAAAAATGCGTTATTTTCCGAAAACATAATCTGATCAAAAATTCCTGTTGTACTATTCCGGTTCACACCATTGTACATTACTTAGAATTTTTTCAGATTTTTAGTTTAAACCATGTGGGCTACAGGTGTGGGACAAAATTTTTTTTGCACAATTTTGGCAAAAATCGCATCAAAATAATTTATTTTGCAAAAATAAAATTTTGATCGTTAATCCACGTACTAAGGGCTTTCATTTGATACCCTACTCAGAATTTAAAAAGAATATTTTTTTTTTCGATGAGCACATATTTGTTTATATTTTTAGAGGGATATGTTTTTTAGATATTTTAGTATTTTTCCTATGTGCGGGTCAAAGAGTTGTATAAGCATGCCAAATTTCAACTCTCTAGGTTTAGCCGTTTGGCTACAATTTTTACCGAACAGACAGACAGACAGACAGACAGACGACAAAATGACGGTATAAGGGTTTTTTGGTCATACCTACAAAACCCTAAAAAGTAATAAATCTATTAAATAATTCAAAACTTTTGTATAAATTGTTCATTTTGATAATTTTAAAAAATAATCCAATCAAAAATTCCGAGTTTGCTCCGCAATTTTTTATTTTTAGTGTTTTGGAGAAATATTTGTAGAAATTTGTAGGGTGTCCAATAAAACTCTTACAACAAATATTTTTACGTGATATTTGAAATAATGTCTCACACCTTATTTCATAGAGAGGTTGGCATAAAAATCCGAACAAATCTAAATAATGTTAATAAAATAATTGATTTTTTCAATAAAAATATCGATTTTTTTTGTATTGAAAAATTTATTGTGTGGTATGAAAAAAAGCTCTTAAGTCGTAGGTATATTAAGGAACGGGAGTAGTTAATTAAAATTTATATATTTTAACACAATTTTTGATAAAATCATGCTAAAAAAACCTTTGTCCCACTCTCTGGAACCCCCCTGGGTTCCAGTTAATTAAAATTCAGAAAAAAATCCTTCACATAAATGTAAACCAGAATACAAACCAGAGTACAAAAAGAATTTTTGGTCTAATTATTTTTTCAAAAGTTATCGAATTTTTTTTAATAATGTGATATTGTTAACTGGCTAACTGGACAATTGACCACTGGACAAAAAGAACTAAAAGACTTTTGTATAATACCCTGTAATCCAAGGAGGTTAATCTAAAATTCTGAAAAAAATCTTAGAAATGCCCATTGATGGGAACTGGCACAGTTTAACAGGAATTTTTGGTCTAATTATTTTAGTTGGTTATTAAGTATTGTGCAATATCGTGCTAAAATTGTTTAACTGGCCAACTATAACTGATGTGCACGCATCTTGTAATTAAGTACACTTGTAAGTTAACAGTTATTATTTTTAATATGTACCCATAATTTCTTGTCACGTGTTAGATATCCACAAAACCCTGAAACATGTGAAAATTCACACTTTACATATATTTTTTTTAATAAGAAACTCTATGGAGGAGGGTGTTCTACAGTGGACGAATTTGACTGGTAGATGATGATGACGTTAGTCATGAAATAGTTAAACTACACCGCTATATCATTACAGTTATTTCAGAATATAGCATAAGAAATCTAAATGTGGATATAGAATCATGTAAATGAATATTTATATTGATTTATTAATAGCAATGTAGTATAGACCACCCTGAATTAAATAATTAATTGTATTTATGTATCATTAATCAAATCACGTCATCAGACACAATTACAAATGCAACTGCACATATCATTCATTGCATAATCATCAAGTATATATTCACATCAAGACAAAACTCTCCCACCATCTTCATAAAACTTCAATTGGACATTATTTTTCGCAAATCAGAGACTGAGAGCGAACAAAAACGAAAACAATAACGATATTAACCGAAATTTTTTAAAGAATGGAAACCATAACAGGAGCGTTATTTTGATTTTTCGTTTAAGAACGAAAACGTAATTGATAATAGTTTATATCGGTTTAACTTAACGTTCTTCAGATTATATAATAAAGACGATAAGTTTTCGTAAGCCCTAGGCACTCTTAGAATATCTTTAGATGTCACAGAACAACAATTCTGTTGCATTCTGAACATGCACCTTAACGCATCCTGGTACTTACACCGTTTTGTACTTCCTCTATATAATTACATTGTCCTGTCAAAAATCCGCTAAAATGCTCTAATTATATACTTTAAATTATTATAATCGTTCATCTGTAATAAGTTAAATGAGATAATTATAAAATGATGAGTTCCTGAAACAAGTTTGGTAAAAATTACACAATTCTTCTGCAAAAATTAATTACGTGACAGTATTCATCAAAATATAGATGCATATCTTTCAGTATCTTAATTGCAACTCATTACAAAAAAATTACTTAATATAATCTTACCAATTTACCATTTAATATACAAACACAACTGGGTTAAGAAATTCGTAATTCCGCATTACAAGAATGAAAAGATGATACTTATCGCTGAATAACTTAATTATAATTCAGTATTATTAAATATTAATCTTATATAATTTGGCAGCACTGAAAAACTGTTTTCAGTATGTTGCTAAGCATGCGAGCACTTTTTTCTAGGGTTGCTTTCTCCCAGTGGCTGCCCATTTCCCTTCTTGGACATTGTTAGATTTTTTGTCTCACTCACACTAGTCATCTTGCTCTATTATATTAGGTCGTCAAGGATAAAATTTGTAGAAAAAAAGGCAAAGTTGGTTAGTAACAAATATAAGGAATTATTTTATTCATCAAAGTATGCACCCATATTTTCTCTACACTTTTCCCATTTAAGCGGCAGGTTGTTCAGGCCGGTGATATAAAACCCTGGCGGACGAGAGTCAACGAATTCCTGGAAAGCCAGTTTTACAGCATTGTCGGAATTAAATTGTTTTCCTATTAAAAAATTCTCCAAATTGCGGAAGAAGTGGTAGTCAGTGGGGGTCAGGTCTGGTGAGTATGGAGGATGATGAAGAAGTTCTAATTACTGTAGTTTTGCCACAGTCATTCGTACAGTGTGTGGTCTAGCGTTATCATGTAGTAAGATAGTAGTCGATCTGTTGACCAATCTAGGCTATTTTTCTTCAAGTTTTTGCATCATTTCGTCCAATTGTAATGTGTATAATGTGTATAAAACTACTTACTGAAAACAATAATTTGTAAATATAATTAATTATGTTGTACATGCATTTAAAATAAATAAATCTCATGGCAAAAGACATGTGGTATCACAGTTAAAGTAAGTCAATTGTTAAAATGGATAAAACACTTAATTATTAAATAAAATTTGTGATGGACATCATACAGCTGATAATGTTAATTTTTTATACAATATTTTATTTGTGAACATTATTGTAAAATTAAAAATTCTTTTTCTTCTCATTTTTCCTCAGAAATACTGAAGAAGACTATATATAATGTCGAAACCGGTCTATTCAAAAATATGACTATTAATGATTGGTTTATATACGGAACAAGAATGTGGAATGGGAAATAAGAATAGTACACAAGAATAAAAAATATGAAACCGTTTATATCGGACATAACATTTCGTCGCTGCGCCTGCGTACTTGCGTTGGTTTGTATTTAACGGTTGTTTGTTGTAAAGTTGTTGTTGTGTTTAATATAAACTTTAAAAAAAATCGTGTTCAGTAAAATGGATTCAGAAGATTTTGTAAATTTATTTGCTTGTGTTTCACACATTATATTGTTGTTTCCAACCTTCTGATCATAGCTGGAAGACATCTGTTGAACACATTTTATTACGGCCGACATTTTGACCGTTGTGCGCATGCTTCTCGTGTCTTATTCTTGGAATAGGAATAAAATGTTAAATGTTACCAACTATTCTTGTGTTAAATTTCATTCCTACATAAACCTATATACGGCGCGGCGCAGCCATGTCTTAACATCTTGTGTACTATTCTTATTTCCTATTCTTTATTCTTGTTCCGTATATAAACCAACCATTAATTGTTTTATTATGACCTAATATCGCGAGAAGTTATTACATATTTCATAATTGATAATGAGGGTTTGAGACCAAGTAAGAATTCTTTTGAAGAGTGATTTTTTTCGTAAAATTGATAATAAAAAAGTATTGCAATTGTATCCAATTTCTTGGGTCACGCTATATAATAAAGTAAATAAATAAAAACTGCTACGGTCAAACATAATAGGCAGAAATATAAAGTTAATCCTTCACAAAACCTTAATAAGATCTGCTGTTTTGTATGACTCAGAAATTTGGTGCCTATCACAAAATGCTGACACTCACAAATGCTGATGAAAAGTTGAAAAACTACTAGGTTCTTTCAAAAGGCAAATTATTCGACGGGTCCCTGACAAAGTCAAAGTTGGTGATGTGTGGAAACAATGAACTATTTTGTATACAAAACCACAAATGAAGAGCTTTTTCTGAGAATGGTGAAGAAACGAGAACTTATTCTTACTATTCAGAAAAGAATACTAGAAAATATCATGGATATATCATGTGAGGGAAAAAATATCAACTATTGGGCTCAACAGCGCGATGAAGTGACGCCAAGCGGACTAAAACTGAACTAGGCGAAACGAGTAATAGTTTATTGTTTACATCTGGTTTACATGTGTTTTCTCGTGTAGTTTGTATTGCTTTTAAAAGTTAGTGTTGCAGTTTGTTTGTTATATTAACTTTTGATAGCAATTATTATTCTTTTTTATATTACTTTATGTTATAATGAGTTATTATAACACAAATTGGTGTGTGTTTGGCTGTCACTCTAGAAAAGGAAGTAACAAAAATATTTACTTCCACTATTTTCCAAATGAGAAACAATTTGTGAACTGTTAATAAATTTGGTGTTGTGGAAGAGATAATAACAAACTAGTATTTATTAAACAAATTAAATAAAAAACAAACACTAAATTATAAAAATCCTTCTCGAACATAATTAAATATCACCCGTGTAATTTTAATGTAGAATTAGGGCAAGCGGTCTTAAATTCTGTACGCAGCTTTTCTAATACATTTTCACTGAACCTTCAGTGCCTGCTTTTGTTTTTAATCAATTTATTTAGGGAAGGAGTTTCTAACAGAGGTTGCGGTTCATACCGTTGTAATATTTCCATACTAAATATATTGTTTCTGGAACAAAAAGAAAAACCAACAGAAACCACACAAAAAAAAAAGAAAAATCAAATATTTCAAAATCAATCAATGCCCTGATCTTGGCTTCTTTCATTTTGGTTTGTTAACCACCTGGCACAAAATAATAGGATAGCTGAAATGTGTTTGCATGTAGTTCCTGCTTTACATGTGCAGGACATATTTAAAACTTCAACATCATTACTAAATTTTAATTTCCCAGTGACTTCGTGAGGTGGTGTTCTCAAACTGCTTGTTTGTAAACATAACCCACATATGTCGACATGCTCATCATTTTTGTCCAAAATTCCGCACAACATAAGATTTCCGGCGTTTAACAACTCTTCTCCTTCAACTACACACCTAGAAGAAGGTGACTTAAAAAATTAAAATAATTTAATAAAGATAGCTGTTTATTGTCCATTGCAAATCGATGATTTAACATGTAAACAAATATGGACAACTTTCACATTACTCGTTTCAATCAGCTGTTCACAGCGCTCGTAGCGCCGCCATCGGGCATTGTTGTACCCAATTACCTTAGCAAGAAAAGATCTTGAGCAAGCGAAGTGTAGGACGATGGAAAATATACGTTAGTGGATTAATGCTCATCTAGAGTTATAGCCTGTTCTATGATTTAAGCGGAACTAGCTTTTAAACTTTACTAACTGTCATTGTTTAGGAAAAACCAACTTCAAACATTAAAAAATTACCTCAACTGACAACTTGACAACTTAAGAAAATTAAAATTCCTTCCATTTGGCTCCAAGTTTAAAGGTTTGGAATGGTCTACATTGATTTCTTGTTAAATCTATCGATATATCTTTTTGGCAAATTTGAAAAAGAAAATGTATCTCGATGATAAAGGATGTTTATCCTATTCTTTACACAATGTTTATCAAATTTCACTATCACGTTAGGTTTTTATTATTTGTTTTTCTAATTTCTAATCCAAATCAGTTTATAAAATCGTTTGTTCAACGCCACTGGTTTCCTCGCGTGCCTTTGATAAGATATTCATCACTCGAGAACAGGTTGATGATTGTTTGACAGCCGCTGGCCTTAGGCACTTCCGATTCTACATCCCATCCTAGATCTAATTTCTTACGAGCTATTATCGAAATATGGATGTAATTATCCTAGCGGTGGCAACCTGAACTAATTCGCTTAATATTAAATGAGATATATCTGATGAGTATGCGTGTGCTTTTAGATATTTTTAAGTTTTTTTCGT
The DNA here is from genome assembly GCA_963971575.1 of Liopterus haemorrhoidalis. Taxonomy (NCBI): domain Eukaryota; kingdom Metazoa; phylum Arthropoda; class Insecta; order Coleoptera; family Dytiscidae; genus Liopterus; species Liopterus haemorrhoidalis. The sequence goes on along the minus strand of OZ020612.1, from coordinate 10,149,200 downwards.
GAATTTAGGGTCTTTTGTTTCTGCATTTCCTCGCGTGAATTTGTTGAAGTTAATTAGATTTAAAAGGAAATGGGTTTTTAGATGTTTTAAAGAAATTTAGGGTAATAATAGGTTTGATACGGTAGCGAAGGAAAATTAGGTGAGAAAATTAGGAAATATAACAGATGGACAAATACAAATAATTAGATGATTAGATATTAAAATATAAATATAGAACTAGCGCGATTTTGTATTTTTGCGTAATTTCTGGATTGTTTGTATTTTGTAGCTGAAGTATGCTTTATAGGTAGGGTTGCCACCTTCGAATTTTACTCGGCGACTCCGGGTTTGAAAGCTTGTGCCCGGGTTCCGGGTCTGATGAGAATTTCTCCGGGTTGCGCGAAATGTAAGCCTTCTAATTTATTTTTACATAATTCTCGTAATACTTGTGGGAGAGCCAGAGAGCTGAAGTTGAACCAAAACACGAAACGAAAACCCGAAAAAAACCTATATTTTTCTGAACTTGAATCTGAACCGATACATTTCGAGGTGAATTCAGTAGCGGCTGGTGCAGGGAGGGCAACGGGGCAATGCCCTCCCAATTATTTACTTTTGAAAAAGAAGTCTTTAATAAAAAATTATAATAGTAACATATATTATTTTCATTTTACCCATTTTAAATTAATATTTAGTTATATTGAAATGTTTATAACTTAAATTCGCATAGCGCCGCGTTTCGCGTCCTAACACAAATGTTTTTAGAATGGACATACGTCAGGCAGGACAAAAGAGCGAATGTCTCAAATCTTTGTACGGGTGTAGTGGCGGGGTACAAGCGGGGGTGAAGGACGAGCAATAGTATGTAACCTGTAGCAGCCGTTGCAAGTGGGTCAAAAGATATTTTATCCGTAGTTTTAATTATCAGTCGGAGTGCTTTATTTTGACATTTGTTTGTAGTTGTGTGTTATTAGAATATTATCTATGTTCGATGTTCTAATAATTACATTATTAAAAGAGTGTTTTATTAGTATATTTGATAATAATTTACTCGCTACATTTTTCTTAAGTTTATGCAGAAGCAGATTTAACGGCGGACGCAACAGGCGCGCTCCCCGGTCCCCGACCTCTAAAGGGCCCCGAAAAACCTAATTTTACACTTTTTTCTAATTGAGGGGCCCTAATTGGGGGAATATTCTTACTGCGCCCGGGGCCTTAACTGACCTAAATTCGCCACTTAGTTTATGTGATTGTATTTTATATAAGTGGCGAATTTAGGAAAAAAAAAATAATAAATAAATAAATAAATTTTAAAAATGAATGAGAATGAAAATAGCGTGATTTCAATTTTAGAACTGGTTTCCAAAAATAATTGAACCTATGATATAAAAATTAGACTTAAAACTTTAGGACCACCAAGACCGGAATTCATTTTAACGAATTCCGAAGAAAATAAAAAAAAACAATAGTTATTTCAAGGAAATTTCATTCAAAAACCTTTTTGATAAGCTTTTGCCCTAAAAAAGCTTTTTGCCCCACCAGAAAATAATGTCACGAGCCGCCACTGGGTGAATTATAAGACAATATCCGCAAAAAAAAACAATTTTTGTCAGTCTGCCCGAGATTCACCCAAAAACTGCTTTACATATTTTTACGAAATTTGGTACGGTGATAGAGTAAAACCAGGATTCGAACATAGGCTATAAGGCATTTCAAATATTTTATTCTAGGGGGTTGTTTCTGGGTTAAAAATGTTCAAATATCACGTTTATAGTATTATGTTTATAGTTATTTATGTTTATAGTAATAAAATAAATCTTTTTTTTTCAATGCATTTTTTTCAGTTAGATTATTTAAAGAGTTATGGGGGGACACCCTAAAACTAAAATATACATATACCTCTCTTATTATTGACTTAACAGCAAAATCAAAATAATTTATAATAAAAAATTAAATATTTTATTTCTATCAATTTTTCCATTTAGATGAATATTTGGTGAGTTACGGGGGGACACCCAAAATTAAAATGTACAATAAATAATTCTCCCTTATTATTAACAGCAAAATCATGTATGCCAAAAATAGTTTAAAATGAGAAAATAAATCTTTTATTTCTATGCATTTTTTCATTTAGATGAATACTTGGGGGTTACGGGGGGATCTTAAAGCTAAACTTTTCAAATATCTCCCTTATTATTTAATTTACATCAATGAATGTACATGAGGAAATATTTTTTTAAATGTTAAATAAGGGAAAAAAGAATATTATTAAACAAGATTATTTAAGGGGCAAGAGAAGTGTTACTTATAAGGATGAAATATCTCATCTATAATTTACTTAATAGCAAAAATATGAGAAATGGAATCATTCCTCTCTGTTCGAGGAGATAGGAGTTGATCTGTTGACTAATCTAGGCTGTTTTTCTTTGTTTTTGCATCATTTCGTCCAGTTGGTTGTAGTATATATCTGCTGTGATCGAAAAGCCAGTTTTTTTATTTTTTTTATTATATGGTTTTTAAGTTACCTTTACGAACCAATTGATATTGTCTGCTGCGTGTAACATTAGAGCCAAATACACTATTAATGTTTCGCGCGGTCTGCGATGCCTTAGTTCCACGTAAAAACTCATACTTCATAATAGTGTGAATTTCCGACCGTTCCAGTTTCAACAAAATTATTATTTTTTTAAAAGTTTTTGATATTTTTTAGAGCATACAATGATTTCTTTAAACAGGCGAGATGTTAATATAACTTTCCAACAAAAAAAAAAAAAAAAAACAGAAGGGTGAAATATTAAGCCAATATCAAATAATAAGCTGTTAAAGTTGGCAATATTATTAACTACAAATTTCATCCTTGACAACCTGATATTTGGGGAGCTATGGAGAGAGCTTCTTATAAAGGAAGTACCTCACTTATTATTTACTTAACATCAAAAATATATACAAGAGTTTATAATTAAGAAACGATTATTTTGCGTTGTACTTGAAACTGAAATATTTCACTTATTATTTACGTTACAGCAAAAATATCATTATAGAAACCGTACGAAGTGCGGGTACTCCAGCTAGTCATAAATATATATTATTAAGAATTTTCATTTGATGTTCCACTTAATGTTAAAAAAGAAAAATCGAATAAAGAAAAAAAAAAAAAAATATAGTTTGTAGTCACACATTGTTTTAAAAATAGTACTAATAATTCAGAACGTGTAATAATAAAAAAAAATATTCCATTAATTTTTACTTTTAATACAATGTTTTCCTTACTTTTTAATTTGAAAATAAAATCAATTTACATTTTCCTTTTATCAGATATAAAAATATATAAAAAGTTGACATATCAATATAATTGTTATCGCTCACAATTTTGTTCCCATTTCTTGATATCAATGCCCTCTTTTTTGTATTACTAATTGTGAATGGTACAAAATGTAGAGTTCAAATTCGAAACACGACACCACAAAAGAAGCGATATCAGCGCATCCAAGCGGTAAAAATTGAAAACATTTCAAATAAGCCGACGGACCAAACAAAAACCACCACAGCTCAATACGATATTGTCCATTCGACTCCCGTGTTAAATATTGATTCCATTCCAACTCGTAGGAATGTAGTATTGTCCACGCGAATATAACCACTTCACGATAACACTGACAAATATTTTAAGAGGCAGATACAAACAACATCGGATTTCATCTTGCTGGCGCTCAAACATTAAACAGACCTTGCGTATAACCAATAATACAGAGCGTTCTTTAATGATGGATATAGGTGTTTGAATTCAGCACGTTGCCGTGTTACTAATTTTCATATCATGATGAACAAGGCAGCTGTACTCCCTGTACTTCTATGCCGCGGTGTCTCTACAGACGACATATTAAAACTCTAGAAAGATTCCACCAAAGATGCCTTAGGACGATATTGAAAGCCAAATGTCAAGATTATGTGCTGAACGCAGAAGTTTTAGCTAAAGCTGATATCGTCAGTACTGAGGTTGTTTAATTACCCAAAAATTAAAACGTAAAATTTAATTCAGAGGCCATGCAGCACCAAAATTAGTTTTGGTGGTTTGGACAAATAATAAGAATGCCAAATAGTAGGTTACTCAAAAGATTCAGTAGATCATTCCGTACTGTAGGTCATTCCGTTCAGTCGGTCATTCCGTACTTCCAATTCTGTACTCAGAGTTGGAAGGAGGCTGCAATGGTGTGGGATATCCTAAGCAAGGCTACAAAGGCAAGCTAAAAAATAACCTCAAGTTATGTCAGCTACTCAGCCTAGAATGGAAAGAAACCCCATTCTGTTGAAGAACATGGTGTAATCTAGTGACAAACGGAATACAGCAGTACGAATGGACACATATAGAGCATGCCATACTAGTACGCAAAAACGCAGATCCATACTCCAGACGCTGATACCTGATTCTGCTTATAACTTTCTCTGCGCTATTTGTGGCAAAATGTTCGTATCCAGAATTGGTCTATTCATTCTTGTGAAAAATATTTGTAAAATATTTCTTTTTAGTAGCGAATTGCTGATGTCGATTCGATGTAGCCGTTATAGTTCTTATATATAATTATCATATCACAAAAACAGTATCCTAGCTGATAGAAATTAACAATTTCCAGTTTATTTATTATCAGAAAATATTGATTTTTTCCGCTTTCGTACATTATTTCATCGGTAAGCAAAAAATAGCCACATAAAAAATAACAAATGTATATTATTAATAAATTGCTTTGTCAATGACTCATTAATTTACCTGTGCGCCACTGGTACCAACCTATAAAATTAATCTAATGAGCGGGAAATTCAAAAGCCTATCAATCATTTATGAATGCTCTGTATGAGTGATGTTCAAATGGGTGTCCGCAGTCAGGAAAATGGGAGCACTGCCCCCGGGGTCACCATTTTAAGTGTTTTATTCCAAACCTTTATGCTTTGTTGATCTCAGATTTATTTATTTTCATATTTGTGTATTTTATATTATGTAACTATTTTTTATCAAATCTGTGGGATTATTATGTCTGCAGGATTTTAAATAAAAAATAGGGTTATTAAATGATTTTGTATTTGGACAGATAATGTTTACTGTTCGGAGATGTATCGGTAATTGACTAGAGGAATCATTTCTCGTCGTGGTCAGATGGTTTATGACATCTTTGGGGTAAAAACAATTTCTTAAGTGAAGGAAAAGTACGTGACTATTTGCAAAATATAATAATGGTAACTAAGGTTGTAAAATAAATGAAATTGTAAAAATTATTGATGTTAAGCCCGAAGGTAATTAGTAATTAAATATTATTTGGTAATTTCCATTAGATGTGATATACCATGTCATATACCAACTGCCGCCACAAATCAAATGCTATCAAATTGTAAACAAATTTTTGTTCAGGTGCATTCGTTTCAAGTTTGTATTAAAGGGCCTCGCAACACTGGAGCACCTAGGGTTTCGAAAAGGATAAGCAGAGTCCTCGAAAGAGCCCGAGCCCCAGTAATACAATAATTCTGGACCCTGGAAGATAATAATTCCGCCCCACTCTACGGAATTACGAACCGAATGACAGATAAAAAACTGTGTGTAAACAGAAATTGTACTTTATTTTTTCTGTAATAAAATGTATGTAAATAAATTGTAATGTGTTCGGGTTCTTCAAACAAAAAAGGCAGAACTTATATTTTTGTAGTATACGGAATACTAACAACACTTTTCGCCCGGAGGCACAAACTGTGAATTTAACTAAAAACCGACTGATTACATAAAAAATCTCGTTACCAAGTAAACTCGGTTGGATTGTTACAATGTTCCATGTTTTTCTAGAAACTTCTAGATTGTTCCATGGTTTCCATGGATATGACTTACTAGTACTTTCCAGATTATTCCACGAAATTCCACCATAGGCGTTCCACGAGGGAAATCAAAACATTTTCGTCACAATATATTTACGTTTTATCTCATTTTCCACGCGGAAACCACCGATAGAAACGCTATAAAGGAGCCCAAATACTAATAACTGATGACAGCTAACTAAATAAACGAAGTGTGCAATCAAATCGGGTCTGGCACAGACCTATAAACATTATTATTTCAATTATTATTACGTCAACTATGAGGTCAATTCTTACGGCTGATCGTTTCTCCGGTTTGAGTTTAAAATAGTCCTGTTGGAGACTAGGACTGCTGCTCAACGTTATGGTAGGTGTTGCAAATATGTTAGGATTGTGTTCAGTACTTAATGTTCGACCATTAAATTCGAATTATTCAAATATCAAACGTTGCATTAAATATTCTTTACATATTCGCTTTAAATTAATTTTCTCATGTAAATTCCCCAAGATGAATAATAAAAAACATGTTCTAGTTTGTTTTCCTGGTTGCGAATACATTTTTGCGTAAAGCATCGCATGTCATTAAACGTATAGTCTCGATTATAATTTCATCTCGTGTTCTCTAAATGGTTAATTAAATAGATAAAATTAGAACGCCTTCTTAAAACAATGTTCCGAATTAAGATATGTGAATGATAAAGTGGTGGAATGTTAAGATAAAAGTGTGGAATTTTTGAAGTTTACGAGTGTTTTGATGTGAATAAGAATTACTTTTATCAGTTCGGTATCGTATGGCTTTTGTTTCATAGCTTTTAGGATAAAATAAAGTTGTTATAGATATGATTTAGATTAGATTTGGAGGTCATTCGTGTAGGTTATGGCCGATAACCTCTTGAATACTAAATATTGTATATTACTATTTTAAAAAAATTGTTTACAATAGTATATATGGCTATACCCAAGGGCGGACCGACCTATCGGGCGATCGGGCATCGCCCGATGGGCCGATGCTTTTTGGGCTGTATTTTTATTTTCGATATTAATATTGAAAATAGAAATTAAATAAGATTATCTAAATATACTTTGGTCTTAATTTATACCCGGGACCCGGGTCTCTTAAAACGTTGCCTATACATGGCCAACAAGTCCCGTGAGCCCGGGCCGAATCATTCAAATCGCCCGGGCCGAATTGTCTAAATCGCCCGGACCGATTCAGTTCTTCGATCCGCCCCTGGCTATACCAAACATTTAGGCGGAACTAACTGAAATTTTCATTTTTGTAAGTTGTCATGAGGTCTTCTTTTATGGTTTGAAGTAGGCTTTTGTTAAACAAAATTATCAAAAGCCTCACTTAATCTGTAAAAATAACTAGATTTGCAAATCTAGTTCGGCCTAAACCAAAGAAACAGACTTTATTAGGTATGATACAACAAATACGCGGATTAGCGGGATAAAACTTTATTACTCCGTCTTTCGCAAGTTATCACTTTAAGGCCCTGCATTATCTGCTGAATAAATGTCATCCCGTCTTTCAGTTCAGATTTATCTAACGGATAGTCTGAGAGGCAGCGTTGCATTTTTGATGATCATTTCATCCAGCTTAATTTTTTTTGTAATTCATAGTTTAGTTAGGGCTAATAATGAAAACAAGCGTCAGCCGCCAGAATCGTGGTGGGGCTGGTCGTGAGAAAATGTACATCTTGTAAAAAAAAAAATCCAAAAGTCATTTCAACCCACTTGAAAATTTGCACAGTTATTGTTTAAGTGATAATAATAATAATAAAAAAAGTCAGCTGCGTGCGTAGTTGGGTATTATACGTCAGTCGCTTGTATAAACCTGTCATAAAAAACATTATGTAAAGTCATTTCAATTCAATGAAGCTTATACATCAAACTTATTATATAATTAGAATAATATAAACAACAATCAGCTGTTTGCACAATGGGGGTAAGACCGTCAGCTGATTATAATTGCTGAGCGGGCATTTAGCCTAAGCATTTTATAATGTAATCAATGATGTAACTGACGATCTTTACCCCGTTATGTCGGCAGCTAACGACCATTTTTACTTGCCCGACCTTAATATATAAGGGGCAAGTATTCTAATCGCGAAAATTTTCGATGTCGAGATTTTGACGGATGACCACGTTTCATGGTCCAGGGTCTGTGTGTATGTGTGTGTGTCTGTGTGTCTGTTTGTGTGTCTGTGTGTCTGTGTGTGTGTCTGTGTGTCTGTGTGTGTGTCTGTGTGTATACACGATAACTCAAAAACGGTTTAACTTAAAGAGTTCATTCTGGTACTAAAAAAATCTCCTATTAAATGGGAAGAACCCTATTGTTTTTTATGAAAATCGGTTGACTAGAAATGGGAGTTTACTCGAATCGATTTTAAGATTTTTGCGAATATTTAGCAACAGAAAAATATTTCGAAAAAGTTTATTGAACAAAAGTTACTATAAATGCAATAACTAATAACTTTTTTGATAAAACGAAAATATTTCGAAAATTTTTTGTAAAATTATTTAAAATTTAGTCTCAATTTTTTCATACTTATATGTAACGTTTCCATGGTCATGATAATTAATTCGTAACTAGTAAAGCAAGCCTTGGACAAAAATTTGTATAGAACATAATTTGATGTATTTTTGAAGATTTATCTAAATATTTAATTTTTTTTTTTTTAAATTTACATTTTTTTTAAATATTTTTTTTTATGGGAGGTCAAGTCTAGCGGAGGTTTCCCTTCGCCACTGGTTATTTAATATAATATGTAAACTATTCATTATAAAAATATCAAGTGGCTTGAAATCAATTTAGCTATAACTTCATTGTTTTAATCGATTTTTTATATTATATTTTAAAATTTAATTTGAATTGATATAAGCGACTTCCAATTTTTATAATTAATAGTTAACATATTATATTAAATAAAAATTATCGTCAGCTGACGACACATCATTGTTTACTTTATAAAATGCTTAGGCTAAATTCCCGCTCTGCAATTATAATCCCTCAGCTGACGGTCTTTTTAGAGATAGAAATGGACGGCCAAGAGTTCGTACTCAAAATACAGTTGATAATGTTCGTCAACGTATGAACGAGCAACCCACTACATCACTACCTACACTTTCGCAAGAGACTGGTTTATCATTAGGAACTTGCCATAATACTGTCAAAAAAGATTTAAAGCTGTTCCCATACAAATTTCTTGCTTTACATGAATTGCTACTAGCAGATCACAATAGGTGAATTGTATATTGCCACTAGTTCCAACAAAATTTAATTAATAATGACGATTTGTTAAATTTAACGTTTTTTTCTGACGAGGCCTGGTTCATCCTTTCGGGGTATATAAATTCACAAAATATGAGGTTAGGGAGTGCTCAAAATTCTCATACTTTTTTCTAAACTCCCCTTCGCCCGTTAAACATTGGTGTTTGGATTACTGTGTCTCGAAGACGTATTATCGGACCCATATTTTGTCACGAAACTGTTACTGCTCAGAGATACCGGAATATTATACCTACGTTAATTTATTAATCAGCTTCATGAGGATGAGCTCCAGTAAGGATACTTCCAACAGGATGGGGCGACTGCCCACACTGCTCAATAGACCATCAATTACCTTCGTGAATTTTTTGACGATCGAATAATTAGTTTACGTTCAAATCCAGTTTTTCCACCTAGATCACCAGACTTGACTATTTTAGAATACTTTATATTCCCTTATCTGAAAAATAATGTATACAAGACTCCTATTAACAATATCGAGGAACTGCAAAACAGAATTATCGAACATTGTGCCAATATAACTCCTCAAATTCTTATAAATGCTTTTAATAGTATGAAAAGACGAGTAAATTTGTGCCTGCAGGAAAACGGTGGTCATTTTGAACAGCTTCTTTAGTTTTTTATGTTTATTTTTCTGTACCTGTGAAATCAAAAATATATTGTATATAACGTATAAATTTGTATTTATTGTATATAATGTATAAATTTGTATTTAGCTGGTTAATATGGTTGTATAGACTATAGTCGGATTGCTGATAAGTGACTGTTCGTTGCTACAAGTATCGATATTCAATACTATATGCTTTCTCTGTCTATATCATTATAATTATTTGCATACCCATAGTAACGTATAATAACTCAAGTTGACAACTAACCTTCAAAATTATTTGAATAAAAAACAAAGCATTAGAAAGAAAGAGCATAATTCGTAGATATCTTTACTAATTAGAGCGCGAAAATAAATTTACAGCAGTACTCAAACAAACAAAATTATTAATTTTAAGGTAATAATTATAAATAAGGAAAAATTTATATTCATACCTAAATTTTGGATAATAATTTGTTGTTTATTCCAGCAGATTTAAAATTAAAGTTTGTGAATTTAATAATTGGCCGCAAGCCATATTTTAATTAATATTTATTACCAGACACTGACAGTTAAGACAAAAAACAAAAAACATTTTTAAATTCGCTGAAAAATGGTAAATAGATTATTATATGATTGCATTACTTGATACATACATGTAACAGTCACCTATCAGCAATCCGACTATAATCGCCAATAAAACAATATAATTTAAAAAAATAATTTCCAATTTTAATGATTACAAAGCCTGTGCTTGTACTTTATAATTAGTATAATAAGTCAAAAGTCGCATCTTTTAAAATAAGAGAGTTATTGGTCATTTATTGTTCACCCTGTAAAGACCATAGATTATTCATTAATTCAGTTGTATTATATTTTTTAATGCGTTACTCTTTATGAATCATTTACAATACATAAATTTCCTTGCGTAATGAGTTCAGGATCCTTTACGGAAAAGTTGATATCAAAACTTATTCCTAATACTATACTTTTATAACTTTTTAATTTATTTATTTATTTATTTAATGAAATTCATACATACGGGTCGTACCGAAATTGTACATAGCTACATATAAATATAAATATAACACACATATACACATACATATCATGTAAAAAGTGCCGCACAAAAGAAACAACAATTCAATATAAATATAATAGAAATATAAACAAGTAATATAATAGAAATAATATGTATCATAGAATAAATATTGATAAAATTTAAAAATTAAATAAATTATAAAATCATGCAGAAGGATTCGGTGTACAAAGTTGGCGGTAAACCGATCTTTTAAAGTTGGAATAAGACAAGTTAAATATATCGGTTTATCTAGAAAATAATAATAGTATTCTAATTGTAATTCGAGAAACCTGTTCCAAATTTTAAAAATAACAAATAGCTTCATGTTTAGTTTTGAATCTATAATTTTGCTAACCGTTTAGCTCCATTACCTCAATAAATTAAAAATTTGAAATTCTGCGCATAACTTAGACGGAAACACCTTTGAAACACCTTGTTTCAAACTCATACAGAATGCCAATATCGATTGAAATATGTGAATTTAAATAATATAGTAGGTACATCTATCTATATGAAGTTACGAAACACCGCTTATAGAGTGCCGATGAGTACACTATTGTTCACGCCATTCCTTTGTCTCCTAAAACAGTCGAAACTACGTTTCTCCATGACACGTTTAAAACAAAAGAGATCGCGTGCTCGTAACAAATATGGCGTCGTAAATTAAGTTTGCGTGAGTGAGCTTTATGCGCTGGCTATGAACTACTGTCGGCGGCGGTGCTATTGCCGCCGACGTCCAACGTCGCCATAAGCGTCGCTACAGATTTTTTTTAAAGAATTCTTGTTAATATTTTTGACATGTAAAATATTTGGGGTATTTGTCTGCGAATTTTTGTCATGACAATATTAATAATGAAAATATTATATAAATTATTATTCAAAGATAGCATTACAAATTTACATTTTTGGACTGACTGGAGATAAGGTGACGGATTACTGATTAGGCCCAGACCACACCTACAGCCCGCGCTTCCTAGAGGCCTTCTAATTTTCAAAAAGAAAATAAATATGAAAAGGATGGTACATATACAAGGTATCGAATTGACCAAGTACATATAGGGATTTAACACGTGATTTCCTACTTCTTCGTTATTTAAACAGAAAAAAATTAAATATAAAAATTGTTCAGAATTTTATTTTGAATTTGATAAATTCATAAAAACTAAATTTAATACTCATTTACAGTAAATATTTTAATTTAAAGCTAATTTTTTTCTGCTAAATTTTAACCATGGTGTGCCATGACATTGGAGTTTTATAGTAAACAATGGCACATGGCAGTTTTTTAATACAGGCTATTCCAAACGTTTAGGCGAAACTAAATGGGAATTTCGTTCTTTTAGGTTGTCACGAGAAGGGACCTTGCTTGGGTTATTTCATGATGAACGTTTGGTATGTAAAAATTTAAAATTCCAAGCGTGAAACCAAAAATTCCGAATTATTTTTGTATTGTTGTCAGGGAGGGGAGTAGGGCCTCCAAAACAGGTTGCGCTTAGGGTCCTCAATTTAGTTAATCCGTCATCATGTAGAAGAAGGAGAGACTGAAGATCGTGGAGGGTTGAAATCAATGATTCTATGGTAAAGAGAGGATAACGGATGAAAAGTAAAAGACGAAATAAAGAAAGAAATTAAAACCAGGAAGACAGTGACAGCTGTAGAATCTTCGTCCATTAAATTTATTAAATATGAACATAAATTAATTATATAGCATTCTGAATTAAGAAACATTCTATCTCATATCTGTTCTAGTTAGTCGGCTTGACTTTTTCCTCACCTACCTAAATCCTCGATTTTGTCCAAATCCAATATAGCTTCATTTTGTTTCCTTTCATTCTCATAACATGTTCTATCTAATATGCCACTCATTTTCTTTGTAATACTCGATTTTGTGCTCTGCTATCTTATCATTTTTCCATTTATCATTGATTTGGATATAACCAAAGATGCGGAGAAATATTTTGTTTTAAACGACTATGAGGTGTTGATAGAATTAAGATATTATAATCAATAGAAATGCAAGAGTAGTTTCAAAATCAAGTTTAATTTGCAATTTTTTCCATCTTGGATACTATCAGTCTGGCCTTGCTCACAGAAGTCCTTCTTATTACGCTATAAATGCTTCCATTTACCAATAACTTGGAATAATTTGGAAAATATTCAAAGATCCAGCGTTGTACGTCCTAAATCTAAAGCTAAATTGGTCTATTCATCCCACTGCTGTCTTCAAAATCTTCTGTCTTCTTTTTTGCAGAATCACTCACTGTAGCATTCGTCGAAGCATCCAATCTCGTCATTTAGCACTCTCTATTTCTTTTGTGACTCTCGGGGTCCATTCTTAACATATGTGAATCAATCGGTCATTTTGGTCCTCAAGTTTGTCTTTAGTATTTTGAAAGACTTGTGGAGTTATGACTTCGTTATTGTCCTTTTTGCAGTTTGAGCCATGTCCGTAAGTGAAGCTTTCCAAAGGAGATTTTCCAATTCAAAATAAACCGATTTACAAATCCATAAACAGGTCTAGAACTCTCCTTTCGTTAACTCTTACCTACTCAGGTCATGCTCCATTAGTGTTTCCATTTACTATTTATTTGAATTAATTTGGAAAACAACCAAAAAGCGAAGTTTCTAAAGAGCTGATCTCTTCCTTTTTTGCGGAGTTTTTCCATTGTTAGACGGGTGTTCAGTCTTGCCTTCTAGATCAACTTTAATATTCTCATAGCAGAATTTTACGCTATTATAATCATGATTGAGTAAAATTTATTTTTCTTTAAGAATTTGATACCATGTTCGCACTTTTTCGTTATAAACATTTTCTATATCACCTTTAACTTTTCAAAATTTACCAAAGAAATTATTATTAAATGATGAGCCTTTCGTTCAAATTGTGTATTTATATTAATACTGCCTTCGTCAGCAGCAAGTGGCACTTGCTGTTGAAATGTTACATCCAGAATTAATATAAATACTCTATTTGAAGGATTTCAGTGTCATTATTTAATAATTAAACCTTTTTTTTTTTAATTTAATGGCCTTTGCTACTGTGGTAATTAGCCAGGACAATTTATATTTGAGAAAATTTCCATGCCTGAACGGGATTCGAACCCGAGACCTTCGCAACGTAGAGCACATGTGTTACCACTACGCTACGCTGGTCGTCATAATTAAACCTTCAATACAAATTTAATATTTAAATAAATTATTATCTTTTTCGGCGTCGCCTATGGTCGCCGCGACGCTTTTACTATTCCCCATGCGTCATTCTAGTTCGGACCTTTCTGTACCTAAAATTTTAATCTACATTAAATTTACGTGGCTGGTATAATGTTCATTATATATGCTGTATGCTAGGTGTTTGCTATTGTTTCTCAGAATTTGGGGTAGGCAAAAATTCTCATGCATATTTAACACAGTGCTTTTGTTTTCAATGTCAAATAGTATCATGTACAATAGGATTTATAATAGATACGATCATTAAGTGTGGTTTAACTATGATTTACTGTGCGCTGTCTTTGATCTATGCTTCTTGTGAGATGCCAAATTCAGGGGCGTTGAGATTTACTCACCAGAGATAAACTAAAAGACATTATTGTTTACTTTTAACTATGAAAATAAATTTTAAAAACTTAAGCAACAAAAAAAAAAGTTTTATAATTTAATTCTAATTTGTTAGCTTCCAAAAACTGAATTTCCAGCCGGAAAAACTGTTTTCCGGTGGGAAAACTTTGCTACGCGTGCTACGTTTTAAGTTTTTACAAAAACTAAGAAAGAAAACATTTTTTTTAAAACAAATTGTTTTAATGCTTTTCAAAATATTCGCCTTTAATATTTATACAGTTTTGCATGCGTTCAAACCAATTCTCGAAACATTTTTTCTACTCTGAAGTTAGTAGCTCAAAAAGATGGTTTTCGAAGGCTTCAACAGCTTCTTGAGGTGATGAAAATCACTGTTCACGCATTTTTTGTTTGACATTGGAGAACAAAAACAAAATCCTTAGGGGACAAGTCAGGTGAATACAGGCAATGAGACGTTAATTCGATGTTTTTCTCCTTCAAATAATCAATTGTTTGACGTGCTGTGTGCGAGTTTCCATTGTCATGATGAAGAATGATGCGACGTTTTTGGTTGTTTTTCCCGATTTTGTCGATGACTTCTGGCAAACAAATTGTTGTATATCATTCAGCGTTCTCCGAGCCTGTAAAGGAATGGTTCCGACATGTCCAGTACAACCGAAAAAACAAGCGATCTATTTCTTGGGAGTACTTCGTGAACGAACAACATTTGTGGGTTTCGGTTTATCTTGGAAGACCCAAACAATGGATTGTTGCCTAGTTTCCGGTTCATATGAACAAATCCAAGTTTCTTCACCTGTAACAATGTTGTATACGGATTTTGCAATGCCAAGGTTGAATTTTTTAGCTTTCTCTTACAGCACTCAACACGAGCCTTTTTTTGAGCTTTGGTCAAATTATGCGGAATCCATCGGAAACAGATCTTTTTCACAGCTAAATGTTGATGCAAAATCGAATGTATTGCAGTCAGCGATATGCCAAATGATGCCTCTATCACGAGATTCATCACTGACGGACGCACGACCACGACGAAATTGTGAAAACCAATTGTAAACGGTCTTTTCTGATGATTCTTCATTACCAAAAGTTGAACGAAGCGAATCTGTGCATTGTTTTTGAGTTAGGCCTTTACTAAAATCGTAAAAAATCATCCGACGAAAACCTTTATAAGTAATATCCATTTTTTCACAAACTTGTTTTTTTTTAACGCTCACTTCAACACATTACTCGGTCAATATATAAGCCGCCACTGATTTCACAATAACAAATGTCTAGGTCACGCGGGCCGCATACGGCCCTCAACCTCATTTTTTGTGGCCCCTGAAGTGGTAATCAATATCACTTGAGCTTATTTAGGGGAAAAATATATTTCAAAATGTAAAATATACTCTCTTCCTCTTTTCTGTTTATAAAAAAATGTCAAGAAACCTTTCGGTATATTTAAAGTTCCGTCACTGCTTATCATTTTGTATGTAAAATAGACTGCAACCCAAATAAGTTCGACACCCCTGCTGTTGGATATTGATGTTTATATCAAATAATAATTCCATTATTTGTTGATAAAAAAATTGTTATTGTTAATCCATGTATCAAAAACTTTCACTTGATTTTTTCTTCGATAAATACATATTTATTTATATTTTTCGCGGGATATATTTTTGAGGTCTCAATATTTCTCTTACTTATGTTCAGTTCTCTAAATCAGCCGCTTGGCCACAATTTGTACTGAACGAACAGACTCATGTGACGGAATAAGGATTTCTTGATTAAACCTACGAAAACATGCATTTTCTGTTAATTTCAACACTAATCAAATAAAATTTAGCTTATTATTATTGTAAAATACATAAGTTATTTTGCTGTACGATTATGATAAATTTGTTAAATTTTCATTTCATTGGACCTTCAGAGGGGGCTTGTGCCCCCCCCCTCTGAATACGCCACTGTTGTTCAGTGCATCTTATATCAGTCCTTTTTGTGTGTAAAACATAATTTTAAAAATATCTAAGAAGATATTGATATTCACATTTATCTACAAAATAAAACCAAATACCGATTTTAAGAGCGCGATTGTCTCCAAAACTACTCTCTTTATTACATTTCTCATGTTTTTCTCAGTTCATGTGTGAATGTTTAATTTTTCATTGTTATTAGTGATATATACGTTTTTCAAATAAAAACATAAAAATAAATAAGTCCAGTAACCTTGTCATGATTATGGGGCAAAAGTTGCATCAAGTGGGGGTAGTTATTTTCGTCTTTTTACTTGCCCGACCTTAATATATAAGGGGCAAGTATTGTAATCGCGAAAATTTTCGATGTCGAGATTTTGACGGATGACCACGTTTCATGGTCCAGGGAATCCAAAAAACCTATTTTCGAAGTGCCGTCCGTATGTGTGTGTGTGTGTGTGTGTGTGTGTCTGTCTGTGTGTATACACGATAACTCAAAAACGGTTTAACTTAAAGAGTTCGTTCTGGTACTAAAAAATTCTCCTATTAAATGGGAAGAACCCTATTGTTTTTTATGAAAATCGGTTGACTAGAAATGGGAGTTTACTTGTGTCGATTTTAATATTTTTGCGAATATTTAGCAACAGAAAAATATTTCGAAAAAATTTATTGAACAAAAGTTACTATAAATGCAATAACTAATAACTTTTATTTGAGACGTTTTTTGATAAAACGAAAAATTTCGAAAATTTTTTGTAAAATTATTTAAATTTAGTCTCAATTTTTTCATACTCATATGTAACGTTTCCATGGTCATGATAATTAATTCGTAACTAGTAAAGCAAGCCTTGGACAAAAATTTGTATAGAACATAATTTGATGTATTTTTGAAGATTTATCTAAATATTTCAAAAAAATTTTTTTTTTTTAGTTTACATTTTTTTTTAAATATTTTTTTTATGGGAGGGCAAGTCTAGCGGAGGTTTCCTTTCGCCACTGGTTTTATTATTTTTCTACGACCAATACGAACCAAGATACGGCATGTTAATGGTTAACTTTTTTTCGCCAAATGCATAATTTGAAAGATTCAAAGTCAAATAACAGGAAAAATTTGCATTTTTCGAAGAAAACTCATTGAATCTTTTTTAAAGTATTTGATTAGACCTTTCAAACAAAAAAAAAAAGTCTCTAGTATAAAAATTAAGCGACTTATGATCAAAATAAGGTCGGTACTTCTTTTTTCTACGAAAAAATCAGTGAAAACAACCCCCTATTTTCCCCCCTAATTAAAATTGATCCTCACCCTTCTGTGGTTCTCTTCATATATGTATTTTCAGTACACCCAAGAAGTTTGACCAATTTAAAATGCCTAATTTTAAAAAAATTGGAGTTTAAAGAAAAAACGATTTTTTGCGATTTCGTATTTTTCACCCTTTTCTTCAAAATATCTCCGAAATTACTGGAGATACGAAAAAAATGATAGAGCACTAAATTGTAGCTTTTTTAATGACTTAAATTTCCCTGTGCATATATTTTCTGTATAGTGAATATTTGGCGAGATATAGCCGTTTAAAACCTCTATTTACAAGCGAACACCACCTTATTCGAGCCCTTCAAACTCACCCCATTTAAAAACGAAGGGATCTTAATTTACACAGTCTTATAGCTCTTGAAAAGCCCTACAAAATCGTTTTTGAAAAAACTTTCTATCATTAAAAATGAAGGAGCTATGTTTAAAAAACCAATAATTTTTTTTTCGAAACATTCGAATAGCACGGTTCGGAGCGTAATAATCTACATAACCAGTATTTTCGGCAGCAATATAAGGTTTTGCAATATTATTTTATAATTTTTGACAATAAGGAGTAGTTTTCACTTCTAAAAATAAACAGTGCCCATGAGCATGATATAGCATACAATTTTTAAGTTTGGAGATTTTTTCAAACTTTGAAAAACTGTATCTCGGAAACTATTAAGACTACCGAACCCATTTTGGTCTCAAATTGTAGAAAATTTAATCTAGTTTAAAAATGCATAGAATGGTGTTTGTCGAAAACGTGCTCCTTTATGGTCAAAATGGGCAGAAACCGAAAAGAGTGCGAAAATTTAGCAGTTTTTGCGAAATTCAAAAGTGTTCCGGAAGGCTGCCGAGGTCGAAAACTTGGATTTTGCATCTCAGGCACAACCCATACAAGAAAAAAAAACGAAACTAACTACCCCCACTCGATGCAACTTATGATGTACTAGGTTACTGGACTATCTATATATTTCCTATTAATTTAATGAAGACTCCAGACACAAAGCTAACCGTAGTGTTCCTTAATTAATATTTTTCAAATTTTGTTTTCAAATTTTTAATTAAATTAAATATAAAATAAAAGCTCTTAACTGGCACCTTTAACTGGCTCAAAAAACTCCAGCGTTTTGTTAGTTTCTTACACTTATTAATTCACACTTCACATACTTTTGTTATTTGTATCTGAATTATTATGTATACATATGTTGGTATGTACACATTTTCAAGTTACTGAAGTTGTTTTACTTAATTTTCTTTTTAATACGTTTGACATATAAAGAACAAAAACTTATAACAAAGTCTAGGAACGGAAATTCATTCATAAATCGAGAACTACATGTACTTTAAAAGCTTCTACAAAGTAATATCTTGGACTAGTAAAAATTTTCGTGCAATATTTCTTTTTTATACATTCTCACAATTCAATTAAAATTAAAAAATCCATTAAATATATTATTAAAGAGTTTTTATGTGAATTTTCCAAGAAAACCGTAATAAAAATTCAAATTAAAATTGTGCTACCCTATATTTATTTCGTTAGAAGGGAAATAATAAAAAATAATAAATTATTAAGCGGTTAGAATGAACGAGTAGCAGTTAAAATAGAAGCTCATGTTTAGGATTTGTGCGATTGCAATGAGGGCGTGAATCATGAAGATGTAGTAGCCTTACACATTACATTTAATGACCATATAACATGCACATTGTATACAAGTGAGAATGTGAATGACTGAACAACAGTTATCATCAATTCCTATTCTGTTTAACTTCATTTCCTACACAAATTATCATCTATTTTCACATTCTGTACGCAACTACACCTAGAGAAACGCCTCGCTAACACTTTAACTCACTTCTTGCAGAACGAAAATCTAACATCCAACTGCAAATTAAGATGTTAACACTTAAAATAGACAACTGTATAAATTTACTACATATAAATAGTCCACAACAGCGCACGTATTTATCAGTGGTGAGGCATTCTGTTTGCAGCGCATTCCCTGTATCTACAGTGAGATCATTAGTTCCTGACAGTTACAAAACAGTAAACAATGAGTTAAAAATATAAAAACTGTATTCCAATTGACAGCTGAAAGTCACAACTTTTCGTTTTATCAAAACACGTCTCAAATAAAAGTTATTAGTTATTGCATTTATTGCATATAATATATTTTGTTAAACAAATTTTTTCGAAATATTTTTCTGTTGCTAAATATTCGCAACAATCTTAAAATCGACACGAGTAAACTCCCATTTCTAGTCAACCGATTTTTACCAAAAGTTGATCAACTCGTGCCATTGATGTCAAAAGCTTAAATATACAGTTTCATAAAAATCCTTTTGGCCGAATTTGCTCTGCACGGGTACACAGACAGACAGACAGACAGACAGACAGACAGACAGACAGACAGACAGACAGACGGACGGACGGACGGACGGACAGACAGACCGACAGATATCATGCTAAAAATAGTCTGGCATATTAAATGCAATATATAAAGAAAATAGAATGTTTTAAATTATTTTCCTTATAAGATCATGAGTTACATCTTTTTCCTACATTAAAAAATGTTACGAAATAATATAGAAATTGATTTTTTATTGAAAAAATAATATCTACATGACAGTAAATACGAGTAATATAATTCGAATGGTTACTTAGGATATAATAATCCTGTTTGATGTTTAAGACAACTGTGAAGTTAATATTCATACCAATCTAATGCCTAATAAAAACCATAAACTGAACACAGCACAGGAATTACTTAACACGAAGTTAAAATCAGGGCTTCGAACCGAAACTGAACCGAAAATCGAAAAAAACCGTTATTTTTGTCGGAACGAAAACCGGAACTGAACCGAAAAAAAATATCGGTTTATTTCGGTTCAGATAATGGTTATGTGATCGAATATAAATTACATTTTATTTAAGATTATTTTTTAAACTGATGAGCAGCATTTTTTGATAAAACGAAAATTTCGACAAATATTTGTAAAATTTTTAAACATTTGTCTCAACATTTTCATACTTATATGTAACGTTTCCATGGTCATGATAAATAATAACACTGTTAGAAAATATTAGGCCAAGTTATTTCTATTCTGCTGCTAAATAAATACATTATTTTATATAAGAACTTTACGATGGCGGTCGGTCTTGTGGTGGTCACAGCTGATTTTTTTTTTAAACTAATGAGCAGAAAACAATCGTATTTTTTTAAACTGATAATTTAAAAAAAATTCGCTTCTATTATTTCAGGGGGGGGGGTGAACGCCAAGTATCCCCCCCTGGCAGCGGCCTTGGTATGATTATTACAAAATAAAGAATAAAATGTTCTTCTAAATTATAGTAGAAAATAAATTTCTAATACAAATAAAAGCATTTAAAAATTTATCACTCGGAACTGAACCGAAAACCGAAAAAAAAACGTAATTTTTGCCTGAACGAAAACCGGAACCGAACTATATATATATTTATTTAATTGAACCGGAAATAAAACCGAAACGAAAAAAATAACGGTTCGAAGCCCTGTAATAAATTTTAAAAAACATTTTTAAATTTTTATATTTATAAATGCTGTGCACTGTCGGGGTCCATTTATTGTTTATACATTTATTGTTAAAATACAGAACTACGCAAAAGCAATTAAGTTCCACGTTTAGAATAGCTCATAATGCTAATACTGGTTAACAAAATTATTATAAATTTAAAAAATTATTTTCAATTTTTTTATATTTAAATTTCTGTTCACTGTCGTGGACCATTTATTGTTTACGCAATACAGAACTACGCAAAAAAATCCACATTAAAATTCTCATTAGCGAAACTAATTAAGAGGATTAATTTCTTTACTTAATCCTTTATTGGATAATTTTGGTCGACACTAGGTCACTAATCTTTCCAAATATTTTTCGTTCACACTCATTTATGAAACGTTCCACGTAACGTTCAAGTAACAACACATGTTGACCAGTGCATTTTTTGTATAAAATACCCTTAAATTAATAACTACCTTAAGCGCTAGTAGCCGTAAATGCTGTGTGTACACATTTGTACCAGTTTTATAAATAGTAAAATTTGAAAAAGTGCAATAGTGATGAAACAAGTTGAGTGTCTATTGAAGGGTTAAGAAGGGACGTCCTATACTGACTCGACATCCCTTGGGAGCTAATAGCCAAAGATGCTGCACACCATTTTCTCAAAAATCAAAAAATTCTGTGGATTTTAAATTTTTTGTAAGTATTGTACAGGTAAATATTATGTTTTTTTGATTGAATATTTTTAATAGGTCGAAGTATGTATGTTCCTTGGGCGCTAATAGTCGAAAATGCTACACACCATTTTCTTAAATTTACAAAAATTCTGTGTATTTTAATTTTTTTGTAAGTATTGTGAATTTTTGGAATGTTTTTACGTCTCAATATTTTTAACAGCTCTAAGTAAGTTTGTATGTTCTTTGGGCGATAATAGCCTAAACTGCTGTACACCATTATTTCAAATTTCAAAAAATTCTGTGGATTTTAAGATTTTTGTAAATATTGTGCAGGAAAATGGTTTTGAAAATGTTTTTTCGATTCAATATTTTTAATAGCATAAGTTTTATGTTCTTTGGGTGCTAATAGCCAAAGATGCTGCACACTATTTTTACAAATTTCAAAAAACTATGTTGATTTTAATTTTTTTGTAAGTATTGTGTAAGTAAATTTTTGGAATGTTTTTTCCATTCAATATTTTTAATAGTTCTAAGTAAGTTTGTATGTTCTTTGGGAGCTACTAGCCAAAGAGGCAGCATACCATTTTTTAAAATTTTTAAAAAATCTGGATTTTAAATATTGTTCTACACCATTTTTCCAGTTACAGAAAAATTAATGCGATCATTTTATGCCAAGATTTGTTAGTATATAATAAGTGATTTTTTTTTGGCACATTTTTTTGTCAAGAAATTTCTCAAAAAATTGATTTTTTGATATATTTTTTTAATCTGTACCTCAGATTTTATTATATACTTGATCCAAAATTTAAAAAAAATATGTTTCGAAAATATTTCTATATTTTTTTGGAATATTTTTCGATTCAATATTTTTAACACAATAGTGAATCTATACGTCTTTTGGGCGATAATAGCCTAAGCTGCTATACACCATTTTTACCAGTTACTGAAAAATATGTGATTTTTTTACGCCAGGTTTTGTAAGTATATTATTAAGTGATTTTTTTTTGCACATTTTTTGTCAAGAAATTTCTCAAAAAAATGGATTTTTTGATATTTTTTTGAATCTGTACCTCAGATTTTATTGTGTTTTTTTAAAATTTTTATGGCCGTTACTGCTTTTGCAATTAGCCAGGACAATTATTTTTTGAAAAATTCCATGCCTGAACGGGATTCGAACCCGAGACCTTAGCAACGCAGAGCATATGTGTTACCACTACGCTACGCCGGTCGGCTTTTTTGTAATTGACAACGTAGCTTAATTAAAATTTAAAATTATTTTTCAATAATACATATTTCTATATTTTTTTGGAATATTTACAATTCAATATTTTTAATACAATTAATTAAATCTATACGTCATTCGGGCGCTAATAGTCTAAATTGCTGTATAAGTTGCTTAGTATGGCATGCTCCCTAAGAACCTAAAAAGAGGGATCTATGGATGCTGGGCAACACCTTAAAAAACACAAAATATCCACGATTGCATATTGCCAGGGTTGGGGATGCAAATGTGTGTATTCAGCTCCATTGATCCTTAGCATAAAGTGCTCCCTAGGAACCTATAATGAAGGATCTGTGGGTGCTTTTCAACACCTTAAAAAACAAAAAATATCCACGATTACATATTGCCAGGGATGGGGATGCAATCGCGTGTATTCTGCTCCATTGATCCTTAATATAAAGTGCTGCCTAGGAACCTAAAATGAGGGATCTGTGGATGCTTGGCCACACGATTGCATATTGCCAGGGTTCGGATTGCAATCGCGTGTATTCAGTTCCATTGATCCTTAGTATAAAGCAGGGCTTCGAACCGGAACTGAACCGAAAACCGAAAACCGAAAAAAAAAACGTTATTTTTGCCGAAACGAACCGATATATAATTTTTTAATTGAACCGGAAGGAAAACCGAAACGAAAAACATAATGGTTTGAAGCCCTAGTTAAAACCGATGTTGTTTCTTTATGAAACGCAGTTAAATTTTAACAGCGTGCTATTTTAGCATAGGTGTGAGCTAACATAGGATTTAGCATTCCTTTATGAAACCGGGCATGAATGTAAAAAAAAAACGAATTATAAAAAATGGGTCTAACATTTCACATATGTTAGTGTTATTTTTTTATTTCACGTTTATGGCCTTTGCTACAGAGGCAATTAACCAGGATAATTCTAATTTTGCTTAGTGAAAATTCCATTCCTGATCGCGATTTGAACCCGAGACCTTAGCAAGGTAGGGCATGTGTGTTCCACTACGCTACTCCGGTCGGCGAGGAAGAGATTAGAAGGGGTAAAAGGTGTTGATAAAAAAATGGATCACTTAAAGAAATTAGAGATGGGAATTTCGGCTCAGTTTGCGGAACCGGATCAGTGGAGGTCGTTCAGTTTGCGGAACCGGATCAGTGGAGGTCGTTCAGTTTGCTGAGCCGGTTCATTGATCCGGCTCAGTGATCCGGCTAAGTAAACATGTTTCCGAGACACAGGTCGGTCAGCTGTCGGTCGTTCGTTCAATACGGTTGTTGGTTTGCAATATGTAGGTAGGTAAAACATCGCTCAGTTGGCTCTTGCATTATATGAACAAGTTAAATAAATAAAAATCTATAAAAGTGAATTATCTAACATTTTTGAAACAAACAATTCACTTTATGTAGCTACTGTATTTTAAACCAGATGTGTTAAGTTTATGGCGATTTTTCTTGCCCTTATAAATCGGACATCTGGGATTTGGGCAATATTTTTAATATTTTATATAGTATGGTTGTAAGAAAATACAGACGAAGCCTATTAGTTTCAAATAAACTGCCCTACAAATTGATGACAAAATGCACTTTATGATAATACATTACAAGCCGAGTTCTCGCGAAGTTCAACATGACATCAATCCAGATCCGGATCATTCCGGTCCCTGCTTACAAACTGCTTGAAACTATACAGTGAGCCGTGAGCCGGCTCATTTCAATTTGGTGAACCGTGTCACTTCGGTCAGTGTACTGAGCCGGCTCAGTGAGCTGGTTGGTTCATGAACGACCCATCTCTAAAAGAAATACATATGAAGCTCAGTATTACTCTTAAAAGTTTTTTTTCGAAAGATTCGGCAAAATACAGATCGTACTTGAGAATATCACATCAATACTTTGAGAAGCGAAATTAATTGCGCTTGATATTCAGAGAACCGATACTTTTGTGCGTCTAAATAAGCTAAGTTCTTGCTTGTAAAATTACGGCGTAATAGGGGAAGGCAAGTACAATAAAAAGTAGAATGGTCTACTCACTTGCCTTGCCCTGCAATTTTCCCGGCAGCTTAACTTACCCGCAAGTTTTAAGCAAGTATATGTTTACAAAGGGCTAGTAGCTTAAAACAAGTAACCTGCTCACTTAACTTTCCTCTCTACTTGCTCAGTGTAATGCCGGGTTTACATTGGTAGAGTAAAAGAGCTAGTAACTAGTGCAAATACTACGCGCTTTACTCTACTATCTTATTTTCAGTGTTCATACGCAATTGACATACATATCTTATTTTCTGGATAGTAAGTGTCAAAACATATTGCATCTTCACTGTGATTTTGTAGTGAAATTATATTTTTGCAAAAAATAGTTTATGAATGTGGATATACATCGTCGCCGGCGTGATGCCATTAAAGAAGTGGTATTTTGAATTACATCATTTCTTGTGGAGGAAATAATTGATTGTCTTATTGAAGTATTCGGTACAGAATATAAGCCTAAACAAAAATGGGTTAAAAAAATGGATTGATAGAAGAACTACCCATGGCGCATCAGTCCTTCTATTTCGTGAATTAGCCGTGGAAGATCAAAAAGAGTACAGACTGTGTTTAAGAATGACACCAGATGATTTTAATAGGTTATTAAATTTAGTTAGTCCATTAATACAACGAACTGATACACTAATAAGGGATGCGATTCTAGCAAAAATAAAATTGAAATTAACGCTTTATTTCCTAGCCACACGTAATAGTTATTGTAGTCTACAACAGTGTTTCTCAACAGGTGGTCCGCGGACCACCAGTGGTCTCCAGAAAAATTTTAGTGGTCCGCGAAAGTTTTTATGTGTTTTTTGCAGTTTTATTTTTAATTTATTTTGCACATTTTTTATGTAAATAGTTTATATTTTGTTTATTTTCTTTAAACTTTCTGTGATTTTCTACAAATAAAATAAATGTGTTTAGTAGCACATTAAATATATTTGTTTTTTAGCAAAAAATAAACCAACAATTATTATTAGTAGTCCGCGTTAGAAAATTATATAATATTCTGGTCCACGGTACGTTTTTGGTCGAGAAACACTGTACTACAACATCATTTCGTGTATCAAAGGCAGTTATTTCACAGATGATTTCAAAAATCATCAATTAATAAATCAATGTTACGCAATTTATGTAAATAAATTGTAACTTACCTGATATGGTTTTTTTTTCTATTTGTTATGACAGGTTACCGCTTGCCGCCAATTTGAAATGAATCAATTTTGCGTAGTGGGGGAAAAGACAGTAGCTAGTAAATACGTCGACGAGCTAGCTGCTATCCTAGCCCAACTACTAATGCCGGGTTTACATTGGTAGAGTAACAGAGCTAGTAACTAGCGCAAGTAACTAGCAACTAGTCACTATCTCTGTGTAAACAGTTGACATTGTGGCTAGTAGAGTACTAGCTGCCAGTAGTTGGGCTAGGATAGCAGCTAGCTCGTCGACGTATTTACTAGCTACTATCTTTGCCACTAGTACACAAAATTGATACATATGAAATTGGCGCGTAGTGGTAACCTGTCATAACAAATAGAAAACAACACATATCAAATAAGTTATTATTTGTTTACATAAATTTTGTAACATTGATGTATTATTTGATGATTTCTTTTCAATTTAACAATACCATGTGATATATGGTATTTCAACCTTTTCAAACTCTTTTAAAAATATTTATTTTTATTAAAAACATTTATTTAATATACATTTATTTTTCTTATAAGAGTTTTTCGGTGGTCATACTTACAAAACCCTAAAAAACCTTAATAATTGAAAACCTAAAATGTGTGTAAATTCATTCTTCACATTTGTTAATAATTTTATGCAAAACACAATATAGACAGGAAATTTGTTGTAAAATTTTATGGTCATATTCAAAAGGGATTAAACCATAAATAGGTCTAATGCTTTAATCTTTCCCAAAATACATTTTAAACTTTTTCTAATTTTGGAACAAGGGCTCGGAGGTAGGGTTAACCAAAATTCCTAGAACACAAGGAAATATGGGACATTTTACGAATCGGGAAATTATTCAGTCATGGCAAATATTTCGTTTGAAGTGTTCGCATCTCCAATCCAACATTTTTGGTGTGCCAAAGTTTTCACTTATTTTTTTCACTATTTTTTCTTTTTTGTATTGTGCTATTGCTGTAACACCGTCTGTAAGAGTTTTGTAAACGTAAGAAATATTTTAAATAGTGCATAAAAATAAAAATTTCGTTAAAATTGCCGGTAAGGACAGTGAAGTGATAAGAGTCCGAACGGAATCGAGCAGGTCAGAACAAAGATCTATAGGTTACTTCAAAATAAGTGAAATAATAAAACAGTGGCGTGCAGTGAAATTAGTAAATAGTACATCGTAAATATTTTCTTACTTAACAGAGAACAGCATTACAGCGATAACGGCCTAATGCAACAGGAAAGAAGAGCAAAAAGAGAAAGAGAGCCAAATACTAGCCCGGAATCCGAGCAAAGCATCTTCAGGCGGAGTAAAGTGATTATTCGTTCACCAGAAACGCAGCAGCACATAACAACTAAAGAAATGAATGACCTAAAGGAAATTAAAAATATGATGCTGGAAATGATGGAGGAAATTAGAAATAACACAAAAGAAAATAGAGAGCTACGAGAAGAACTTAAGAGACGCGAGGAAAAATGGGAAAGGGAAAGAACTATTTTAACGGAAAGAATAGAAAGATTAGAAAACAAGATTGAAAATCAAGAAAAGAAAGAACGAAAAAACAAGATTATTATTAAAGGATTAAACATAAAAGATAACGAGAAAGAAAACGCAATAGAAAAGTTTATAAAAAATACTCTGAAAATAGAAGCAAAAGTAAAGAGCGCTTACAGTATTAACAAGAAGGGCAATAGAGAAACTATATTAACTGAAATGGAAACCTGGGAGGATAAACAAAATATTATGAGTAACAAGAATAAACTAAGAGGTAGCGATGTGTATATAGAGAATGACCAGACCATGGAAGAAAGAAAAACACAAGCTGAGTTAAGAAAAATAGCGCGAATGGAAAGAGAAAAGGGAAATAGGGCCAAAGTAGGATATAGGAAGATTTTCATAAATAATTCAGAATATATATGGAGCGAGAAGGACAAAGGGGTTGTTAAAAAGGAAGAATCAAAAAACTAGTTAACTCAAACCGAAATAGTAAGACGAACACGGCAAAGAAAACGGACATGAATATGGAAAATGAGCAAAAGGAGACGAATATTATGGGAAAAATCAGAAAAGTACACGACAAGAGAACAAGGAATATAATAAAAATAGGTACCTGGAATACACGAAGCATAACAGGAAAAGAAAGCGAAATTATAAGCGAAATGGAAAAAGCAAAACTAGACTTCCTTGCAATAACAGAAACCAAGAAGAAAGGAAAAGGGGTAACTCAATTGGAAAAAGGATATTGGATGTTTTGGTCGGGTGTAGAAGATCATGAAAATGCCAATGCAGGGGTAGGAATAATAATAAAAGAGGAAAGGATGGAAAAGATGTACAAAGAAAACCTTATTAATGAAAGAATTATGTCTATAGATATATTAATAGAAGGAGATGATGAATTATATACACTGATAGTGGTCTACGGTCCCAATGAGAACGCAACTAAAAGCGAGAAAACCGATTTCTTCGAGGAACTGCAAAAAGAAATAGACAACAAGGGAAACAATATAATTGTATTGGGAGACTTAAACGGACGAGTGGGAAATGAAAACAGAGGAATAGAATGGTGTCTAGGTAATCATGGAGAAACAACAAGAAATACAAATGGGGATAAACTTATAGAACTATGCCTAGCAAATGAACTTGTAATAGCAAATTCAAAATTTAGTCACAAAGAAATACACAAAATAACCCGTGAAGTACCAAGTAGAAATGAAAAGTCTATTATAGATTACTTTTTAGTCAATAAAGGCATCTGGAAAAGAGTGAAAGATGTAAAAGTAAGAAGAGGAGCGGAAATAGGAAGCGATCACTATCTGCTAAGAATGGAATTAATAGAAGACAAACCTAAAGAAGAAGAAAAGAAAAGACAAGTGATAAATAAAAAGATTAAGAGCCATAAGCTCAAAGAAACAGAAGTACAAAATAGATACCAGGAAATATTGGAAAGGAAACTTAAAGAACACAGAGAAACCAACAACCTAGAAGATAACTGGGAACAATACAAAAGAAGTATACTTGAAGCAGCGAAAGATAGTTGTGGGATGGCCAAAATTACAAATAAAGCAAGAAAGAAGTCAGCATGGTGGGGTGAAGAAGTCAAAAGACTGGTGAAAGAAAAGAAGGATAAATGGAAGAAATATTTAACAACAAGAGACCCAATGGACTATGAGGAATATAAACGAAGAAGGAAGATAGTTTCGAAAAAAGTGAAAGAGGAAAAAGAAAATTCATGGCAAGAATTTGGACACAAAATGAAAGAGGCTTTCAGAGAGAATCAAAAGATGTTCTACGGAACCATAAAACAAATGAGGAAGAAAAAAGTAACAACACTGAAAAACGTCAAAGATGAGAATGGAACAATCCTAGTCAAGGAAGAAGAAATTATGGAAAGATGGAAACAATATTTCCAGGATTTGTTACATATTGAAAGCATAGGCCGTAAAAATGCAACACAACCTGAACAAAACGCAGAAGAAAGGATAGAAAATAATGAAGATACTGGAAGTAAAGAGTCGAATAAAATATCAATGGAAGAACTAGAAGAAGCTCTGAGGAAATTCAAAAACGGAAAGGCACCTGGACACGACTGTATCACTTGCGAAATGATTAAGTACACAGGTGAATACGGAAAAGAAAAACTTTTGAAAATTATGAATCTGGCGATAACAACAAGTAGATCCCCTCTAGACTGGCAAACTGGTATTATAACACCCATATATAAGAAAGGCGACAGTAGAGAATGCTCAAATTACAGAGGAATAACCCTGCTTAGCGCAGTAGGAAAATTATATGCAAGAATACTCGAGCGAAGAATCAGAAACACACTGGAAGCAACCTTGGAAGACTCTCAATATGGATTTAGGTCAAAGAGAGGGGTGCAAGACCCAATATTCACGTTGCGGCAATTAAGCG
Organism: Liopterus haemorrhoidalis; assembly: GCA_963971575.1. Lineage (NCBI taxonomy): Eukaryota > Metazoa > Arthropoda > Insecta > Coleoptera > Dytiscidae > Liopterus > Liopterus haemorrhoidalis. The sequence continues at coordinate 10,119,048 of OZ020612.1, read as the reverse complement.
AGAAAGCTCTAAAAACAAATAGCCAAATCCACCTATGCTTCATAGACTTGGAGAAAGCTTTCGACCGAGTGAACAGAGAAGACGTCTGGTTGACACTTAAAAACAGAGGTATCCATGAAAGCACCATCTCAAATATTAAAAGTCTGTATACCGACAGCAATAATTATGTCAGAACAAAAAATGAAGTATCGAGATCTTTTATAACGGAAAACGGACTCAGACAAGGGTGCGTACTCAGTCCGCTACTGTTCTCAATGGTTCTAGACGATGCCATAAAAGAAGTGAGACAAAATATTAAAGAATATTGTGTGGGCTTCTGGAAAATGGAAAATGTGAAAGTAGCAGAACTTTGCTATGCGGATGACATGGTCATAATAGCAAGGAACGAGGACGAACTACAAAACAATCTGAACCAATACAATAAAGAATTGAAGAAAATAAATATGAAAATTAGCACACAAAAAACAAAAACAATGGTAATAAGCAGGACAAAAATGCAACACAAGATAAAAATAGATGACAAAATAATAGAACAGGTAGGAAAATTCAAATACCTAGGTACAGTTTTCGCCGAAGATGGAAAAATGGATGAAGAAATTATGGAAAGAGTAGGCGCAGCAGGAAGAATGTTCAATAGCATCAAAGCACCGTTCTTAACTAAAAAAGAAATACCAACTAACATCAAGGTAGAGATCTTCAAAAAAGTGACAGTACCAATTTTGACATATGCCTCAGAATCCTGGACCACTACAGAGACGCACAGGTCTAAAATAAGAAGCTCCGAAATGAGATTTTTAAGAAAAATCGAAGGTAAAACAAAACTGGACAGAATAAGAAATGAAGTATTTAGGGAAAAACTAGGCACAAAACCAGTAGAGACTATAATAGAAGAAGGACAGCTAAGATGGCTGGGACATATACACAGAATGAGTGAAGACAAAATAGTAAAAAGAGTTTATGAAGCAAGAACAGTGAAGAAAGTTAGACCAGGAAGACCGAGAAAAACCTGGCAACAAGAAACAAAAGAAGCTGCAACGAAGAGAGGAGTAAAGTGGGAGGAGATAAGAAAATATACAAAGGACAGAACACGATGGAAAGAAGTATGGAGAACAACACCAGAAAATAAGTAACTCGACTATAGCCTTACACCGCAAGGTAGAAAGGCTTCAGGATTAAGTAAGTAAGTAAGAAATATTTATATTTGACACGTACATAATTGTTATCAATCTATTCTTAATATTATAGCCGTAGCTTAGCTAAAGACGTTATAACTAGTTTTACATCATTTTTGGAGTAATATAATGGCATCAAGTCGGCGACGATGTATATTCATATTCATAAACTATTTTTTGCAAAAAGATAATTTCACAACAAAATCACAGTGAAGATGTCAAATGTGTTTTGACACTTACTATCCAGAAAATAAGATAAGTATGTCAATTGTGTATGAACACCTACTATCCTGAAAATAAGATAGTAGAGTAAAGCGCCTAGTACTTGCGCTAGTTACTAGCTCTGTTACTCTACCAATGTAAACCCGGCATAAAAGCTAATACTCTACTAGTCACATTGTCAACTGTTTACACAGGGATAGTAACTAGTTCCTAGTTACTTGCGCTAGTTACTAGCTCTTTTACTCTACCAATGTATACCCGGCATAAACGAGCTTTCAAAGTGACTCCTTCAGTTACCTTCTCATAAAGTTTCATATATCTGTGGTTCTCATTCTTTGTTTAATTTTCTTCTTCTCAACCTTGGTTTCTGTTGTGTATGTCAGTAAAGTTTTTCTTAAAAACCGAAATGAAAATATATGTTTCCGTGCTTGATCTTATAAACAAGAAGCAGGTAGTGTAGTAATGTATAATGAGTAATGCTCGTTCACTCCACTTAGCAGTTGTAATCAAGAGGGATTGTGGGAGTAGGTTCTGAGACGGGGTGGCACACGAATTACCCTGCTTAAAATGTTAAAAACATGTATCCAGGTCACTGTAATGAGACCGATTAATCATACTCTTACGTGGTCTAATGGTTACCTTTAGTGATAACGAGCAATAGCTGTTCCTAAATTGCACATGAGAATTTTGTGGAAATTTTTACTTGATCACGCAATGAAAACTTTACAAAATTAAGAAAATCTACGGCGTAATGAAAGGTGATTATAATAACACAAAATTCTTTCACTAATATTAAAACGAAAACAGTAAAAAAAAAATTAAAACGAGGCGATCAAGTGTATGATACTAGGCAAAAAAAGAACTCATCAGGTATAAATTTAAGCTTTATGATTTCTACACTAAATTGAAATTTTTACATACATGTAAATTGTTAACAGTAAAATTAAAAATTTAGAAATTGATGTGAAGTGTGAATTTTTACATATTTCAGGATTTCTCAGATATTTAGTAAATGATGGTGGCCACATGGCATGTAGAAAATCTGGGATAACGTTTTTTGCTGTAATCACTTAAAAATAAACAACATTTTGAAAATAATTTACCATCTGTTAATCTATGTACTTCTTTTCCTTCTTCTTCTTTGGGCACTATCAGTTAGGTTAAATTTTGGCCTCACATAACTCCTCCATCTTGATCTGTTCATCCTGTATACCAATACTTGTTAGATCTTCGATTAGCTGATCTCTCCATCTCTTGCGAGGTTTTCCCACTGGTTGACGGGTATTCAATCTTTCTTCCCATATCTTCCTAACCATTCTGTCCTCCCTCATCCTCATAACGTATTCTATCCACTGTAATCGTCTGCCTCTCAATCTTGTGTGAAACTCGGCCTTGAGTACAGTTTTCTGATATCTTTGTTCTTACCGATTTATCATGGCGAGCAATCTTGAAATGCGGTAATTATAATTTTAGTTCTTTTCGAATTTTATTCGTATCAGAGGGGGGGATTTATTTCCTAATCCCCCCCCCTGCGTACGCTACTGCAGTAAAATACTTAGTTTTTTCATTACTGATGATGAGTCCTACTTTACGAGCTTCGACATCAATAAGTTTAGTAAGGTATATTTCATCTTCAACTTATTAGAAATAATATCCAGGTCATCTGCATACCCTAAAATCTTGTGGTACCCATTGAGCTGTAGACCATGGTGGTTGGTATCTTAAGCTTTTCGTAACATCATCTCCAGCATGAGGTTAAACAGCAGTTAATCTATGTACTAAAGTTTAAGTGAATATATTTTTTCAAATATACAAAATCAAAATCTTTTGAAAAACTGAGCTAATCATTTCTTGTTGAGCTATTTCGGCTCACATCAACGTGCATTACTTATACATTTTTCAGATTTAGATTCAGTCCTTCTGAATTTCTAATGAAGTTATGCCCTATTTAAGTTTGACTCCGACTCCCGGACACCTTTCAATTATAAATCGGAACTACATGAAATATTTCAGGTTGGAATGAATTGTCATTTTAGCATCTTAAGTTTTTGTGTAATTCTTAATACAAATTTAATACACATGCTTGCGTTGCTAAGGTCTCGCGTTCGAATCCTGTTCAGACATGGAATTTTTATAACGAAAAATTAAAATTGTCCTGGTTAATTACCTTAATAGTAAAAGCCATAAAGGTGAAACAAAAAAAATGTAATATTTTGAATATATTAGCTTTAAAAAAAAATCATTGCATTTTATTTATCATTTGTCACTTTTTCCTTTTGAAATTTAGATTTAGCTGCCAACTTGAGAAAACAAAAATCCCGTTTAGTTCTGATTAAATATAATAGACATATAGAAAAATTGCCCATAAAAAATGATTTTTCAAGAATAATAATTTAGATGTTATAAAGGTTTTTGGTTTTCATACCTACAAATTCATAAAAAATTAACTTTATGTATTTAAAAAGAAATCGTCCTATGATACCATACTTTATTTATCTACTTCCAAAATGCGATCGTGTTAGTGGTTTTTTCAGAGTTTTGGGTACCTATATGCGTGCCTAGGTCGGAGAATGGCCCCAGATTTTTTTTTGCTAGGGACTTATATTAAATTCAAAACTGTGTGCAGAAGACTTTTTCCAACCATTATATTTTATTTTATTTTTGTTTTTGAATTAAAGTTTTATGACACTAATCTGGTTATTTTGTTATTCAACTTCGTATGAAAGAAATTATAACAACGGTGTTTTTTTATGAATTCACCTTAACACAAAATATCGCTTTGATTTATTAATAATAATTACGAACATAATAATTGTTGTTTTGTTGTTTATGGTTGCATATTCTTGATAATGTTATAGTTCGCGTGTAAGAACCATTTAACAGAAAAGACATAAATAATATAATAGTGTTGATAATTTCTTAATTTTCTTTTATAAATCTGCTCAAATAAAATAGTCACGAAATCAGATACGAGCTTTATATGTCGCAACCTTTTTATAACTTTTATTTCTTGGTCGGAGCTAGTAAAAAAATTCATTACTCGAGATAAGTTAGCATAGACATTTGAACCGAGTATCAATGTCCCCGTAAAACGAGAAATTAAGAAACGCTCGTTTTACTGTTCATTTCTGCAAGAACAGAACCAACTCCGTTGGGGATATACCCACATATATACATACATCTACAGCAGTGGTTCTTAAACTTATGTAGTCCGAGGACCCCCTCTTGAACAACATTTTTTTTTGCGGACCTCATCCCAACCCTAGGCATTTTACATCGTTCTTGAGACAATTTCTGGCTTAATAATCTCATAGGCACTACGTTGTAATAAATATTGGTAAAAATGTATCGCTAGTTATTTTAATAAATGATCTTGTGCATTTATAGAGGAACATTTTTATTAGCATATTGAATACAAAACATAAAATTAAGAAAAATAGTAGTAAAAAGAATAAAAAAAGTTACAAATTATAATACGTTAAACTCATACAAACATTTCTTGGTCAAATATTGGTCACAATAGATCTTATTATAATATGTTTTCTGTAAATAAATTGTTTAGTTATGTCAATAACTAGTTAGATAACAACAAATACAAAAAGTCTTGACTATGTAGGATTTTTATTAAATGAGTTATTTGAATAAAAGCGAAAAGTTGGGGGATGTAAAGTTAATGTCAAAATAGTTTCGCGGATCCCCGGTAATGACTACGCGGACCCCCAGGGGTCCGCGGTCCACAGTTTAAGAACCGCTGATCTACAGGATGGGCAAAAGTAAAACAAATTATGTTTATTTTATTTTTATATACACGAGGTGTGTAAATTAAGTAACCGGACTTATTTTTTAATTTTCTTTTATTTGAATAGAATTACAATTCAATATTGTCTCCCTCAATATAACTTCTTTGGGAAGCCACACAGCGCTGGAGACGGTTCTTCCGATCCTCATAGCAGTGCTGAAACTCGGATACTGGAATATCTTTCAGCTGGTCGGTTATGGACGTTTGAATGTTTTCGAGTGTCCCAAAATGACGTCCCCTGAGGTGATTTTTCAATCTTGGAAAGAAGAAAAAGTCACAAGGACTGAAGTCAGGCAAATAAGGAGGCTGAGGAGCCACAGGAATGTTTTTACAGGCCAAAAACTCGTTTATTGAAACTGCTGTGTAACAAGGCAGATTTTTCTCATCCCCAATTCATTGGTCAAAATTTGATGAACGGTAGTGTGAGTCAAATTCAATTCTTCCCCGATCATTATGACTCATCCGAGGAGCTGAACGCACAAGATTCCGGATTCTGACGACATTTTCATCGGTTCTTGAAGGTGAAGGCCTTCCGCTGTGTGATTCATCTTCATCAACTCTCTTTCTTCTGAAAATACCTTAAACCACCAAAAAACCTGGGTCCTTGACAAAACACTGTCTTTGTAGGCCTGCTGAAGTTTTGCAAAAGTTTCCGTTGCACTGTGCCCAAGTCTGAAGCAAAACCTGATAGCACATCGTTGCTCGAAATGAACGACACTCATTTTTAGAACGCACTAGAAAAAACTGTTTCACGAAAAAATTCGCTACGGACAACAAAATTACTCTAGCGAGTTCAAACTCATACTGAAGGCGTACCACATATTCACCTGCCGCCCCTTTAAATCCCACGTCCTAAATTTTGCCAGATCAAACGCTATGTTGCCAGTTCGGTTACTTAATTTACACACCTCGTATGTCGGCGCGGATATCATACTGGGATTCCGCCCTTTCGTTAATTCGTCATTTCCTCTTCAATGGGATAATGTAGGTGAAGAATGGTAAAGTAAAACAACAATCACTTTTACATATTCTATCCTTGCACACTACTTGGTGGTCGTCGATAAAGTAATTATTTTTTGTTTGGATTTTGACAAAAAAAATAATAATAATAATAATATAGCATTTGTGGCTCACGGACTAGAGTTCCGCGGATCTCCGGTTGACAAGCGCTGATCTATAATATTATGTACCTACATTATTAATTTCCCCGGACTTGAATTCAAACTTTGGTCCTTTGCAAAGTAAAGTCATAAACTCGTACTTTACCTCAACGAATAAAATTATAATTCTCTTAATCATTTCATTATCAAAGTTAGTTTTGCTTCTTATTATATTTTTTAATCTTCTTTCTTAGTCCAACAATGCGCATAAAATATTCTCAGTCAACGGTAACTCTTAATCATTTGTCGCAATTTCAAATAAAAAAATAAATATGGAAGCCGTTATATGCAAAATATGCAAATGTTCTCGGGCGTGCATTTACGTGCAAAATGTAACATTACTTTTATGCTCTGTGTAACACGAACGAAATTAATATAATATTCATTTGTAACGTAAATAAAGTCTAAATGTCTATTAGTTCAGTAGATAAGATTTGCTCAAGTCTCAACACTCATTTCTTATTCAAATTCTCTCTTCAGAATGTTCACAATATGCTTTTATTTATTTACAAAAGACATGAATAATCCACAAAGTACTAAGGCGAATTTTATGGCATGTCTAGACTGGTTCGACATGATGGTTCGTCATATTATGTAGGCGCGCACTCAAGGGAGGTCGTCAGCGCGAAACCCTTCCCAGGATTAACTAATAAAGAAAAAAAAATCTTGTTCTAAAATGGCTAGGATTGATTTTTTCGGTAACGAAGAAGCATGTATACCTCTATTTATTAAATACTTTTTTATTCGGACCTCATGCATTTTTACCAACAAAGGCTCCTAATAGACTTCCCCTGTCACTATTCCTTTACCAGTTTACTAAATAAAAAAAGAATAAATAATAATAAAATACACGATGGGGCGCAAAAACTTCCTTTTTTGAAAGCGAAAAAAAATAAATAAAAAAAACGTAAATTGATGTAGCGAAATAGCGACTTGTACAATGCTATCGGCAGTCATAAAGTTTATTATTATGGATTCGGTTTCAAATATCTGGTCTGCAGAAATGTCATGCAGTGGGTATACTAATAATACACCCCCAAGCAGGGGCCAACAGAAGCTTCATTCTAAACTGTGATGTCAAGTAAAAAAGATTGTGTATTAAATTATTTTTTTGTAACTGAAGTAACTGTCTGTGTTTCTTGTGTCTTATTTTTTGCAACAAGTTAAAATAATCTCCCTGTTGCCTTCTGTTTCTATGTATATATGGGACGTACCCACCATCGCTTTTCTTCATATCGCAATAAGTCTAAATATGCATAAAAAAAGCTAGACGTCTCCTTCGATTGGATGACATATTTAATGAAATTGAATAACCGTGTACTCCAAATACTTGTATAAACTTTTAGGTTAGATTTGGGTTAGATACAAATGTTGTCAAAACAGAAAACGCGCACTTATCACGCCTCCAACCCCACCATGAAATTCGAACTTGTAAATATAACACCACGCCTCTCACCCCTGTCGCGCCTTTGACACTACCATGAAAATGATGCATAACAAGAGGCAATATCAAAACTATCTGAAAGAAGCAAGCGTTTGGTCTGCAAATAAGTAGAACGAAAACCGAATTTATGGTAAAAAACTTTTTTATTGACGATAAAGCCCTCAAGGAAACAAATGCTTTTAAATACCTTGCGAGCATCATTTTCTGTGACGGTAGTCTCTATGCAGAAATAAATAATCGACGCAGAAATAAAAATAACAGCAGCTGATAGCTGCTAAGTCATTTGGAAGTCTTAGGAAAATAGTATGGCTTAACCACGACCTCAGACTCGATACAAAACTAGCTGTATATAAATCTGTGGTGCTACCAACCCTACTGTACTCATCAGAAACATGGACCATGTACCGTCGACACTAACGCAATTTGGATCGATTTCACCAACGATGCATAAGAACAATATTGAAAATAAAATGGCAGGATCACGTCGACAATATATCTGCTCTCAATAGGGCCAACTCAACCAGTATCGAGTGTTTGCTCATGCAAAACCAACTTAGACATGCAAGACCAACAAAGAGAACGCCTACCGAAGCAGATACTTTACTCTGAACTGCAAACTGGCGTTCGTAATGTAGGAGCCCCGAGGAAAAGATACAAAGATGTGATACTACAGACACTTAAAAGTCCAAACTTAAGTTGCCATAATTGGGAAGAGTTGGAAAAAACCGGAATATATGGAGAAGAACTACATGGGAGGCATTATTCATGTATGAAAACCAAAGATAGCAAGCCGTACGAGCCAATGCAATAGCGAGGAAACAGAAAACATCGGACAACAACAGCACTGCCGTGCTAACATGCCCTATTTGTGACAGACGTTTTACGGCCAAAACAGGTCTCTTTAGTCACCTTAGAGCTCGTGGAAGACACAGCACTCTATAAAACTAATAGATATATTTATTGTGACTCCTATAGTCGAAATCGACGAAGGATTATTATTATGGTGTACATAGATATATATATATTTTTATTATTTATTTAAAAACAACTGAAGCCAATGGCTTGTAAAGTTCTTATAGAAAAATTACAATATTTCACATTGTTGTGATACAGGAAAGTTGAAAGAAACAAAACAATTTGATAAACAACTAAAATCAAACAATAACAAATATAAAAAGTGTACAAAAACAGAAAATTTCAGTTTATGGGGATAGTAGCAAGTGATTGTAAAGTACCAGCCTATTTTTAAAATTGTTCACACTTGGGGCTGACACTACACTTCCAGGTAGATTGTTCCAGTCATTAAACACTCGGTTTGAAAGAAACTTTGCCCGAACGTTCTTACGGGACTTTTCGTGACATAATGTCCACGTAAACGAGAGTCTACATTAAGTACAAACAAACCAGTAAGATCACCATCAAAATTCTGATGGAGTACACGGTAGGTAGTTATAAGATCACCACGACTTCTGCGGTTTTCCAGTTTGGGAAAATTAAGTCTTCGAAGTCTGTCATCATAGGGAAGTCTGTTGAAACCAAATCATAAGCGCATACCACGTCTCTGGACTCTTTCCATGTCAATATCTTAAGACTTGGTAACCAAACAGAAACGGCGAATTCTAGATGTGGGCGAATATATGTGGTGAAAATTTTGCGTACTAATACAGGAGACGGCCTAGCAAATGCTCTAGAGATAAGGTACAACACACTATTTGCTTTCTTAACACACTTGATCACATGTGTAGACCAACTAAGGTTTGTGCATATTGTCAATCCCAAATCAACCTGTTCAGTAACTTGTTGGATAGTAATACCGTTAAGGTAGTACTGCAACCTAGGATTGTTTATGCCTAGATGAAGAACACTAGTTTTATTTATATTAACTGGTTGTTGAAGAAATGAACCTAGGAAATGTCTGGTTCCAATAAAGTGGTGCCACGGCCCACACATCCCGAGCTTTGATGACAGTTTTGGGGGCAACGTTCCCTGGATGGCTCATCTCGATTCGAGATGAAAGCCCGTGGGAGGCGCGCTTGCCTTCTCACGGGCTCTGTAAATCTAACGCCCAGTAATTTTTTTTAGGGGGTGACCTCAAAGCAGATGTTTTTAAACATGGCCCCACAAACCTACTTCAGTTGAAAAATGTTATTCGGCAAGATTTGTAGTGAGGACATTTGTTTTTTAGTTAGTAACAAGCAAACATTCAACCATCGGCCGAATGCCGGCAAACTGCTTTTTCTGTTGGTAAATTGCTGGCACTAAAAGTTGGTGCAACGCCAGTATTAATAATGTACTTCACATTTGTATTTCGCACTCCTCCTATACGAAGTACTTTACCAGTATTTTATGAGCACTCCTTATTTTTGATAATATGTTACATTTTACTTTTGTTCCACCATCGTTGAATAAATTTATTCAACGAATAAAGTTGACAATATCGCATCATTCTATTGACATCAACGTTAATTTCTTCATTGATAGTTTAAAAAAGATGCGATATTGTCAACCTTATTTGTTAAATAAATTTATTCAACGATGGTGAAATGGCTAAATGAGTATTTATTTTGCACCTAACCATTAATTTATTTTAATGCTGGGTAAGTATAAGTTAAATATACATATGTTACATTTGAAATACTAGAGAGTGGGTATAACATAAGCACTGGCCCGTCAGAAATAAAACTTGCAACTAATGCGATTATTTTGCACTTTACTGCTGCTGGGCCAGCAATTGATAAACCAATGGGCCAGCTAACGGCCACGGGGTCACCGGGCTACTGGCCCATTACTCTCAATGCCGGGGAGTATGTGCTTCAACAGTACTGGCCCGTATAAAAATGTTTGCTGGGTACCCATGTGAATTCACCGTATGATAGACCAGGTAACAGACATGCGTCTAATAATTTCTACTTGAGATGTAATGGAAGGGTTTTTTCAGGGACGTATCTAAGAGACCAAAATTGTTTCTACGCATTCGTTAATATTCTTTTTATTTCTATGTCGAAAACTCATTTGGTTAAGGGATGCCTATACTCAACAATGAACGACAACGGTCGAATGATGGTGTTGATGATGATATTAACAAAATGTCCGCAAATGTGTTTATATAACCAAAAAACCATTAATAAAGATATTGACAACTTTATTTGACATTATGTTTGTACCCATGTGAAGATTCAAATTTTTCCCACTAGAGTCGAATACTTAATGTCAGATATGAGTATAATATATTTGTCAGGGTTTTAAAGATTGGTAAGCATCTTATATGCATGAAGTTGGCATATGAAGCTACGTTCTCTGTGTAAGTTATGAGCGGTGCCTTTTATCTATGAGTTATAACAGTTATTTGCGAATATATAATATTGAGAATTAATATTAAAGACTGTTCAACAATTCGCATCATTGTTTGAGTGAAACTAACGCTTTTAGAATATGATTAGCACCTGGATACATTTGTAACTATTAACACCTTTCAATAATGATACGCGGAATATTTAAATGTAAGAGTGAATAATTTTGATTGGACAATACGTGTTCCGCTAGAAAAGGATCACAGATCATTAAAGAATCTTTCAATATCATGGTAATATGATAAATCTGATTCAACTAAAAATTAAATCAGAATTTAACATGTCAGTGACTGCATCCGAGAAAATTTTGCTGGCAAACAAGTAATTAGAAAACGAAATTATTACAGATGGAATTAAAAGGAGCGAATTACGGAATATTATTCATCATCATCATCATCAACTATGTCAGCCATTGTTAACCAAGTGTCCACTATTTTTTTCCAATCCGTTCTGTTGTTCGCTATTGCTATCCAGTTGTGTACTACATGCTTTTTAATATCATCGAAACACCTAGTTTGAAGTCTACCTATAGGTTGCTTATTTAGTATTGGTCTCCACTTCATTAATTTTCAAGTCCAACGATTATCTTTAGTTCTGCAAATCTGTGCTGCCCAGTTGCATTTTAGTTGACATACGAGGTGTGTAAATTAAGTAACCGGACTAATTTATTTATTTATTTATTGATTTTTATTTATTTTTTTTTTTTCGAATAGAATTCAATATTGTCTCCCACAAAATAACTTCTTTTGGAAGCCACACAGCGCTGGAGACGGTTCTTCCAATTCTCATAGCAATGCTGGAAATCGGATACTGGAATAGCTTTCAGCTAGTCGGTTACGGACGTTTGAATGTTTTCGAGTGACCCAAAATGACGTCAATTGAGGTGATTTTTTAATCTTGGAAAGAGGAAAAAGTCGCAAGGACTCAAGTCAGGCGAATAAGGAGGCTGAGGAGCCACAGGAATGTTTTTACTGGCCAAAACCTCGTTTATTGAATTGCATTCTTGTGCAGATTTTTCTCATCCCCAATTCATTGGTTAAAATCTGATGAACGGTAGTGTGACTCAAATTCAGCTCTTCCCCGATCATTCTGACTGTCAACCGACGATCTGAACGCACAAGATCCCGGATGTTGTAGACTTTTTTATCGGTTCTTGAAGATGAAGGCCTTCCGCTGCGTGATTCATCTTCAATCAACTCTCTTCCTTCTGAAAATGCCTTAAACCCTTAAAAAACCTGGGTTCTTGACAATACACTGTCTCCGTAGGCCTGCTGATGTTTTGAAAAGTTTCTGTTGCACTGTGCCCAAGTCTGAAGCAAAACCTGATAGCACCGCTGCTCTAAATGAATTCCACTCATATTTAGAACGCACTAGAAAAAACTGTTTCACGAAAAAAATCGCTACGGACAACAAAATTACTCTAACGAGTTCAAACTCGTACTGAAGGCGTATCATATGTTCACCTGCCACTCCTCTAAGTCCTGCGTCCTAAATGTTGCCAGATCAAATGCTATGTTGCCAGTCCGGTTACTTAATTTACACACCTCGTTTCATCATACATGGAGCTGAGAAGCTTCAGTCTTCCTTTCAAGATAACCACCCTCCACGTTTTACAAATTCAGGGTTATCCTTATTAATTATGTATTTTTAATATTCCGTAACTGTCTGTTTAAGGAGCCGCCAAATTATACAAATATTACAAACGCAGTGCGTATATTAGGCCTGATGTATGATAACTTTGTACGTATATGCATTTCTCGGTACGTGATGACATAGTGGCGCCTTTCAACGGAAGAAGAACGTATTATTTGCGTTTCCTGTCATTGAATGTGTGCTAATATTTTATTGCAATTCTCCTACTCTTAGTTTTATATTTTATGCACGTTTTACTGGGAAATGTTGAATATAAAATTGAAAAGGAAGTTGTAGAAATTTATATAGACCTACCGCCGATGTCACAGCAACTTGCATGGGTAAATGAGGGGTCGGTAACCAGTCAATGACGATCCAACAATCGTGGCGATACGGGAAAATTATAGGTATATTTTTACCCAACATTTAAACTCATAAATAGATCTTGACCAAAATTATATTTGCCCTCCTCAGCAATAAGAGCAATACCTCTACAATACTAAATTAAAATTAGAACCTGATTTATGGAAGCGCAAGCAGGGTAACTGCATAGAGAGGCAATTTGGGGGGCGACAAAATTGGTGGAAAAAGAAAATTAAAATCCATAAAAACCAATTATAACCGTAATAATTATTTAAAATAAACGTGTTTTCTTATATGCTATTTAGAATGAACTGTATATACTCACATGATATTCCTCCACATTTTTATCAGGCTTAGGACTGGCTATATTTGAATTATAAATATAGGCATGTTTAAAAATAGTTTTGTTTTATAGTCTATATCAGGGCTTCTTAAACTGTGGGTCCCGACCCCCCGGGGGGTCGCGATGCTACTGAAGGGGGGTCGCAAAGATCTGGCATAATAAATAAATTTTTAGAATCTACAAGGTAGATTCTACAATGTCGCGACATTGTAGAATCACCTACACCTACATCTACGGTCAATATTAATTTCATTACATGGTGGGTCGTTTAAATTTTCCTAGGCTTGAAGGGGGTCGCTATATGAAAAAGTTTAAGAAGCCCTGGTCTATATTATATACTTCAAATTTGCACAAACAAAAATCATTCTTTTTTTGCAACAAAAATGAAACCTAGCAACTTCAAATAATTATACATATGGCTAACTTTGTATGGAAATTTTATTCTTCCAACTTTTTTAATAAAAGATGCACAGTCGGCACTATATTTTTCGAATAAAAGTCGTATATTTTATTTATTATTGTTTTAGACATAAAACTATCTCTTTTCTTGAAAACTTGTAAATCGGGTCGTTTTCGCTGCTGATTTTTGCCACGAACAATGATACGTTGAATTGTTCTGTATGGAATACTAGTTAATTCCACAGTTCTAAGTATAGGTTTGTCTTTACATTCCGAAACTTTTTATAAACCTTCAGTACCCGAACTTTGCAATATTCTGACAAATGACATTTTTTTTAGTAGTCACGTCCACTTTTTCGCATTCCACGTCAACGTCCACATTTTCGCACTCCAAATCACCTTGCACAAATTCACTATTTTTACTACAGAAATTAGGAATTTCTTCAAAATCAAATGGTCGCCATAGAGCCATGTTGTTAATGTATGCACGCTATGAACGTTGAAAATTAGCTAACAAACAAGTATAACAACCCCTAAAATTTAGAAACAATAGGATTATAAATTTGGAAAATGTCCTTAATGGTTTTTAAGAAACTTTAATTGAACTAGTGTTACATCTATTCGATTTAAATTTAAAATTCCCTTAATACTTCTTATATTCTTTTTACTGCAATAAGTCTTGGGATTACTGCCATAAACGCATTACGGAATTGTTAATCTTCGTTACAAGAGTGACCATTTCATTTTGGAAATACTATACACCACTCTTCCCTACTACATTAATACTGTGTTTGACCAAATTACTAAATGGTCCACAGCAGCAGTTACTATTTCAGGGAAATTGTAGACAGGTTAGTAAAATTGGGCATTTTTCATCCTTTTGGATGTAGTCATGTTTTTGGGTAGATGTAAAGTTGGTTTGAGGTGAGGATTCAATTAGATTTGAATTAAAATGCAGTGTGTCCGTGTGCGAGCAGGAATGCGACGACAATGCTATCTAGCGGGACATCATGGCACTGGCAATACCAACAACACAAGACGCCGACACTCACACACTCACACACTCACACACAGAACTCATTGCGATAAGGATCAACTGTATTGCGCGTATGGGAATATCTCACCTTCTAAAGCTAATACGGGAATAAGACTGCGTTCTGTCACCAGTTCACCTAATAGGATGATATACATACTGCATTCCGCGTTACAGATTGCAAGGTGTGGTGTATACTTCTCACAATACAAGGAAATAACCAGCAAAAGAATGTAATTATGTCCACTGCATAAAAGCAAGCATTATAAATATGGGTTATTTAATACGTTGATGTTCACCGATAACCAAATTATTATACAGAAAACGGAAAACGATCTCCAAAAAGCTCCTCATTACACAACATTTTCCAAGAATGCAATTAGAGGGCTGGGTGCAGTAACCGGGCAGCTCAATTTTTGCGATTTTACAGTATAAAAAAACTGTTTTCTACAAATAACGTTAAGGTGGCGCACAATCGTAAAGTTTTCAACAGTTACTTAAACAAAACTAACAGTCGGTAATACGATTAATATCAATCAATATATCAAAGTTTGAAATGAATTTTTCTCTATCTAATAATAAAGTGTATTTTGTCATCAATTTGTTGGGCAGTGTAACAAGCTTGTAGCTGCAAACGTTAAATCGTCTGTACCTGCTACTTGACCGCTGAGCAAGGACACGGACGTGAGTTCCATTACTGCTTGTGTCAAATAATTTGTGTAAAAATATTTATACAAATTACAGGTTCTGCTTAGCCGTTCGCAACAGGCTTTAAACTGTAGGTGCCTTTCTGTGTACGCTAAAAAATGGAGTTCCCCACAGCTTTTTGGTCAGAACCAGTTGCCAAAAAGTTGATAGTTCCTAACACTTTGAGATGTAGTGGAAGTTCGTCTCGCCTTATAGGTTGTCCATTATGTAGTGGCAAAATTTCGTAGAAAATCATTTCTTTTGACAGCCGAAAAAATATTCTAAAACTCTCATTAGCTATTTCAAATGGATTTTCTGTGTCTCTTATAAATCTTCGTTCTATGCGAAGATTGTTTCTAAAAATACATAGTACATATTTTTGATAATTTATAATGTTTATAAATTTATCTTTTATTACCTGTTGTCATCTTCTTCGGCAATTAAATGAACTAAAACATGGATCAATTCAATTTTCTTGTAAATAAAAATGTTTAACTTTAAATACAATTTCGGGAAACGTTACAGTCTGATCCAGTGTCAAACACAACCTCAAATTTAGCGCTATGGAGAGATATATCTGGCTATAGCTTAAATAAAAATTTAAGGATTTATTTAACGTTAAATGGTGACCGTAACTGTACTTCACGCTAAAGCCTGTGATCTTCACATAAAGAGCTTAAATATTTAACTGAAATGACCATAATCGCACCATTAGTCTGTACTTTCTTATAACCATACTATATAAAAATATTACAAATATTGCCCAAATCCCAGATGTCCGATTTATAAGGGCAATAAACATCGCCATAAATTTAACTTAAAATACAGTAGCTACGTAAAGTGAATTGTTTGTTTACTATTAACCCGGTAAAAATGTTAGATAATTCACTTCTATAAATTTTTATTTATTTAACTTCATTATTTATTTATAACAAGATAATAAGGAAGACAGAGAGAAAGAGAGAAGAATTTGTCAATAAGTCATAATTTACATCTTGAATTCATACTAAGAATATTAACAAGAATAAAGGTAATAAAACGGCAAATACTCCGACGTTTTTATCGCATTTATTCCACTTGACCAA